>VZSU01002786.1:44385-57712 GCA_013398715.1 Nesospiza acunhae
GCTCTGTGTGTCCCCCCCGCCCGGCTCATGCAAAATCGAGGGGATCACAGCCCCCAGGCTGGGCCTGGCCGAGTTTTGGGGTACCCACGGGTGCCATCTCCCCTCCTAGGCAGGAGGAGGCCCAGGCTATCGACCAGGAGCTCTTCACTGAGTACAAGTTCAGCGTGGATCAGCTGATGGAGCTGGCGGGGCTGAGCTGTGCCACTGCCATTGCCAAGGTGGGGGTCGTGGGGGGCAGAAGGGGGTCCTAGCACTGTGGGCTGAGCTGTGCCACTGCCATTGCCAAGGTGGGGGTCCTGGGGGGCAGAAGGGGGTCCTGGCACTGTGGGCTGAGCTGTGCCACTGCCAGCAGCAAGGTGGGGATCCTGCCATGGTGGGCTGAGCTGTGCCACTGCCAGGGTGGGTGCCTGGGAGGTGGGTGGAGGTCCTGGGGCAGAGTTCCAGCACTACAGGCTGAGTGCTATCCCCACCATCAACAAGCTGGGGGCCCTGGGAGCCAAGGGAGGGTCCTGGTGGTCTTGGCGTTGTGTACCAAACTGTACTACCACCAAGGTGGGCACCAGGGAGGCAGATGGCGATCCTGGGAATCGTCCCAGTCCCATGGGCATGCCAGTCCCAAGTTGGGGGTCTTGCAAATCCTGGCCCCATGGTGTGGGCCCACTTCCCCATCATAACACTGTGCCTCTTGCCCCCCATCAGGCCTACCCACCCAGCTCCTTCACCACAAGCCAGCCCGCTGTGCTGGTGGTCTGCGGGCCAGGGAACAACGGCGGTGACGGGCTGGTCTGTGCCAGGCACCTGAAGATGTTTGTGAGTCTGCCACAGGGTCCCCATGAAGGTGCTGGTCCCTGTGCACCCCTGTACCTGTGGGCTCCAGGGTCCCACTCCTCTGGCTGCTGCTGGTGCCTGAGTGGGATTAGTTCAGGTTCCTTGTGCTCTTGCAGGGCTACCAGCCAACCGTGTACTACCCCAAGCGCCCCAGCAAGCCCCTCTTTGAAGGTCTGACCACCCAGTGCAAGAAGATGGATATTCCCTTCCTCCCTGAGTTCCCAGCTGAGGTGAGGAGCAGCCCCCAGCTTGGCAGCGCCTGCCCCTGGAGCTGTGGCCAGGACTGCCCTTCACCTGCCACCATCCCCACCGCAGGCTGAGTTTATTGATGAGCTCTACGGCCTGGTGGTGGACGCCATTTTCGGCTTCAGCTTCACGGGAGCGGTGCGGGAGCCCTTTGGCAGCATCCTCAGCACTCTGGAGCGGGTCACGGTGCCCATCGCCAGCATCGACATCCCCTCAGGTGAGTTGTGGCTGCACCTGCTGCAGAAAGGTGCCCAGCCAGGGTGCTCCCAGCTCCAGCCTGGCCATGGCTCGTTGCAGGCTGGGACGTGGAGAAGGGGAAGGCAGACGGGCTCCAGCCCGACATGCTCATCTCCCTGACGGCGCCCAAGAAGGCAGCGATGCATTTCACAGGCCGGTACCACTTCCTTGGGGGCAGGTTTGTGCCCCCTGCGCTCCAGGAGAAATACAGCCTGAACCTGCCAGAGTACCCCGGCACAGACTGCGTCCTGCAGCTCACCTAGAGCTGGGCCAGAGGGGCTGGGGGCTAGGCCCGGCTGCAGCACTGCACAGCAGGGCCAAAATCTGCCCAAGCCTCTGCTAGGAGGGTGCTCAGCGCCTCACTGGGCTCTGCTGGGAGCCTGCAGGATGGAAAGGCCCAGGAGGTGGGAGTGGTGAGGGGCTGCCCTCTTTGGGGCTGCTGCCTAATGAAAGTGCTACAGGTGTAAAGGTGGTCTGGGGTTCTGCCACTCATGGCACCACTCACACTTTGGGATAATCTGATCACAATAAAGATTTATTCATGCCCTTGAAAAAATACCATCAGTACTCTGCAGGGCCTGTCCTTGTGTCCTTCTGTGACAGGCCCATGGCAAATGGGTCCCTGCCCCAGGGCCTGGGGGGAACCAGGGTCATTCCTGAAGGTTCAGGTGGTGAAGTAAAGCTTGATCCAGCTCCAGACCAACTTTTCCTAGCTCAGCATCCCTAGGCAGCTGGGCCACAGTGCTGGGCTCCATCTGGAACAAGCTCAGAGCAGCCCACGGCACCCAGGAGCACCAGGATAAGGACCCAGACAGCCAGGTGGGACTGGCAGCTGCACAGCATGCCAGCCATGTCACTTGCTCACTCTGCCTCCCTCTTCCTCTTCTTCTTCTTCCTCTTCTTTGTAGGGCTGTGTCCCAAGTTTGGCTCATCTGTATCTTGTAGAGGTACATCTGTTTCAGCTGGCTCTTCTTTGTCCTCCTCTTCCTGCTTCTTCTTCTTTTTCTTCTTTCTCCTTTTTGCAGCTTTCCCATCCTCTTCCACCACCTCCTCTTCTGTGCTTAGCTCTGGCTTCTTCCTCCTCTTCATGACCTTCCCCTCATCTCCTGATACCTCTTCTCCACATGGCTCCGTGATCACCTTCTTCTTCTTCTTCTTCCTCATGATCTCCTCCTCTCCTGTCAGCTCCTCTTCCCTGCTTGGCCCCTGCTTCTTTTTCTTCTTCTTCACAACCTTTTCTTCTTCCAACACCTCCTCCTGTTCTGTGTTTGGTTCCTGGCTCTGTGGCACCTCGGCTCCATCCCTGGACCGTTTCCTTTTCTTCTTTTTGCCCTGGCTGCTCTCTGGGGGCTCCTGCTGCTGCTCCCGTTGCCGGTACGTGGCCAGGAAGGCTCGTTCCTGCTCCTCCAGGCGTGCCAGCTTGGCACTCATGGTCAGGCCGTGCCGGGCACCCCTGCAATGACCACAGGCAGCGAGGACTGGCACTGGTTCTCCAGCAGGGAAGGTGTTCCCCAGCCCAGCCTGCGAGGAGGGGCAGCCCTGACCCCCCCAGGCACTCACTTGTGTGCTGTGCGGCCCCCGCACGCCTGCACCAGTTCCTCATCTGTCAGCCTGGGGACACAGACAAGATCTGTCACCCCAGCATCCATGGGGGGAACACAGCTCCACCTTTCAGCCCTCGTCCCGTCAAGGGATGGGGCCCAGCCTCACCTCCTGACCGAAGAGAGGTCCAGCTTCTCCTCCTCCTCCTCCTGACTGCTCTCAGAGCTGGCTGTCACAGACTCCTCCCCACAGGCTGTGAGCGTGGCTGACTGCAGCACAGAGACATGAGGACTGTGACAAAGGGGGACAAGGAAAATGGGGCTCTGGGGGCCACAGCAGCAACGAGCTGGGGGCCAGGCAGCCCCCAGGCTCCTGGGGCCAGTCACCTTCACGAAGCGGCCATACAGCAAGCTCCCACTGCTGCCAGCCTTGCGTGGCTTCTTATTGCTGATGCTGCCTCCCTGCTCAGAAAGTGCCTTCACAGAGATGCCATCCTGGGAGAGAAAAGGCAAAGGCTTGGAAATGATCCGTCCAAGCAGCACCTTTCCACCACCACAGCCCCTGTGCAAGGTGCTGCTTCCTGACAGGGCCTGGGGGGATACGGTGGCACTACACGAGTCACCAAAGGAACCCAACACCCTCCAACCCTGCCTTCAACCCTGTCCCCCATCCCTCCAACCTGCCCGGCCTCCACAGCGATGTTGGCAGCCGCCTTGTTGAAGACGTGGTCCCACCAGTGGAAGGTGAAGGGCTCCGCTGCATCGTGTCCCACCTGCGGGGTGGCAGAGGAGCTGCCGGAATGGCTGCACCGGGCAGCGGCACCGGGCCGGGGCCGGGCGGGGATCGGGACTCACCCCGGCCGTGTCGCATTTCACCTTCACCCGGATGGCCTCGGCAATGCCGTCCTCCCGCCTGCCCAGCCCCTGCCCTGCACACAAGGCACCGTCACCCCTGCACGGCCCGGGCCACCGGGGGCTGGGGGGCTGCAGGACCCCGAGGGTGGGGAGAGGTCCAGACCGGGTCCTGCAGGAAGGAGGGGGGCAGGAGGCGGGCTCTGGGGTGGGGACTGGGGGTCTGCAGGGTCCTGGGGCTGTGGGGACGGGACCGGGGTCTGCCGGGGCCTGCAGGGTCCCGGAGCTGTGGGGACGGGACCGGGGTCTGCTGGAGTCTGCAGGGTCCCGGGGCTCTGGGACCATTGGGATTTGGGGTGGGGATCGGGGGCTGCCGGGGTCTGCAGGGTCCCGGGGCTTGGGGGTAGCTGGGCCAGGAGGGAGCTGGGGAAGATGGGCTTGGGGGGGATATGGGGACAGGGACAAGGACAGGGACATGGGGACCGGGATAGGGGACAGAGGGACAGGGATAGGGACGGGGGACACACGGACATGGGGACACGGATAGGGACAGGGGGATAGGGATATGGGGACAGGGACAAGGACAGGGACATGGGGACCGGGATAGGGGACAGAGGGACAGGGATAGGGACGGGGGACACACGGACATGGGGACACGGATAGGGACAGGGGGATAGGGATATGGGGACAGGGACAAGGACAGGGACATGGGGACCGGGATAGGGGACAGAGGGACAGGGATAGGGACGGGGGACACACGGACATGGGGACACGGATAGGGACAGGGGGATAGGGATATGGGGACAGGGACAAGGACAGGGACATGGGGACCGGGATAGGGGACAGAGGGACAGGGATAGGGACGGGGGACACACGGACATGGGGACAACGGATAGGGACAGGGGGATAGGCATATGGGGACAGGGACAAGGACAGGGATATGGGGACAGGGATAGGGACAGAGGGACAGGGATAGGGCCAGGGGGACAGGGGTAGGGATATGGGGACAGGGAGACGCGTGGACATAGGGACAGGGATAGGGACATGGGGACAGGGGTTGCACGGACATGGGGACAAGGATAGGGCCAGGGGGACATAGGGACATGGCAACAGAGATAGGGACATGGGGATGGGGGTGCACGGACACAGGGATAGGGACATGGGGACAGGGATAGGGACATGGGGATAGGGGGACCCAAGGACACGTGGACTTAGGGGACATCGCAACATGAGACATGAACATGGAGGTGTGGGATGCCCAGGGACGGGGATACGCAGGCTCAGACACACAGACACACCCGGGTGTGCTCACACGAACAAAGCCATGCACACACGTGTGCACACACCCCCGTACCCACAGCCGTGTCACACAGGAACATGGGCACACAGCCCGTGCACACGCGGGTACACACTCAGACACACTCGGGTGTGTGAATGTGACACACACACACCCTGCAGCCACCCTGCTCACCTGCTGAGCCATGCACACACCCCTGCTGGGTGTGCCACAGGCACACACACAGAGCTGACCTGCGCGCACACAGACAGACACACAGACAGACAGACACACACACGGAGCTGACCTGTGCGCACACAGACAGACACACAGACAGACAGACACACACACAGACAGACACACACACAGAGCTGACCTGTGCACAGACAGACAGACACACAGACAGACAGACACACAGACACACACAGCTAACCAGCGCACACACAGACAGACACACACACAGAGCTGATCTGTGCACAGACAGACAGACACACAGACAGACACTCAGAGGCACACAGACAGACACACACACATTTTCCAAGCTGCCCTACCCCACAGCCTCCCAACCCCAGGGTATTTCCCTACCGACTTTCTCTTCAGTCACTTTGAACTTGCCCCTCCATAGTCAGGGCTGTGGCCGCAGGAAACTGCCCCTACCACGGAACTCAGTGACAAAAAGAAGCACCAGTTTATTGAAAGGAATGTAGATGTTGATTTCCTGTCATCTTTCTCTCCTCCACATTTTTGAGGTTTGATTTCAAAGTTGAAGTGTTGCACCAGGACACTGGGGGGAAAGGCTGTGGATCCCCTCCAGGGAAAGGGGGAGGAATGAAATACCAATAAATCCTTGACAGCAGAAATCTCTCCCAATCAATCAGCTGGATTTACCACTACCTGCTGCAGAAATTGCTTAATTCATTATGCTTTAAAAGAATTAATTCTATTTATCAGAGGAAAATGAGAGGGAACAGTCAGTGAGAACACCTTTGGGCAGTTCCTTGGGGAAGGAGAGATAGGGAGCGAGAAAGTGCAGAGGTTCCTTTGGAAGTGGGCCTTTGAACAGCACATTACCAGGGATTAGGGAAAGCTCTGGAGGGGATTAAGATTTCACTCAAAGGCTCCTTCCCACCAGCCTTCAAAGCTCCTTTTCCTCCAGAGCCTGGGAAGGATCTGCACCCCCGTGGGTACCAAAGAGCAGACCCAGCTGCATCCACCTCCCAGCCCTGTGCCAGCGATCCCAGGCTCGCTGTCCAACCCCTGAGGAGGCTGCAGGCCCAGAGAGGTTTGAGAATCCCAGAAAGGTTTGGGATTCCAATCTCCTTCCTGTACAGAGCAGTGCAGCAAAGCCCCTGGGAGCAGCGTGGCACGGGCAGCTCTGCTGGGGGAGGTGGCACTGGACGGGCACCAGAGGCTGCAGCCTGCCCTGGATCTCTATTTCTATGCCTGGGCTGGCAGCAGGGCAGGAATGATCCCGAAGTGGCAGAAGAGCAGATGCTACAATGTGGAGAGACAGGAGAAATTTGTTTTCGCACTTAACCAAGGACTGGGCGGCCTTTGAGGGCTCATCATGGCCTGTCCTAGGGTGACGTTCCCTAAACCAGGACATGGCCTTACAGGGGTTAAAGAGAACTTGCTAAAATGATGGACCAAAGCCTTTTTATATGGACAGATAATGATGACCCAAGGGGAAATGGTTTTAAACCAAAAGAGGGAAGATACACTGGATATTGGGAAGGAATTGTTCCCTGTGAGGGTGAGGAGGCCCTGGCACAGAGCAGCTGTGGCTGCCCCATCCCTGGCAGTGCCCAAGGCCAGGCTGGACAGGGCTTGGAGCCACCTGGGATAGTGGAAGGAGTCCCTGCCCATGGCAGGGAGTGGGATGAGATGAGCTATGAGAGCTCTTCCCACCCAAACCTTTCTGGGATTCTCAGACTCCTGTGGACTCCCCTCAGTGCTTCACAGCCACCTGCACACACTGCAGCAGGATCCCTCCACCATGCAGGGACTCATTTCCAGCCAGCCTTGGAGTCACCAACCTGCTCCATCCCTCCAAGGCCCTGTTCCAGCACACACACAGATCCCTTGCACTGTGTGACTGACACCACCATGTCACATCTTGCTGACACACTGAGGGGGTGGAAGGACAATTTCTGCCTGGCCAGAAACAACATTGCTGGGACTAATTTTGCTCCTCAGGGATTCAAAATCACCACAGGGCTGTATCCCCACTCCCTGTCATCCTGTGCACCCTCCCTTCCCTGTTTGCACCATCCATCCATCCATCCATCCATCCGTCCGTCCGTCCGTCCATCCATCCATCCTCTCCTCCCACAAGCACATTCCTTACAAGAGCTGGCTTGTGCAGACTTCAGTGCCATCAAGGGACCCTGAAGAGCTCCCAAGGCTCACACAGGCCCTTCAGGAGCCTGTTTTGAGCTGCAAAGGGGCCAATCAGTAACATTTGGGAAGAGCTCTGACCCTGCCAGTGCCAATTGGGACCTCCAGTCCCATCCCTACACAGCTCTGTGCAAACTTCCCACGTCTGAGGCTGCACAAAGCACTGCACACATTTGTGCACAGCCTCCAGAAGAGGCTAAAGCTGCTTTCTAAATCCTCCTCCAAGTGATCGCAGTCTCATTAGGATGCACACAGAGGCAGGAGTGTTTCCAGCCCCGCGTTTCCTCCACCACCAGCACCACCTACACTCTCAGCAACACCAACACCCATCGATGATCCCAGTTCCAGCTGGGCGCAGCAGGTTTTACAGGTATGCAGCAAACCTCCTGCTCCCTCTCTGCCCAATCCTCCCACACTGAAAGAAACTCAAAACTCTCAAATAACACTGACTCCCAGCTCTCAGCAGCTGCTAATTGCCAATTCTAATTCAAAGGGAGCTTCCAACCCGGCACTTTAGGGCCAGCGCTTGGGAAGCCACAGCAGCATTCCTGAAGTGTCAGAGGTTTCCTGGCCAGGAGGGAGGCAGTGATACCCCCGTGCCTGCACTGAGCTGAGCTCGGGGGAACAGGACAGCACAGGTTCATCCCAAGTGACTGGGAAGTGGCCCAGCTGAGCCAAGGCAGGCAAGGATGAGACAGGGATGCAGGGAGACAGATGGTTGTGCGCATTTATTTTCCTTTGATAAAAATGGTGTATGCAAATTACACAGCCATGGAGGCTCCTGGGAAATACCACCCTGCTGGTCCTGGGGAGGCTCTTGGACAGTCTGAACATTCAAACACACCAGAATGGAAGGGGGGTGGAGGATGGATCTAAACTGGGAAGAACATGAACTTCAACATTTTCCAGCAAAGCGAAAAGACTGTTAGCTTATTTTTCCATTTCCTTTTTAGTTTTCACACTTGTACAAATGAACCCACTGAGCACAGGAGTCAATGCCCCTGGAGACCTCTGACCAGGAACCACACGACTTGGGCAGAAACACACCTTTCAAACACCTTCCTCTGCACAGCACCTTCAACTCAAGCTCAAGAACAGCACACCTGGTCGCTGCACACCCCTGGGTTCCATTACACCACCCCCAGAATGTAAAGAGGCCACGCTTCAAATGCAGGTTTCTCACCCATTAACCCTCTACCAGGAGACTGGAGGCACCTGTGAGTGAGGGACACGGGTTCGGTTCATCCCAGGAAACATTAAGACAAATGACATCAGAAATTCTCAGGTAATTTCAATTTTTCTTTTGATCCATTCCCAATAAGACACTGAGAGAAATAACCAATCCCCAAACTTGGCTCAATTTTTTAAATATTTGCCTGAAAGGAGGGCTAGGGGAAGGAATCATGTACAGTTAAAATCAAGCTACTCAAAACACAATCATTCAGGTAAGTAACTAGAAGTATCGCCTCTACCATCTAGAGAGAGAGAAGAGTGTCTGAGACAGGGCATATTTAGGAAAAAATACACATCTGAAGTCTCTGTGGCCACGATGAGAACTGGAATCCACATACAAGCCAGTTAAAGAGCATTTCAACATGAAATCTTAACTTAGTAGGAAGGTCAGGGTTAAGCTGTATCTTTTTGTTTTAAATACATGGACAGCTGTCAGATATGAAAATGATGGCGGGCTTTCCGGAAAGATCCCCTGTGCATGTGTATGGATGCATGTGCTGACGTCTGTGGGGCAGCAGGGCAGAGTTTAGGAAGGCTGGGAGCCCAGCAGTCTCTCGATAGCTGCATTGATGTCCCCACCGGTGGCGATGAGCGCCTGCAGATTGGCCTCACGGTTGATGAAGCCCATGGCATTGAGCTGCTCCAGCTGCTGTTGGAATCGCACTTCGGGACTCTGCGCCTGCCAGGGGAAGGACACAGAGCCTGGAGTTAGGGAGCAAAGAGCCTGGAGTAGTCAGAGAGCACACACAGAGCCTGAAGTAGTCAGAGAGAACACACAGAGCACACACAGAGCCTGGAGTAGTCAGAGAGCACACACAGAGCACACACAGGGCCTGGAGTAGTCAGAGAGCACACGCAGAGCACACACAGGGCACACACAGAGCCTGGGGTCAGAGACCACACAGAGCCTGGAGTCAGAGAGCACACACAGAGCCTGGAGACACAGAGCACACAGAGCACACTCAGAGCACACACAGAGCCTGGAGTCACAGAGCACACACAGAATCCCAACACAAGCACTGCCAGCAGCCCATGCAGGAACCCCAAGCTCAGCTTCAGGGTTGTGTGGGCACAGTCTCCATGTCCCCTTGGAATGTGGCACAGTCGCCACACCAGAGTCAGTCCTGGTTCTGTACTGACAGAGGCAGCAGTGCAGGCAGAAGGACCCCAGCACGCTGAGCTTAAACCTCTTAAAGGGTTCAACACCCCAAAGGGTCAGCCAGACCCCAACACCAAACCTGGCCTAGAGCATCACAGCCACAAGAGACTGTTGGGGACCACATCCCCTGAGTGGGCTGAAGTGGGGACCTCCTGGAGACCTCCCTGCCCATGCCAGCACCCCCTGGGCGTTACGTACTTGAGAGCTTCCTCCGGCCAGCAGCTGGATCATCTGCTGCATGAGCTGCTGTTGAGGGTTACCACCCCCAGCTGGAGAGGCACTGGCCGGCGTCGAAGCAGAGGGAACGGGGTTCTCCGGGATTGTGCTTCCTCCTGTGGAGGACGGGGGCATCCGGGGCATGCCGAAGGAGCCAAGGCTGCAGAGGAAGGCAGGGCATGCTCAGGGTGACACTGGCATTGGGCACCCCCGCAGAGTGGGGCAGCAGGGCAGCCCTCACTGAAGGCCCTGCTACAGGGCAGCTCTGCAAACTGAACCAGCTGCATCCATGTTCTGGTCACAGACAGTACTGGGAGTGAGCAGAAGCCTGCAGAGAACTGCTGTGATGGAGCAGGACCCGTGGTGACAGTAAGCAGAGAGCTGAGGACTGCCAGTAGATCAGCCTGCCCCAGCACACCCACCCAGCCTTGTGTCTGTGTCTGTCCATCTCATACTGTTCTCCAGAGATAAAGCTCTTGAGTTCAGTCCACACTAAATGCAGCAAACAAAGGATGGGGGAAGGACCAAGTGCATTCCAAACCTCTTCTCCAAAAACAAAGGGTCAAGGACTTCCTAGTGAAGGACAAGCAAGCAGCAAGTGCTAATGAGCTTGCTCAGAGGGGCCTGCAGGCACACCCCAGCACAAGTCCCCATGACAGACTGCCCTAAGCAGATCTGGATGAATGCAGAGCCAGCTCTGCCTGCTGCTGCTGGGCACAGCAGCTCTGCCCTGGAGCACTCCGTACCTTGGCACTAATCCGGGGGCCTCCGTCTGCAGCGTCTGGAGTCCCTGCTGGATCTGGAGCAGGGCCTGCATGGCGCGGGGGTTGGTGAGGATGGACAGCGAGTCCGGGTTCTGCATCTGGGGAGCAAGGCAGAGACACACACGGTACCAACCAGTGAGAGCTCAGGCAGCCAGAGCTCCAGCACTGTCACAGCCGGGCCGGGGCCAAGCTGCACGTCCTGCCTGCAGCCAGGGCTGGCCGTTGTGTCTGGATCCTCCTCCGAGGCTCCAGACTGCAGGGCTCACCTGCAGGGACACTCACAGAGCTCACATCAGTTTCCTAAATGAACTGGGTGAGTCAGATCAGAACTGGGGACACATGCCGTTGGATTCTGATTTACCTGAGAACCAGCTGCTGTAGCACAATTAACTGCGTCATTTTTGTAAACTCAACACAGTGAGAGACTGTCTACACAGGGGTTCCAAGCAGCTTAACAAACCTAATCTGGAGTCCACCTTTCAATAATTCAGATGAGTTAATTCAGACCACCTTGTCTAACCATGTCCTTCCTCTTTGTCTCCCCTGTGCAACCCCCTTCCTTGCTCAGCCCGACCCCCAAGCCCACATGCTTCCTCCTAGTGCACTCAACCAGCAGCTGAGATCCTGCCTGTCCCACAGTGGGGAGAAGCTCTGGAGCCAGGGGCTGAGGGCAGCACAGGGCCAGCCAGAGGCCTTTACCTGCTGCAAGAAGACAGGGAGCTGAAGGCGGAGCTGTTCTTGAAGCTGTGGATTCCCAGCAAAGAGGGGGACATTTACCATGATCTAGCAAGAGACAGCACATGTAGGTAGGGTCAGAGGGTTGCTGCCACTTGCTGTTAAACCCTATGCAACTAAGCCATGAAGAACAGGTCACTCCTGGGGCCCCTGACTCCCTCCCTGGGTTTTCAACATGCTCCCCTGCTACGAGGGAATCAAAATGGGACAGGTCAATTCCTGACAGCAGTGTTGAACAGGGGCCACTTGGCCACAGACAAAGAGAAGGGCCATTCCCATGTCCCTCTGAGGGCCACCTCTTGTGTTAGGGGCTCTGCAAAACACACAGGGCTCAGAGCTGGGGCTGCCTTCTGGCTATTGAGAAATACAACCAAACTGTGTATTCACTCTGCTCCAGTGTCTGCAGGAGGAACCAGTCTGACCCCAGCAGCAGAGTGACACCTCACACTGAGCTCATGGCCTGCCTGGCAACAGCAGACACCTGCAACACTTTTACCTGTGCTGCAAAGTCCGGGTTCTGGGCAAGAGTTTGCATCATGCTCCGCATGTAGGGGGCAGAGATCATATTCTGCATCAATTGAGGGTTTTCAGAAATCTGCTGCAGGAGTCCTTGCATCTCTGGGCTGTTGAACATGCCTGCAAGGGGAAGGGAAGACAAAGGAAAACCCCTGATGAGCCTGAGCACTGCATTGCCTGAAACACAATGTGAGAGGTGACAGCACTGCCTGTACTCTATCCCCCAGCCAGCAGCAAACAGGGCTGTGGACAGCCATGGCAGTGCCCTGCTGGCCACCCTCCTGCTCCTGAGAGCTTCAGGGACAGCAGAGTTCCCAAAGGAACCATCCAACAAGTGCATCAGATAATTCATTGGTGTCTGCAAGTAGGCTAGACCCATTTCTCTGGATAACAGCCACAAACAAGGCTCAAATGCCAGAGGAACCAGCCCTCCAAGGAAGCCTGGGTGAGCTGCTCAGCCAGCAGCACCCTGCAGCTCCTCCCTTACGTACCAGCGCCAATGCTGGCAGCATTCAGCCCAAAGGGGTTGGACACAGTTGGGGTGCCCTGGGTGGTTGCTGAGCCCGTGCTCCCTTCACTGCTGGGTGCCTGACTCTGGGAAGCAGGGGGTGTGGGGCTCCAGGGGTTTGGCAATGGCTCTCTGTTCTCCGTCCGCAAAGGCTGAGAGCTCGAGCTGTCAGAATTCCCCGTCAAGGAAGAGAAAGGATTGCTGCCAAACTAGGGAGAAAAAAAAAGAAACAGATGGAATCAGTTAGTCCCAGCAGACCAACCCCAGCACTGAGTGAGCCAGGAACAGCCGATCATATTCAGCCAAGTCCAGAATTTGCTAAACATGTGCCATGATCCACCTCCTGAGAAATCTGCAATCCACAACACACCTCACTCAGAAGAAGACCAGACTCAGGAATGGCCACAGCCCCCGGTTCAGCTCCCAAATGCAGGGCTTCAAAATGCCCTTGTAAAAGCAGCACACGGACATAGCAGTAGGTATTGCTGGACTGGAGTATGTCTGCACAGCCCTCTGCAGCCAGGCCTGTGCTCCCTCCTCCTGCACTACCAGCCAGCTGGATCTGAGCCAGCTCCGTACTGAAGGCGTCAGGCTCCAGCTAATCCAGGGAGCAGAGGGCTGGGCAAACAGTGACAGGGCCTGCCTATCAGTCAGGGCTGGCATCCGGCCTGCTGGGGGACTGCAGGAGCCAGAACAGGTCCCTCCTCTGACACCTCAACCCATGCCACAAGAGGCACTGCACCATGTTCTCCAGCCAGTGCCTCCCTGGAGTGGAGCCACGCTGTAGAAAAACTGCCCCATCAGCAGAGGGGACAGGGA
>VZSU01002786.1:64065-79460 GCA_013398715.1 Nesospiza acunhae
GCCGGCGGCGGCCATGCTGCGGCCCAAGGCCCTGACGCAGGTGCTCAGCCAGGCCAACACCGGCGGCGTCCAGAGCACGCTGTGAGTGCGGGGGGCCGGGCGGGGGGCGCCTTTCCCCGAGCGGGCACCGCGGGCACCGGGCGTTCCGTGATGCGGGGTGACGCCCCTCAGGGGAGATGCTTTCCCTCCCCGGGAATGTTTCTCTCGTACCTACCCCAGCAGATATTGCTGCTGTCTCTGCCCCAGGGGATGCTGCCTGCCTTTCCCCCGTCCCTGCCCCTGCTCTCGCTCCTGCCCCAGACCCTGTCCCTGCTCCTGCCCGTGTCCCTGAACCTGCCTCGGCCATGCTGCCCCTGTGCCTAGCCCAGGGATGCTGCCTGCTCCTGTCCCTGCACCGGGGGATGCTCCCTGCTCCTGCCCTGGGAATGCTGCCCCTGCCCAAGGATGCTGCCTGCTTTTCTCCTGCCCCTGCCCAGGGATGCTCCTTGCCCTTGTCCCTGCCTCTGCCTGGGGATCCTCCTGCCCAAGGATGCTCCATGGCCCTTGCTCCTGCCCTGCCTGGGGATGCTCCCTGTCCCTGTCCCTGCCTGAGGATGCTCCTTGTCCTTGCTCCTGCCCTGCCTGGGGGTGCTCCTTGCTCCTGCCCTTTCCCAGGGATGCTCCTGCCCCTGCCCAGGAATGCTCCCTGTCCCTGCCTGGGGAAGGTGAGGGGCTGGCCGCTTCCAGAGGCAGCTGTGGGACTGAGACCACGCACCCTGCGTGGAGCTGGGCTGCAGATGGTGCTGGCACTGTGCACAGTGTGGGGCTCCTGATGCCTGGTGCTGGGATGCCTCGTGCACAGTGCAAGGGCCATGCACAGAGCTGGGGCTGTGCCCAGTGTTTGTCCCCCAGGCTCATGCCCAGCCTGTGGCAGGTTCTACTGCTTCAACAAACAGATCCTGCACTGCCCTGCTTGGGCCTGGGGCCACTGCAGAGCTTTCTGGCTTTGAAGCCCCCCACCCCCTGCCAAACCCCTGCAGAGTGGGAGTGTCTTGGGAGCAGTGCTTGGGACTGGTGGGAGGGTTTGTTCTTCCCCTGGGGCTGAAAGGGGCTCTGGTGTTAGAGGCATCAGTTTGCCCTGCTGTGTCCTTGCCAGGCTGCTGAACAACGAGGGCTCCTTGCTTGCCTACTCTGGCTATGGGGACACTGATGCCAGGGTCACTGCAGCCATTGCCAGCAACATCTGGGTGGCCTATGACAAAAACGGGCACCAGGCGTTCAATGAGGACAACCTCAAATTCATCCTCATGGACTGCATGGTATGTGGGGCTGGAGCCTGCCCTGCCCTCCCTGGGGACGTGCCCGTGGTGCCAGGACCCTGCTGGGGCTCCAGGCCGAGCTGGGGTGCAATGGGTGCTGTTTCTCCCTGGGCAGGAGGGGCGAGTGGCCATCACACGGGTGGCAAACCTGCTGCTCTGCATGTACGCCAAGGAGACGGTCGGATTTGGGATGCTGAAAGCCAAGGTAAGGGCTGGGGAGGCTGCAGGGCTGCATCCCTGCTCTGGTGTGGGGAGGAGCTGTTGAAGGGCATTGGGGTGGAAGGGCTGGAGGAAGCTGGGACACTCTTTGCACCTTGCAGAGACTCCTCTGTCCCCCGTGCCTGCCCAGGCACCATGTGACACCTTTTTAGGGTTCTAAACTGAAATATAAATTGCAATAATCAAGCAGGCAGTGGGACACATGTTGCAAAACCCACCTGAGCGTGGCTCATGCCGTTCTCTGCTTGCAGGCACAGGCACTGGTGCAGTACCTGGAGGAGCCGCTCACTCAGGTGGCTGCATCGTGAGCAGGCAGTGCAGGGCCCTGACAGCACCACCATCACCACCGTGGGTTGGGCATGAGAGGCCCCACGGGCATCCCGGAGCTCCAGTGTGATCTGAAAAATAAGGTGGCAGGAATCCAGAATCTGGGGTGAATAAAAGTGTTTGATGCTTGTGTCCATTGTGTCTGTTGTTGGGGGAGCTGAGGGGTAACACAACCAGACTGGGCTGTCTTGGTTTCAAAAGACAGGTGTTTGCTAAGGAAGGCAGGAGCTTCTTCTGAAATAGAAAATGTAAACCCCTCCCTTTTTCCAAATCGCTATAAATTTTAAATTAAGGGGCTCTCGGGCAAAAAATATGGGAGCAGGGAATAACAGTTCTCTAATAGGGAAGAAAAGAAAAAGATAATGCAGTAAACTAAACCAACACTGACAGAGTCAAAACACAACCTGACAGCCTGTTGGTCAGGGTGTTGGTAGCAGTCCAATTGGAATTGAGGCTGCAGTCCTCCTGGAGTGACAGATGTGGCTCTGTTGGAGCAGGGATCCTGTAGAAAGGTGTAGTCTTCTGACAATCCAGGGGAAGAGAGCAGCTGTTCCTGTGGGAAATCCAGTAGAGAAAAGCTGTGCTGGTATCACAGAATCTCCACTTTATGTATGGGTAGAATGCTTGGCTCTCCCCTCTGGGCAGAGCAACTCACACTGGGATGCTACAGTTCTTATCAATCATGCAGTGACATTCAATAGCCTGTTATCAGCAGATGTCCCCCCAGTTGTGGAAGAGATAAGGAAAGCTGCCCACTGAACAGAAAACAGCTGCCATACAGGTGGTAAATAGGATACAATTTGTTCGACAGTCCAGGACACGGGGCAGTGTTTGGGAGGTGCCCATTGCCCCTTGGGGAAGACAAGAAGTTGCGAGGGTCTGTTGTCAAAGGAGAGGGGTTACAACAGAGCCGAGCCCCGGCACAGCCCTGCTGGTCACACTGGGATAGCGGGGGCTGCTGGGGGCTCCTTCCCATCCCTATTTCCCTGGCTTTCACACGATGGCAGCAGAGGCGAGGGAACATTCAGAGCGGCGGCAGCCGGGCCGAGCGGGGGCTCTGCTCCTGGCACAGCTGCCCTCGCTGCAACCCCACCCCACAATGCCCCGCTGTGCCTTTGCTGCCCCCGATGCCATCGCACCTGTCCCCTCGCCGTGCTGCCCTCCCGGCCGTGCCACCCTCCCTGTGATGCCCGTGATGCCCCCCGTGTCCTGCCCTCGCACCCTCCCTGTCAGTATAGGACACGAAATGACACAACACGCACACTGCTGTTCTCAAGGCAAAAAAAGGACGTTTATTTTCAGACTCCAACATTTATAGATTTCCAAAAGTGACAGTGGGTTGGAGGGTGACAGTGCCACCTCTCCAATGACACTGGACAAACCAACAGTCTGTCAAATTTCTCCTCCTCCATAAAAGAATGCAAAACAATAAGTTACTTACAGAAAGCGTGTGAGAGAGGTCGTCACAAGAATCTAAACATCAGAAGGCTTAGAAAATCTTCAAAAATCAGGGCGACACCCTCCCTGCCCTCGCTGCCTATGATGCCCCCCGTGTCCTGGGTGCTCTGCCGTCGTACCCTCCGTGCCCACGCTGCCCGTGCTCCTGGTGCTGCCCTCGCACCCTCCGTGCCCACGCTGCCCGTGCTGTCGGTGGTGCCGGTGCTGCCCTCGCTGCCCCAGCCTGCCCGCACTCCGGATCGTGCCCTGGCTCCTCCTCCAGCCGCCCCGTGACGGTCCCAGGGGTGACATTACCTGCCCAACCTGCGCTGCGACACCCGGTCCCACCCCTTGAGTCAAGCGGCCGCGCTGTCGCCAGCTCGGCCTCTCCCTCCCCGCTGTCCCGGACCCTCCGCTGTCCCGGATCCCCCTCGCTCCCGGCGGAGAGGAACCTTCGGTGGCTCCGTGCCCTCCCTCGGCGGCTCCGGGAGCCCGGCCCGCCCCGCCGGGTGCTCGAGGCTTGGCAGCGGGAAGGAGGAAAGGCAAAGGCAGGGCGGCCCTGCAGGGCGGGCGGCGGCCGGGGCGACATGGGCAGCGCCGAGGACGATTACAACTTTGTCTTCAAGGGTGAGTCCTGCGCTCGATGTGATCCCACTTCCCCAAAAGCAGGGGAGCAGAAATCCAGGGGCTGCGGGGAGGGAACGAGGGTGCCCTTTCCCCAGGGCGGCTGTGCCCTGAGCTGGGGCGTTGTTGACCATCTCTGCAGCTGCGGTGGGCACCGGGAGCTACGGAGGGTCAGGGGGCCGGGGGCAGGCAGTGAGGCCAGCCAGGGCTGGTGAGCAGCACCACGGTCATCAGAGACCCGGGGAGCTCCACACTCACCCCAAGGCTGAAGGTGTGCAGTGCCAGGCAAATTGTTGTTATGGGATAGGGGGGCTCTGAAAGCTGAGGCTGAGTGTGTGAGACAAATGCCACGAGAGCCTGTAAGCCCTGAGAGAAGTGGGCATTGAAAAGTCATTTGCTGCAGTGACCTGGGCAGTGGCACATGCAGAGGACATGGGGGTCAAAGCTGAGCTGGAGAAATGTGGGCACAGCCTCACACCTCCCATGCTGAGCTCCTTGGGCCCACCTGGTCACTGCCAGGTGCTATTGGCTGGACTCTGCTGGGGCCTAGTGCTCTCTTTGGGCAAGTGGGGACAGACAGGCTCTGGTGTGCCACCTGTCCTGGGTGCCCACTGCAGCAGGGTGACCCAGGGCTCACCAACATCCTTGCCCTGCTCCTGCTGCCCAGAGGCCAGTAGCCATGACCCCCGTGACCAGCACTAGGGAGCACAGCTGGGCTCCCACGGGAACCCTGTTTGCTGAAGGAGTGACCCCCCACCAGGGGCTAAACCTACACAGCTGCCCAGTCTGGGGCACCAGACAAAGCGAGCAATGCCTGTGCAACCAGTGCTGGTA
The DNA here is from genome assembly GCA_013398715.1 of Nesospiza acunhae. Classification (NCBI taxonomy): domain Eukaryota; kingdom Metazoa; phylum Chordata; class Aves; order Passeriformes; family Thraupidae; genus Nesospiza; species Nesospiza acunhae. The sequence goes on from VZSU01002786.1 coordinate 68,805, forward strand.
GCTGGGGCAGCAGAGTGAGAAAGAAAGAAAGAAAGAAATCATTCTTCCACACTTCCTTCCCCCCTTCCTTCCTCAGTTGTGCTGATCGGGGAGTCTGGGGTGGGAAAAACAAACCTGCTGTCTCGTTTCACCCGCAACGAGTTCAACCACGACAGCCGCACCACCATCGGCGTGGAGTTCTCCACGCGCACCATCCTGGTGGGGGACGCGGCGGTGAAGGCTCAGATCTGGGACACAGCCGGGCTGGAGCGCTACCGCGCCATCACCTCCGCGTAAGGACCTCAGAGCCTGCTCTGCTGGGGCTTGGCTGCAGCCCCACGGGCGAGGACGGGTGCTGGGGGAGATCTGGAGCAGGGAATGATGCTGGGGCTCTCTCACAGGTATTACCGGGGGGCTGTGGGTGCTCTGGTGGTGTTTGATATCACCAAGCACCAGACGTACGATGTGGTGGACCGCTGGCTGAAGGAGCTCTACGACCATGCTGAGGCCAGCATCGTTGTCATGCTGGTGGGGAACAAGACTGACCTTGCACAGGCTCGAGAGGTGCCCATGGAGGAGGCCAAAATGTTTGCAGGTACAGGCTGGCACCCCCCAAAGGACCAGGGGCTTTATAAACTCCCCAACAGCGTGGCCCTGCACCAGTGCAGGCACCTGAACACCTCTAAAGGTGCTCCAGATTGGAGCCATGGTGTCTGCATCATCTCAGGGGTCTCCTCTCCTTGCAGACAACAACGGGCTGCTGTTTGTTGAGACCTCGGCACTGGACTCCACCAATGTTGAGGAGGCATTCGAGACCATCCTGAAGGGTACAGGCGCTGGTGCTGTGGTGCAGCAGGTCCCAGGGCATTGCAGGGTCCCTTTCCCAGGGATGCAGGGCTGGGCAGATGATGTGCAGCACTTCTCTTCCTGCTCCACTTGAGCTATTTGGGGCTACTTTCATGAGGTCTTTTGCTGTTGCCTTTCTGTCTGCTTTGGTTTTCAGCCTTTGGTGCTGGGTGTTTCACTCCCCACACCCGAAGCTTTGTTCTCATGGCCCCTGGGTGCCCCTGAAGCCTCAGGAGCTGCTTCTCCCCCATAATCTCCAGTCTCCTTCCTGTTGTCCTGGCCTCATGACTTGGTGTCTCCAGCATCCTGCCAAACCGGCTGGGGGGACCTGGGGGGCCAGGGATGGAGTCCAAGAGCAGCTCTCCAGGAATGGCAGCCAGCAGCATCCAGGCAGTGAGGTGTGCCATGCCATGCTGGGCTGTGCCGAGCCATGCAGTGCTATTCCATGCCATGCTGGGCTGTGCCATGCAGTGCTATTCCATGCCATGCTGGGCTGTGCCAAGCCATGCAGTGCTATTCCATGCTGAGCTGAGCCAAACCATGCAGTGCTATTCCATGCCATGCTGAGCTGTGCCATGCAGTGCTATTCCATGCCATGCTGGGCTGTGCCTATTCCATGCCATGCTGCTGAGCCATGCAGTGCTACTCCATGCCATGCTGGGCTGTGCTGAGCCATGCAGTGCTACTCCATGCCATGCTGAGCTATCCTGAGCCATGCAGTGCTACTCCATGCCATGCTGAGCTGTGCTGAGCCATGCAGTGCTATCCCATGCCATGCTGGGCTGTGCTGAGCCAGCCTGGCCCAGGGAGCTGCCAGCCCCAGCACAGGGTGAAGCACTAATCCCAGGTTGGGCAAGAGGAAATGGCCCAAGCACAGGGTGTTCCCCAAGCGCTGCAGGGATGCAGGCCTTGTCCCTTGTTGTTTTTATCTTATTGCAAAAGTTCCATACATCCTTGGTGATTGCTTATGGGCAGCTCCTTACAGCACTGACTCCTCCTTCCTCACAGCACAGCCAACAAACTCCAGCTGTCTTCTTGACCATCTAACCCACTCTTTTATAGCACTCATCCTTATTGGGCATAGCTCTAACCTGTTAAGGGCAGGCCTGTTCCTAATCTTTGGTAATTAGTACAGCTACAACTCCTCAGGGGTGAGATTGCCTTCTGCACTATTCTCTCACATTCTGTTCTTCCACACCTTGTCAGCCCTGTGCTGTGGAGAGGTGAAGGAGAGCCACCAGCATGCCGAGCAGTGGGGGCTGCAGGCTTGAAGCTATCCCTGCATCCCCAGGGGGCTTTGCCTGACACCACCCCCAGCACTTCTTCTTTTGCAGAAATCTTCTACAAAGTGCAGAAGCAGAAGCAGAGGAGCAGCCAGAGCAACACGGTGTCACTTGCAAGTGAGAACCCTGCGAGCACAGCCCCAGCACAGGCAGAGAGGCGCCCGTGCTGCGTGGCCCTCTGAGCACCCCAGGATGTCCCCAGGGAACCCCACAACCCCGGGACACACCAGTGGCCACCAGCACCAGCTGCTGTCACCCTGCCTGCAGTGCCACCCCTGTCCTGGTGCAAGTGGGGTCCAGCAGCCTGGACAGGGGCCAGATTGTGCCATAAACAGTGAGAAGCACCAGTTCCAGGAGCTCTTCTCTCTCTGCTGCATTTTTGCTGGGCCCTGATTAGCATCACCATTGTCACGCACTGTTTCAGCCCTTCTGGACCTGCAGGGCCAAATGACCAGGACACCCTCTGGGGAAGAAGCCAGTAGGTTCTGGGCAGGATCATGCCAGCAACAGGAGCCTCTCTGATTACCTGTGGCCCTGGGGATGCTCCTGTAGGGCCACCCTGTGCCCTGACTGAGGATGAGGCTGCCCTACAAGTGTCTGTCCCACCAGGGACTGCTGTAGGGTGTGAAGTGACAGCACTCAGCCCTTGGCTGTCCCAGCAGGGCCCGGTGCCATGGGGCAGGGAGCAGCTCTGTGTCCAGCAGGGGCGTGACACAATCATTAAAGGACTTGTGAAATGCAGGTTTACTGAGCTGGAATTCCTGCGTGTTTGTGGTCGACGCCCTGGCTCCCCACCTTCATAATGTGCTGAAGATTGTGGCCTCCAAAACAGCCCAGCTGGATGCCACGGCTCTCCTCTGCCCGCTCCTACCCCGATGCCATGGCCCCCTGTGCCCCCTCCCACCCTAAAGCTGTGCTCCCTGCACTCCCTCCCACCCTAAAGCAGTCCCCCCTGTGCCNNNNACCCGCTCCGTGTCACGGCCACGGCTGTGTGCGGGGCGCGCTGTCCCCATCAGCAGCACACACAGGTGACACACAGGTGCTGGCGTGTCCCTGCCCCCTCACCTGGCCCAGGTGAGCACACCTGAGTGTGACGGGCAGCCCCGGCCGCCAATGGGTGCGGAGCAGGAAAGGCTGCGGCCACCAATGGGTGCCTGGGGACAGCCCCTGGCCGGGCTGGGAAGGGCCGGAAATCCCAGTTGGCCCAGTGGGAGCGGGGCTGTGGTGCTGGGAGAGATGCGGGGCAAGGACGATGAGTACGATTATCTCTTCAAAGGTGGGTCTGCTGCCCGTGCCCGCCGTGCCCCTGCCCGGTCTCTGAGCCCGCTGCGGGCACCCCCGGCGTGGGACGGGAGCTGGGGCTTGGGCTGGGATGGATCAGTGAGCTCCCCGTTCATGGTGGGGGCTTGGGCTGGGATAGAACATAGCTCCCAGTTCATGGGACAGGGAGCTGGAGCTGGGGCTTGGGCTGGGATAGAACACTGAGCTCCCAGTTCATGGAGGGGGCTTGGGCTGGGATGGATCAGTCAGCTCCCAGTTCATGGTGGGGGCTTGGGCTGGGATAGAACACTGAGCTCCCAATTCATGGGATGGATGGGGGATTGTACTGGGATAGAAGACTCAGCTCCCAGTTAATGAGATGGGATGGGGGATTGTACTGGGATAGAACACTCAGCTCCCAGTTCATGGGGTAGGAAGGGGATTGTACTGGGATTGAGCGCTTAATTCCCAGTCCAGGGGATGGGGGACTGGGGCTTGGACTGGGATAGAAGACTCAGCTCCCAGTTCATGGGGATGGGGGGCCTGTACTGGGATAGAAGACTCAGCTCCCAGTTAATGGGATGGGATGGGGGATTGTACTGGGATAGAACACTCAGCTCCCTGTTCACAGGATGGTAGGGGGGGGGTTGTTGTGGTGTCTCACTGTGCTGCACAGGAGGGTGGGTGCTGGTGAGGCTGAGGTGGTTGGAGGGTTTGCTAGAGCTGCTCCCGTGGTTTGTGGTCCCGATGCTCATCACAGCTGCTCTTGACTCCTGAGGAGGGGGCTGCAGCCCCAGCCTGAGTGTGCAGTGCCCTGGAGGGTGGCTGTGGCCAGGGCAGGGTGGCCATGGCAGGGTGGCTGTGACCGTGGCTGTGACCATGGCAGGGTGGTCGTGGCTGTGGCAGGGTGGCTGTGGCCATAGCAGGACAGCTGTGACTGTGGCAGGGTGGCTGTGACCGTAGCTGTGGCCATGGCAGGGTGCCTGTGACCGTGGCAGGGTAGCTGTGACTGTGGCTGTGACCATGGCAGGGTGCCTGTGACCATGGCAGTGACCATGGCAGGGTGGCAGAGTGGCAGTGGCAGGGTGCCTGTGACCATGGCAGGGTGGCTGTGACCATGGCAGGGTGGCTGTGACTGTGGCAGGGTGCTGGGGAGAGCTGGTCCGTGGGACTCTGTGGGTGCTGTGTCAGCCCCTGAGCACCCATGGGTGCTCTGCCCTGTGGTGCTGGTGAAGGGAGCCCAGCTGAGAGCTGAGTGATCTCCCCCAGGAGAGAAAGCCCTGCTGCTCCCCAGCTGCAGCGCAGGGAGAGCATCCAGGGACCCTTCCTGGTGCTGGTCAGGGAGGGTGGGGGACAGGGACAAGCTCTTGGGGACACGACATTGGCATTTCTGCCTGGTACCCCCATCCCTGTGCGTGCCAGGCTTCCCTGCGTTCTGCTGTGGCCAAAGCAGTGCTGGGGAAGCAAAGGGACATCTTGGCAATGCCGCAGCCTCCTGAGCCGTAAAATCCAGGGTGTGAGCTCACCTGTGAGTCAGCCTACCCACACAGGCCTGCCCGCAAGGCCCTGAGTAATTCCAGCCAGCGACAGGACGTAATTCCAGCCAGCCACGCTCTGGTAGCCCCTGGCTCCCTGCACACCTCCCCTGGCTGCTGCCCAGGAAAATCCTCCTGCCTGGAGTTACTCTGGCACCTGGGGTGGGGGAAACTCTGATGCTGAGTGGTGCCTGGAGTGGGATGCCCAGGCAGGAGCTCTCCCAGCTGCTTTGTTCTGCATTTCCCACCTGGTGCTGTGCCAGCTGCATGGCTCTGAGGGGCCTTCAGCTCGTGGTGCTCCGGTGTCCGTGCATCCCCTGTCATTCTACAGGAGCCAGGGCTGGGAGCAGCTCACCACAGGCTCTTCAATCCCCTCCTGGGCCTCAGGGTATCCCACCCCACTGGTGCCTCTGCCGTGTGTGACGGTGTTCACAGGGGTCTGAGGATTTGGGAAGAGATGAGGATCTGACTCCATGTTTCAGAAGGCTTGATCTATTATTTTATGATATATATTATATTAAAACTATACTAAAAGAATAGAAGAAAGGATTTAATCAGAAGGCTGGCTAAGAATAGAAAAGGAATGAATAACAAAAGCTTGTGGCTTGGACAGAGAGTCTGAGCCAGCTGACTGTGATTGGGCATTAATTAGAAACAACCACATGAGACCAATCCCAGATGCACCTGTTGCATTCCACAGCAGCAGATAACCATTGTTTCCATTTTGTTCCTGAGGCCTCTCAGCTTCTCAGGAAGAAAAATCCTGAGGAAAGGATTTTTCATAAAAGATGTCTGTGACAGCCATGTCTGTGAAATGGGAGAAAACCCCCTGTTCTGACTTTGGGTTCTGCATCATCAGCATGCATCCTGGGAATCTGTTACCCCAATGTTCTCAATTTTGACCTGTCCCACCAAAAGCTGGGTCGATCTGGAGGTTCTCCTGGTCACTGGCCAGCAGCTCACAGGTGAGGAGGTCCCAGGTGCTTTGGGTTTTCCTCCTTTCCGGGTCGAGCTTGAAGCAACTTGTCTCTCATCAGAGGTCCAGCTGTCTGCTCAGGAATTTTTTCTCTGATGGTGTTCCTCTTCCCAGGCTGGGATTCAGCGTCTGGTGTTGAGTGGTCTGAGGTCATTAGCCCAAGCCCAGGCCAGCTGCCCACCCAGGGATGCCAAGATCTTGGGGTCTCTGTGGTCAGGATGACCCCGAGGTGTCAGAAAATCTCTTTTTCCCAGCCCCAAGATTGAAGTAGTCAGGATTCTTTGGCTGTGGTTTTCAAGTTTGCTTATTCTCTGTTATCTCTAACATTCTTTTTCTGACCTGCTGAGGTCTGTCCAGCAGGTCAGTCCATGGCACAATGACTGCCCCAGAGGTGGTGTTATCTTTTTATACTTAAAACTACATGTGCATTATTTACAATAATTTCCCAATACCTGTCACCTGTGTTAGACAGTGAGTTTCTAATTTAAACCAATCCAAAAGTGCCAACATCACCCAGAAGATGGAGGCCAAGAAGAAGAAGGAAGGACAAGGCATGCCCAAATCCCTCCATCTTGGCTTCTGAATGCCCCTTCTAAAAACCCTAAATTCCACTTTTTCACCCTGTGACAAACTAACTATCATTCTTCCTAAACTCTCATGACTTGTAAATCCTCATATCCAGTTGGCAATTTTCTCCATGGGTTAAAATCAAAGGCACAGGTGTCTTTGACTCTGTGCCAAGGTCTCTGAGCCCCCTGGTAGGGGCTGGAGCCCTCCAGGACACCCAGAGGGATGTCCTGGGTTCTGACCATGGTGGTCTCTGGGGTCCTTAAAAGAACAGGAGAACTCAGTTTTCAATGCAAGGGCAGCTCATCCCTTCCAAAGCAGGAGCAGAGTAAAAGGGAATGCAGTGCTCAGGGGCTTGGAGCTGGGCTAGAGCTGCCAGGGTCCAGCAGCTCTCCAAGCCAGCAGAGATGGGCTTTACAGTCCCCTCCACCCCCATGAGAAAAGGGAGATTGTCCCAGCTGGGAGCAGCATTATCCCCAGCTGCACTGAGGTGGGAGCATCAGCAAAGCACAATGCACATTGCAGCTGTGCAAGGCTCCCTCCTGTGCTGCTGGAGGGGCTCAGGATGGCTGAGGAGCAGCTCTGGCCATGGCTGCTCCTCAGGCCCTTCCCTGGCACCCTGTGAGGAGCTCCAGGCTCTTTCCATCCCTGCAGTGAGGACAGAAAGTGCCAAATGCTTTTGTGCCTGGGCTAGGGGTGCTGCTCCAGCTCCTGAAGCCATTCAGGCTCAGGGACACGGGGTTCATCACCCCCACAGGCTGCAGCACCCACCCTGCAGCCCTGGTGTGGCCCAAAGGCATCTGGAGCCTGCCTTGGAGCTTGGCACTGCCAGGATGGGCATTGTGGCAGCTGGGCTGGGGAAGCAGCAACTCCACGGCCTGGAGAACTCCTTCCCTCAGCTCCAGCCCATAGATGTGGCTCCCCTGCATGGTGCAAAGCCTCCACCAGTGCAGCCACCCTGCTGACAAAACCCTCAGGCTGGTGCTAGGAAGCCCAGCAGGAAATGGAGCAGCTCTGTGGGATCACTGGAAGAGCACTGCAGGCAATCAGTGTGTCAGGACAGCCACTGAAGGAGGCAAGGGCAGCTCCTCCACTGCATCACAGAGTGCTTGGGGTGGATGGGACTGTAAAGCCCATCTTGTTCCACCCCTTGGTTCACTATCCCAGGTTGCTCCAAGCCCTGTCCAGCCTGGCCATGGACATTTCCAGGAATGGGGCAGCCTCAGCCTCTCTGTGCCAGGGTCTCCCCACCCTCAGAAGGAACAATTCCCTCCCAATATCCCATCTAACTGTGCCCTCTGGCAGTAGGAAGCCATTCCCTGTGTCCTGTCCCTTCAGGCCCTGGTCCAAAATCTCCCTTCAGCTCTCTTGGAGCCCCTTTAGGCACTGGAAGGGGCTCTGAGGTTTCCCCAGAGCCTTTTTTCCTGCAGGCTAAGTATTCCCAGCTCCCCCAGCCTGGCTCCAGCCCTTGGAGCATCTCTGTGGCCTCCTCAACTTCTTCAAGGAGCTCCATACCTTTCCTGTGCTAGGAGACCTCACCAAAGTGGAGCAGAGGGGCAGAATCTCCCCCTTGTCACAGACATCTTTTATGAAAAATCCTTTCCTTAGGATTTTTCCTCCTGAGAAGCTGAGAGGCCTCAAGAACAAATTGTAAGCAATGGTTATCTGCTGCTGTGGAATGCAACAGGTGCATCTGGGATTGGTCTCATGTGGTTGTTTCTAATTAATGCCCAATCACAGTCAGCTGGTTCAGACTCTGTCTGAGCCACAAGCCTTTGTTATTCATTCCTTCTTTTTCTATTCTTAGCCTTCTGATGAAATCCTTTCTTCTATTCTTTTAGTATAGCTTAAATATAATATATATCATAAAATAATAAATCAAGCCTTCTGAAACATGGAGTCAGATCCTCGTCTCTTCCCTCATCCTCAGACCCCTATGAGCACCATCACACTCCCTCACCCTTTTCCCAGCTGCTTGGAGAATTCTCAGCTGCTGCCCACTGCAGGGGGGTCTGAGAGGACCATGGCAGCCTGGATTGCCCTGGGCAAGGCAGCAGAAAATGCAGGCCAGGTTCGTTAGCACTTTCCCAGCTCTGAAGTTTTGATGTGAGCTCGGTTTTTTACCAACAGGAAATTGCTGCTTCCCCAGCCCAACTGCCACAATGCCCATCCTGGCAGTGCCAAGCTCCAAGGCAGGCTCCAGATGCCTTTGGGCCACACCAGGGCTGCAGGGTGGGTGCTGCAGCCTGTGGGGGTGATGAACCCCGTGTCCCTGAGCCTGAATGGCTTCAGGAGCTGGAGCAGCACCCCTAGCCCAGGCACAAAAGCATTTGGCACTTTCTGTCCTCACTGCAGGGATGGAAAGAGCCTGGAGCTCCTCACAGGGTGCCAGGGAAGGGCCTGAGGAGCAGCCATGGCCAGAGCTGCTCCTCAGCCATCCTGAGCCCCTCCAGCAGCACAGGAGGGAGCCTTGCACAGCTGCAATGTGCATTGTGCTTTGCTGATGCTCCCACCTCAGTGCAGCTGGGGATAATGCTGCTCCCAGCTGGGACAATCTCCCTTTTCTCATGGGGGTGGAGGGGACTGTAAAGCCCATCTCTGCTGGCTTGGAGAGCTGCTGGACCCTGGCAGCTCTAGCCCAGCTCCAAGCCCCTGAGCACTGCATTCCCTTTTACTCTGCTCCTGCTTTGGAAGGGATGAGCTGCCCTTGCATTGAAAACTGAGTTCTCCTGTTCTTTTAAGGACCCCAGAGACCACCATGGTCAGAACCCAGGACATCCCTCTGGGTGTCCTGGAGGGCTCCAGCCCCTACCAGGGGGCTCAGAGACCTTGGCACAGAGTCAAAGACACCTGTGCCTTTGATTTTAACCCATGGAGAAAATTGCCAACTGGATATGAGGATTTACAAGTCATGAGAGTTTAGGAAGAATGATAGTTAGTTTGTCACAGGGTGAAAAAGTGGAATTTAGAGTTTTTAGAATGGGCGTTCAGAAGCCAAGATGGAGGGATTTGGGAATGCCCTCCTGTCCCGTGAACTGGGAATTGAGTGTTCTATCCCAGCCCTGGTGGGGAGATGTGTCCCACAGGTGGGTGAAGTGTCTCAGTGCACCTGGGCAATGAGCAGGACAGGCAGTGAAAGAATGAAGAAGACTTTAAAAAATAAAACCAGAACCTGTTGAGTCATAAACTCAACAAACTTGACTGGGGAGGTGTGTGATAAAGCTCCCCAGAGCCTGTTTCACCAGGTTTTACAGGAACCAGCCCGATCTGAGACAGGCACAAAATGCATTTAACCCACACCCAGGGACTTCCCAGCTCACGGGCTGGAGTAGCAGCAGAGGAGGATGCTTCCTTTCAAACCACATCTCCAAGTCCTCCAGCGTGCCCTCAGGGCTGGAGGGCACACAGGGGTGGCAGGAGGAGCCCCAGCTCTGCCTGGCTCTCCCTGCACAGTTCTGACCCTGCTTTTCTGCCCATTTTGGGTACAGCAGTGCGTATCATCGGTGCTTTCCCATATCCCAGGGGGAGGGAAGGGGGAAAGGAGGGTAGAGTTAGGCGTTCCTGTAGTTAAATTGTATAACAATGGTTTTTCAGGCCATAGATCTCAGAGAGAGGCCATGTAGGAATTTATGATAGAATTTGTTTAATTTTTAGGGTTGTGTTTTGTTTTAGGGGGGTTGCATCTAACCCCTGCACTTCTGGTCACTTCCCAGCCATGGCAGGGATTTTCTCAAGGGGGATTTACAGGCAGCAGTGATGCTGCTGGGGGGGTGGAGGCAGCTCCTCCTGGATGAGATGGAGGTGTGGGGGTAGATGGGGGGATTCCCACCCCTGCCAGGCTGTGGGATGTGGGCTCCCCTTTACTGGCACAGCTGACGCTGTGTTTGTGCCCACCCAGTTGTGCTCATCGGGGACTCGGGGGTGGGCAAGAGCAACCTCCTGTCACGCTTCACCCGCAACGAGTTCAACCTGGAGAGCAAGAGCACCATCGGGGTGGAGTTTGCCACCAGGAGCATCCAGGTGTGTGGTGGTGTTTGCAGGGGTCTTGGGATGAGGGAAGAGATGAGAATGTTGACTCCATGTTTCAGAAGGCTTGATTTATTATATATATTGATTTATTGATATATAAATTTGTTGATATCTATTGATTAATATATCAATAAATATACATTACTGATAATATAAAACATTCATATTATAAATATAAATA
>VZSU01002786.1:79500-90039 GCA_013398715.1 Nesospiza acunhae
CTATATTAATATAATAGATTGTATTTAATATAATATATTATATTAAAACTATACTAAAAGAATAGTAGAAAGTATATCATAGAAGGCTGGCTAAGAATAGAAAAAGAAGAAATAACAAAGGCTTGTGACTGACCTGATCAGCTGGTCTTTGATTGGCCATTAATTAGAAACAACCACATGAGACCAATCACAGATGCACCTGTAGCATTCCACAGCAGCAGATAACCACTGTTTGCTCCTGAGGCCTCTCAGCTTCTCAGGAGAAAAAACCCTAAGGAAAGGATTTTTCATAAAAGATGTCTGTGACCTAGGTGGACAACAAGACAGTGAAGGCTCAGATCTGGGACACGGCCGGGCAGGAGCGCTACCGCGCCATCACCTCCGCGTGAGTCTCCTTCTCCCAGCCTGGGGCTTTGCCTGGGGCTCTGCTGTGACCCTGTGCCCTCCCTGTGCCCTCCCTGTGCTCACCTGTGGCCGTGCTCACAGGGGTCTGAGGATGAGGGAAGAGACGAGGATCGGACTCCATGTTTCAGAAGGCTTGATTTATTATTTTATGATATATATTATATTAAAACTATACTAAAAGAATACAAGAAAGGATTTCATCAGAAGGCTGGCTAAGAATAGCAAAAGGAGGAATGATAACAAAACCTTGTGGCTCAGACAGAGTCTGAGCCAGCTGGGCTGTGATTGGCCATTAATTAGAAACAACCACATGAGACCAATCACAGATGCACCTGTTGCATTCCACAGCAGCAGATAATCAATGTTTACATTTTGTTCTTGAAGCCTCTTGTGGGAATGCAAAAAATCAGAGGGTTTTGGGAAAGCTGCAAAAGGCAGGCCTCAGAGACAGCAGAACTGTGATTAGAGCTAGGCAGCAGCCATGAGATAGGTTAGCAGAAAAATTATTTAACTTGTAGAAAAATAAAGACAAATAGAACAATGATCTGTGTATTAACGCAATATGCTTGTGCTTTGTGTGATTGGTCAAGAAACTTACTTTATAAGTTGTAACATTGAGTTCTTTGCCTGCTGCCTGGGATGCAAGCTGCTGGCATCTTCCCATTGTCATAACCATGGAATGAGAGTGATGCTGGAAGACAAAACAGCTCAAGGCACGTTCCACAGCAGCCCCATCCCATCCGTGATCTGTAAATATCCCCCTGCTAGTGACACCTCTCAGCTTCTCAGGAGGAACAATCCTAAGGAAAGGACTTTTCATGAAAGAAGTTTGTGACCCCCAGGTACTACCGAGGGGCAGTGGGGGCTCTGCTGGTCTATGACATTGCCAAGTACCTGACGTACGAGAACGCAGAGCGCTGGCTCAAGGAGCTGCAGGACCACGCTGATGCCAACATTGTCATCATGCTGGTGGGCAACAAGAGTGACCTGAGGCACCTGCGGGCTGTGCCCACCGACGAGGCCAGGAGCTTTGCAGGTATCTTCCCCCATCCTGTCCAGTCCCTCCCTGTGACCCCAGCAAAGGGAAAAGCTGTGACTCCTCCATGGAAAGGGAGCAGGGGCTGGGGGGCCTTTGGGAAAGCCCCAAGGAGGGGACAGGGGGCACCAGGGATGTGGGGGTGAGGGCAGGGATGAGATAGGCACATGGTCCTTCTGCACAGCTCCCTGTGGGGGAGCCAGGGTCAGCACTGGGGACCCCCTCAAGGTGCCCCTGGCATAGCTGGGCCCTTCCCTGCCCCAGTGCTTGGCCACTGTGGTTGGTGGCTGCATGGCCAGCCTGGGGACAGGCCACCACTGGTGACAGTGGCATGGTCCCCTGCCTGGGGGACAGCAGCCACCCCCAGGGTGGGCATCACCCAGGGCACTGAGACAGACTGGCCCTTCCCCTTGGCTCTTCCCTGCTCCAGTCCCATCGGGCTGGAGCTCCTGGCACTCACCTGAGCTTGCGCTGTTCTTGCAGAGAAGCACGGGCTGTCCTTCCTTGAGACGTCTGCTCTGGATTCCACCAACGTGGAGACAGCTTTCCACAACATCCTCTCGGGTAAGGGGCAACCAGGAAAGGGAGGGACAGCAGTAAAGATGGCTTTGGATGTTGTGTCCTCTCAGGACAGCCCCTGGGGGTCTGGGTTGGAATCCTGCTCCCCTTCTTGGGGAGAGGTGGGGAGCTGTGTGTTTGTGGAGGGTGTGATGGTGCTCACAGGGGTCCAAGAACAAGGGAAGAGACGAGGATCTGACTCCATGTTTCAGAAGGCTGATTTATTATTTTATTATATATTAAAACTATACTAAAAGAATAGAAGAGAGGATTTCATCAGAAGGCTGGCTAAGAATAGGAAAAGGAATGATAACAAAAGCTTGTGGCTTGGACAGTCTGTCTGAGCCAGCTGGGCTGTGATTGGCCATTAATTAGAAACAACCACATGAGACCAATCCCAGATGCACCTGTTGCATTCCACAGCAGCAGATAATCATTGTTTCCATTTTGTTCCTGAGGCCTCTCAGCTTCTCAGGAGGAAAAATCCTAAGGAAAGGATTTTCCATAAAAGATGTCAGTGACAGGAGGGAGCAGATCCCCCACTGAAACACTTATTTAATGAGCTTTTTCCCTTCCCCTCTCTCTCTGGCAGAGATCTACCACATCGTGTCGCAGAGGCAGATCACAGGGCAGCCAGAGTCCGAGTTTGGCCCCTCCACCTCCATTGAGCCCATCCAGGTGCTGCCCACGCAGCAGGAGGGCAGGCAGGCCCCCTGCTGCCAGAACATCTGAGCCCCTGGGCTGCCCCCACCGTGTCCCCCAGCCCCTGGTGGCACCGTGTCCCACCCGGCCTGCAGCTCTGGGCAGGGCAGTGAGCTCTGCCTGCTGCTGTGGGCACCATCCCCCTGCCCTCGTGCTGCTCTGCCTGTGTTTGTGTAGGACCCAACAAAAACGGGGTCTGTGCAAAGCAGCTCGGTGCCTCCCCTCCCTGCACGCCATCCCCTGCTCCCTCTAGCCCTGCAGGCACACTCACTGGGTGGCACTGAGCAAGCCCAAACATGGTGAGTCCCTGTTTGGTGACACCCTGGGTGTGGAGGGGACACTGGGTGCATCCTTCTCCTGCCTGGTGAGGCCAGCAGTGCTGTGTCCTGTAGTGCCCAGCCCTGCATCCCTGAGAGCTGGGAGTGCCTCTGGGGCCACCCAGGGAGGGCTGTGGGGGCCACTCTGTGTTTGTGCTGTGACCCCAGCAAAGGGAAAAGCTGTGACTCCTCCATGGAAAGGGAGCAGGGGCTGGGGGGCCTTTGGGGAGCCCCAGGGAGGGGACAGGGGACACCAGGGATGTGGAGGTGGGGGCAGGGATGAGGTGCTGAGGGCAGGCACATGGTCCCTCTGCACATCTCCCTGTGGGGGAGCCAGGGTCAGCACTGGGGACCCCCTCAAGGTGCCCCTGGCAGAGCTGGGCCCTTCCCTGCTCCAGTGCTTGGCCACTGTGGTTGGTGGCTGCATGGCCAGCCTGGGGACAGGCCACCACTGGTGACAGTGGCATGGTCCCCTGCCTGGGGGACAGCAGCCACCCCCCAGGGCACTGGGAAAGACCCTGCTGAGCCCCGTGCTGCTGTCAGGGTGATTGGCAGGTGTCAATCAAAGGGGTGAAGGTGGGAAGGCCTGCCCTATTGACCCAGTACTGGGAGTGTGGCCCCTGCCACGTCGGGTTTTGGGGGATCTTTCTCTCCACAGCTGCCCCCAGTCTCTGCATCTCATTTGGCTGTGCCAGTGGGATCCAGGCCTCAGTTCCTCCTTGAGGCTTGAATTGTCAATGAAACAGAAATTGAGGCAAAACCCCCAAATAAAGCTGCTGTTGAAACCTTTTCTCTCTCTGCCAGGTCTCTCCTTGAGGCAAGAGCAGTGGGGCAGCTGGGAAGCATCCACAGGCAATGGAGGGTGAGGAGGAGGAGGGCTGGGAGGAAGATAAGACTGTGTCCTGCTGGGAGGCCAGAGGGGAGAGCTTGAAATTCAGGATTAGAAGAGCAGGTGGGATCCTGCTGTCAGCACAGGGATGCACAAATGGGGTGCAGAAGCAGCCACACCATAGGGGTGCCCCTTTTTATCCACCCACTGCAGCCGGCCCAGCCCTGGCCTGGCAGCACCTTCAGCTTGGCTCCAGCCCCCTGGCACTGTCCCTGCACCATGGCACTGCCCCTCAGAGGCAGCCTGATCCCCGAGCTGGCTCTGGGGTAAAACCCTGGCTCTGACTGCAGCTAGGGGCTGTCCCCAGGTTAGATGGTGGTTGTGCTTTACCCCATGCCCACCTCAGCTGGAAAAGCCCTGGAAACGTGGGGGAAAAAAGTGGAAAAGTGCCAAGCACCACCTCCTCCCACACCATCTGCCCACAGCAAAGCACAGTGCCAGGAGGTGATGTCAGCCCCAGGGGCTGGAGAGCTGGGCATGGAGGGGAGGGATGCTGCTCCACAAAGGGACAGGGCTGTGCCAAGTGTCCCTCGGGCCCCTCTGCCACGGGATGTGCCATCAGCCAGGCGCTGGCAGGGACACGGGGCTGCTGGGTTCATTCATGGACTCATGGAGGCACTTTTGGGCTCGGTAACTCAGTTTTGTTCCAAGCTTTCCAGTTTTTGGGTGTTTTCTGCTGGGATGAAGAAGTGGGAAGGGTGAAATGTGGCACGGGGGTGGCTCACAGATGTGGGACCTGCTAGCCCCAGCTCTGGGAGAAGCAGCTGCCTTAGGAGGTTCATCATCTCACAGATGCTTTAATGAGCCCCAACAAGTGCTGCCAAAAGCAGGGGACTGGTGGGAGACACAGGAGGGGTGGCAGAGGGAGGTCCAGCCCCACTGCCCAGGAACTCAGCCCAGCAGGGCCTTGTTCCCAACCACTGCTCCTGGCCCTTCCTAAAGTGTGAACAGACACAAATCAAGAGCAGATAGCAAGTTTCTTAAGTAATAATACTTTAATAAAATTAAGTTCTTAATGTAATTTAGCACATTTAATACATTAACCCTTTCCCTTCTTTGTTTTCTACAAGTTGTGCAACATCATTATTTTAATTTTATTTTATTTTAATTTTTTTTTTCCTTCTCCCATTATACTATATGCCTCAAAACTCAGACAACAAGCCTAACTCTACTTCTATGTTCGGTTATATCTCTCTCTCAGGCCTTTATTTTTGCCAGAGAGATGAAAATACCTGGATGGAACATGTGATCGGTTTCCAATAGTAACAATCCCGACTACAGGTTTCCTATGATGTTAAAAGAAAAGAGAAAAAAAAAAAAAAAAGCAAACACAAAATAAAAATACCAGGGAATGGACTTTGAATGGAAGGGGCACGGAGCTGGTGTGGCAATGCCAGGGAACTCCATGCCCAGCTGGCTCAGCATGAGGTGGGAGAAGCGTGGGGCAGGAGCTGTGCCAGCCCCAGAGCCCAGGAGAGCGGGCACACACCCACTTGTGCATCATTCTGAGCAGAGGAAGCCAACGTGGTGCTGTGCAAGCAAAGCCATGAAGGGCTGGGGAGGTCGTGGGGGAGATCAGCTCTGCAGGGACCCCCTGGCCTGGGGGTCATTTCAGTGGGAAATCCCACTGGAGCTGCTCTGCCACAGTCCCAGGGCAGCAACTGGAGCCTGGGAGTGCCTGACACCAGGGCAGAGCCAGAGGAAATCCCCTGCAGCAGCAGCAGAGGGATGCTCTGGGCATCCCTGGGGATTTCCTTGGCTTGCCTGGGGCTGGGATCAGAGCTGGCTCTGCCAGAGCTGCCAGGCTGGGATCCTCCAGCCCTCATGCCCATTGCCTTTCATGTTTGCTTAACACTGCTTTCTAACTCAGGAGCAAATCCCATACTGCAAAACAGGATCCAGCCCCTGGTCTTTTTAATTTTCCCTTTTTTTAATGATCATCTTGAACAGAATTCATAAAGAAAAAGGAAAAAGGAATATTGATGGTTCCATAGATAAGCAAAACAGCCTGTGACCAGTCTTGTGCCCCAGCTCCTGGGAGCCAGGAGCAGATCTCAATGGCCACACCACACTGCTACCTCTCACTGCTCCTTTTCTCTGCAAGTTGTTTCAAAAGCATCATCATAAGCCCAGAAAGCACATCCTGCTGTCAGCAACCCGGTGCCACCATTGGAAGGGGACTTCATTTTCACACAGACAGTAGTGGAACTACTCCAGATTTTACATTAGTGTCACTTTACTGGGGGTGACTCTCAATTTGCTCCATTAGCAGCCCTGAAGCGATGCTGGAGCAGATCCAGCGGGGATGCTGCAGCCTGCCAGGGCTGCAGTGACTCCAGATTCCAGCAGAGTAACCCACTGGAACAGGGGAGTCACAGGGCAGGGAGGCAGGAGCTGCCCAACCTCTGGCACGGGCAAACCAAAATCTGCCCAGCACAATCCCAGCTGAATTTCCCACTGGGTCAACTGACAGCAGAACATGACTTCAAGTTTCTACAGGATGTGAAAACCCACACTAAAACACAGAGATTGCTCCCTAACATCCTAGAAAGGGTTTTGGAAGAACCAGCCCGTGCTGGCTCTGCTGCCACCAAGGGCACCTGGCTGGGGCTCACACGGGTGGGATGGAGCCACTGTGACACACAAGTGACAATAAAGTGCATCCACTCTCCAGTCCAGGGCACCACTGCACAATGTCCATCACTGACGCTTCTTCAAGTATCAAATTAAAAACAAAACATGAGGTAAAACAAAACTGAAAGAGCAAACAGGCTGCCTCGCCACCCCGGCAGGGAAGGACCAGGCGCTTGATTCACCGAGCGTGAACCCCCCAGAAGTGCAGGAGCCATCCTGCCCTGCTTCCCAAAACACCCCAGCACCAAGGAGGGTCCCAGGGGAGGGATCTCAGATTCACAGTGCTATTTATACTCAGAAACTGAATGAGAACTGTCTTCATTCCTGTCCTGACCTATTGCATGGCTTTGCTGAGTGATGAATGCTGGTAAAGGCCCCCTCAGCCCCCCGAGGCAGGCAGGGGGCAAGGGGTGGCCACCATGCTTCTCAAGGCATCTGTGTGGATGCTCCCAAGCTGCAGGAGATCCGTGGGTTTGCTACAGCTGAGCCACAGCTCAGAGGAGAGGAGCAAAGGCTAAACCCAGAGGGAAGCAACTTCCAAGGGAGTTTTCTTTGCTAATGACAACGTTGCCTCCTGGATGTTTCTTTCTGAGTTCTCTCAGCAGAGATTTTGGTGCAGTGAAAAGCATCACCAGTGCTCCAGAGAGAAGTGCTGGCCTCTGTGTGGAATGAATGGAGCAGCTGGCGGGGGTAGGGGCCACGTCCTGCCCCAGTGCTGGTGCCAGGGCTGTGTCACCCTGCCCTGCAGCGCTCAGAGTGGCTCTGCCATCACATCACCCCCTGCCTGCTGCTCCTGCCCTCAGCACTGCAGGGACTCAGATCCATCCATAGCCAACGTGCTGTGCTGGCTAAGAACAGCCTTCAGCCTCCTCTGTGCTCCTGCAGCCAAACCCAGGCATGTGCCACGAGTGCCACTGTCCCCTGAGCAGGACAGTGCCAGGGCAGCTGCCAGGAAGCAAAGCTGGGGGATCAGGGATGTCGTGGCCCATCAGGGCTGTGAGAAGGCCCTCTGGGGCCAGCAGGAGCTTTTGCAAACATCTCACAGCAGCTCTAATGCTCAAAGCTGATGTTTGGAGGCAAAGAAACACCCAACAAACCAAATCTCCTGGAAGATGCCACGTGTGAAGCAATGAGCTCATCTCGAGGTGCACGGCACCGGGGTGAGAGAGAACCACGAAAAAGAAAGAAAACAAAGAGGGAACAAACCAACCCTAATGCCCTGGCACTGCCCAGTGCAAGGGCAGAGCCTCCTCCTGGCACCTCGCTGCCTTCGAGCTCTGTCTGTCACCTTACAGAGGGGAGATCACCCAATCTTCCTTTCCTTCTCCTTCCCACCTGGGATGGCCCCACCTGCCCAGCCCAGGAGCTTCCCACACCTTTGGTGCTTGGAGAAGTTCAAAAACCAAGAACAGCCCAAGGAAAGTAACAGCAACTTTGAACATTTTTCTGCAATTTCCTGCTCCAAGCCCAAGGCTGGAAGTCAGAATAAGGCAAAAATTAATGGCCTAAAACTTCCTTATTTTGTTCCATGACTAGCCAAATCTGTCTATTTTTATTAAAAAAGCAACATAACCCCCCAAACGTATATTTTTAAAAAAATACATATTATTAGATCCCTTTTTTTTTTTGTCTTTTTTTTCCCCCTCTATAAAAATAACTTCAGGACTTTGATTGACAGAAGGTACCAGTTGGTGGTTGTTATTTTGTTAGGCTTTCGGTCATTTATTTGTTTGCTTCAGAAAAATAGTACCAAAAAAAGATGGAATTCCTGGGGAAGTTAACAATGATCGTGTTCACAAGCTTATTTTACATTCTGCTCTGTCTGGGATCACTTGGATCTACTATAGATTAAACAATATGGATAGCATCTACTATTTGAACTAGTTAATTTTTTTTTTTAATCTTTACTCTAGGATTATATGAAATAAATTTGAGTGTTTATTATTATTAACATTTTTTTTAATACCCATCAAAGCAAACTTTTTTTTTCTCATTTTTGGTTAAAAACAAACAAACAAACAGAAAAAAAAAATCTTACTTTAAAATGCTTCTTTGAAAGGCAACAGAGCAGAAACATCACCCCATTATCCTGCTGCAGAGCACGGGCTGGATTTGGGGTGTGAGGGGGACAGAATTCCCCTTTTCCCCAGCCCACAGGGAGGTGGTGGCTGCTCAGCACATCCCTAAAGCAGCCCTGGGACTGACCCTGTGAGGCCCTTCAGGATGTGCTGGAGCCATGCTGAAGTGCTCTCCTGGATTCAGGGAAGCTCAGAACCCATCAGGGGCACTCGCACTGCTCGGGCTGTCCCTGCCATGGGTGTCCAGCAGGAGCTGTGCCCACGCTGCCTGGGGGAGCAGATGGGGTGTTCCCACCTGGGGTGGGCTGGAGCTGCCCAGAAGCTCTGTGTGAGCTCAGCCCCTGGCTGGTCAAAGCACCACGGCGAGTGCAGGGCTCTGGTGTGGCACAAGCTCCAAAGGAATGACCAGGGATGTTCTCAGATCCTGCCCGGCCTGAACACTGGCACCAAACCCTCTGTCCCTGCAAGCCACCCAGCACAGGGAGAGACGGAGCCAAAGCCTAAAGGGGCACCAGAGAGCACCCAGAGCCCCCAGGCGCGCGTCCAGGGGTGTCTGTGCCAGCAGTGACCATCAGTCCTGGCTGCAAGGCTGTGGAAAGGACCACAAATCCTCACATTACACGGGGCTCTCTGCAACCAGAGCAACAGAGACCAGAGTTCCAAAACTCCTCTGGCTCCCCGGGATGGGATCAGGCTGGCAGCGCTGGCAACAAGGAGGAGGAGGAGGAGGAGGGTGGGAGCTGGCAGTGCCAGCTGTGCCCTGCGAGCACGCAGCTTTCCACAAGCCCCAGGGAAGCAGAGCAGGAGCCAACGCTGCCCCCCAGCCCAGGACGTGGGTGTGAGCCTGGGATGGATGCTCAGGGTGCCCAGGAAGGGCTGTGCCACAGCCTCCTCTGTGACACAGCAGCGCCAGGGCCAGGGAGGGATGATGCCACCCAAAAACTGCCCCAGAGCCAGCCCCGAGCCAAAATCCACACCTCAACCTTTTCCAAGGGGGTTCCCAGATGGAGCAGCAACCACAGGATGGGGGCACAGGCTTGGGTTTATAGTGGTTTTTTCTTTTCTACTTCTCTGTTTTTAATCACCTTTTTTTAATCTTTTTTTTTGTTTAAATACATCCAACTGTGTTAATTTCTTATTTGTGGAAAGGGCTATCTGCACCATAACTATCACCTTTACATACACACACGCACACACGAAAAATGAAACATATATTAAAAACACTTTTTAAGCAATACTCTGGATACAAATGTATTTTTTAACCTACATATATTCTAAACCTTCTAAACTTTTAAGGATCACTTTATCATAAAATAAAATATCCTTTTTTCTTATAATAAATTACCTAATAAAAAGTATTTTTATTAGCCCAGTTCCTTGCTACATTTACATGTAATAAATGCATTTATTAAAATAGAATATTAAATTATAAAGAAATGTTCTAATTTTAAAATCTTAATCTTTTTTTCCCTCCTCTCTCTCTCTTTAAAAAACACCAGGAAATGCATCAAAATAAACCCTTCAAACACCAAACAAAACAGGTTGGAGTATTTTGATTTCAGAGGTTAACAATATTAACAGTCTGAGCCTTTGTATGTATGAAGATTATTTTTTTTTTTAAGAAAGAAAGAAAAGAGAAAAAAATAATAGATATCCCTCCAGCTGAAAAATACTTTTGCAAATGGGAGCTAGGACAAGATATTTTTATAGTATCTCCTCATTAACTATAAATCCAATTTTGGTTCTTTTTTTCTTTCTTTTGTTATGCATTATAGTACACACTATTCTCTATATAATTTATGTTGATGAGGATGACATCACAGCATGATATTACTTTATCCCTCCGTTTCCCTTTGTTATGCTTTGTCACCCGCTCCCCTGCACCGTCCCTTGTCCAGCAGGCGCTGTCCTCTCATGGCA
>VZSU01002786.1:95130-106907 GCA_013398715.1 Nesospiza acunhae
ATTCTAATGGCCTGAGTGGCTGCCGCGTGGCAGACGGGGCACTCGGGATCAGTCCTCTCGCAGATCCTCACGGCACACTCCATGCAGAAGAGGTTGTGGCCGCAGGGCACCAGCGCGGCCGTCACCTCGCTCTCGAAGCACACCATGCACTCGCGGCTGCTGCCCACCGACGTCCGGGCGGCGGCGGGCGTGCCCAGCTTGGAGAAGCCCTGCAGCGGCTCCCCCTGCGACCGCCGCGGCAGCCCGGACAGGCCGGGCTCGGGGATGGAGGAGGAGGGTGAGCGGTGCGAGTTGGGATGGATGGCACCGGTGCTGCTGGAGCGCTGCTGCTTCGAGAAGAGCACCGAGACGGGGTTGGTGTTCTCCTGCCCGGCCCACATCGGGGCCCCCGACTCCGGCACCCCGTAGTACAAATCCTGCTTGTTCACACCGTAGTTGGGGAAGAGGTAACCGTAATTGAAGTCGTTTTGGTCGTTCAGCCGGGGGGTCTCATAGACGGGGTCAACGGAGCAGTCGCCGATGCAGCCCAGGCTGTTCTGGCGGAAGGTGGAGAGGGGCTTGCAGCCCGGTGCCGGCGTGTGCACCCGCCAGGCCTCCGAGTAGCGGTTCTCCATGCCGGAGTCGGGGCTGCTGGAGAGAAAGTCGTTCTCATTGTTGTACTCCAGAATCTTGCCCGTCCTCACCGCGATGTGTGTCTCGATCTCCTCACGGGCGCGCTCCACGTTGCCCGGCGCGCCGGTGATCTCGAAGACGGGGTCCCGGTCCCGGCTGGGCGTGATGATGTAGGTGTTGGTCTGCTGCTGGATCCTCTTGATGGTGGCTCCCTTGGGGCCCACCACCAGCCCCACCACGCGGTAGGGCACGCGCACGCGGATGGTGACCTGCCCCGGCAGCGTGGGCGCACTGCCAAAGGTGGTGCCCGCCTTGTTGCGGGAGGCCCTGATCATGGAGAAGTGCTCAGCTGCCGAGATGATCTCCCGCCGGGCCATGGCCACGTCCTCCCGCCGCCCTGTCACCATGAAGACCGGCTCCTCTCCCCGCACCGGGGTCTTGATGTAGGTGTTGGTCTTTGCCCGCAGGGCTTTGATCTTGCAGCCTTGGGAAGAGAGAGAAAAGAAGGCACAGCAGTTAACGAGGCTGCCCCACCGCACGCCCTGCTCTGCAGGACACCGGGCCACAATCTCCTGTGCCACCTGGCAGCCACTGTGCAGGACATGGAACAAGGGAAAGGCCCTAGTCCCTTAACCCTGAGGGGAAATGCCAAGTGGAGGCCCACCCTCAGTATTCCCAGAGACTCCCTCCCTCAGGACTGCCATGCTTCCTCATTCCCCAAAATGGGGATCACCATTCTGTGTGCTGCAGCCCACCACACCACCCCCCGTGACTGCCTTCCCTCAGCACTCATCCCTAAGATCTCCCTTCCACCCACCCCAACACCACGGAGCAATGGGGCATCCACCCCAGGTGTCAGTGATCTCTGTGACAAGGCCTGTCCCCAGAGGCAATGGTCATCCTTGGGCTCTGGGGACAGGGCTGATGCATGGGGCAGCCTGGAGGTCACAGGAGAACAGAGGGATGCTGGTCCCACAGCCTGGATTGCCAATGTGGAGCCCTTGGCCACCCTCTGCCAGCTCCCAAGGGGAGTCGCCTGCCATGACTCCAGAGGATTTTGGTACTACTGAGGAGGTTTTGGGGTGAATACCATGAACTTCAGGGGGACAGCTTTGGAGAGGAGTTGCAGAGATGCAGCAGTTTGGGCTTCCCCACTGCAGATATGGCAGGACTGCAAATGCCAGCTGAGCTAGATGGCCAGGGGTAGCAGGAAGCCAGGATCTGCTTTGGGGCTGAAACAGCAAGAAACGGGGCAGGGCTGCCCTCCTGTGAGCCCCAGAGCAGGCTGTGCAAAGACTCCTGCTCCAGGTGCTCAGATCCTCTCCTGAGATCACTGGCCAAGTGGTGCTTTTGTGTACCAGTATCCAGATCCCAGAGCACACTGAGCCCATTCCCCAAATCCTAGAACTGACCAAGCCCAATCCCCCAGCTCATCACAGCTCAGAAAACAGCCTTCTGCTTTCTCAAAAAGGGCAAAAGACTTTCCAGTGTGTTTTGGCTTCCAAATGATCTTTTGGAGAGTCTTGGATCCATCTGGTTGGCTTCAGGTTCCCAGATGACACCAGGATGCCATCAAGCAGCTAAGAGATTTTACAGATGTGGCACAGTTCTCTAAACTACTCCTGGAGCCCTCCTTGCTGCTGTCCTGCCCCTCAGACCCCTCTCTGGAAAAGCCTCACCCAAGGCATTTCTGGCACCAAGCTCCAGGGCAGGCTGGGGGTTCCTCTGCAGGGGTTGTGCTCGGAGCTCAGATCTCAAAGGAAAGTTAAAGCTTGTGATTCTCCAGTGCAGATGAAGTGAGGTGAGCACTTTGCCGCGGTTTCCTGAGGATTTGGGTGTCTGATTCAGGGCTCACAGAACCAGAGGATGAGGACACAGCACTGGGACTTCTCTGAGATCCCCCAGCACCTCCTACCCCACCTTCCCTCCCCAGAAAAGACCATTTTCCTCTGACTACCTGACACCAGCAGCTTTTCCTCCACTGACATCACACTTCAACACACAATGATCTGCAAACGATGCCTCTGCAACCACCAAATGCAGATTCCTCAGCTCCTGGGATTTTATTATTTATACAGATCCTGATAAATAACAGCACCTCTCAGGCCGGGAGCTCAGGGCTGCCACCCCTGCACAGCCCCTCTGGTGAGACACAGGCTGCTGACATCGGGGTACCCCCTGGAATGCCAGCACCCCGTATCGCTGGCAAGAACTGAGCCCGCACCTGTGGCACCGGAGCAGCCTGGTGCCATGGGAGCTGGCAGCGATGGCTCCCTGGGCTCACAGGCACCGCGGCAGCCGCTGCATCCAGCAGTGCCTGGCGGGGAGCGCGCTCAGCCCGGCCAGCTGTGCTCGCAGTGCTGGCACCGCGCGGGCACCGGGCATGGCACAGGAGAGGCACAGCACTGCAGGGGCATGGGGCACGGCACAGACACGGCACCATGCGGGCAACGAGCATGGCACGGGCACAGCACCGCAGGGGCATGGGGCACGGCACTGCATGGGCACCGGGCACGGCACGGCGTGAGCATGGCACCACACGGGCACCAAGCATGGCACGACACGAGCACGGCACTGCGTGGGCACCGGGCATGGCATGGGCACAGCACCACAGGGGCATGGAGCACGGCACTGCATGGGCACCGAGCATGGCACAGACATGGCACCGCGTGGGCACCAGGCACAGCACAGGACGGGCATGGCATAGGCATGGGGCACAGCACAGACACGGCACAGCACGAGCACAGCATGGGCACAGCACTGCAAGGGCACTGGGCATGGCACGCATGGGCACTGGGCATAGCACAGCAGGGGCACGGCACTGCAGAAGCACCAGGCATGGCATGGGCACAGCACCGCAGGGGCATGGGGCATGGCACCACACGGGCACCAGGCATGGCACGGAATGGGAGCAGCACTGCAGGGGCATGGGGTACAGCACCACACAGGCACGGAACTGCACAGGCACTGGGCACAGCACCACGTGGGCACCAGGCATGGCACAGGCATGGCACCACATGGGCGCCGGGCACAGCACAGCATGTGCATGGTACCACACTAGCACTGGGCACAGCATGGGCATGGCACCACAGGGTCACTGGGCACAGCACCGTGTGGGCACCAGGCACAACACAGCACAGGCACCGGGCACAGCATGGCACCACATGGACACTGGGCACAGCACCGTGTGGGCACCGGGCATGGCACAGCACAGGCACGGCACTGCATGGACACCAGGCATGGCACAGCACAGGCATGGCACCACACAAGCGCCGGGCACAGCCCTGGCCAAGTGCAGGCACACACAGCCCCTGGCACAGCCGTGAGCCCACTGCCCCTCAGAGGGTCTTGGCAGCAGCACGGGACACATGCTGGTAAATCAGAACTTCACTGTCAGCTTCCACTGTGATTTTTAACTCCTCAGAGCCACCTCAGCTCCCCGAGCCTCATTTCCCATTTCTGGAGCAGGAATCGCTGTCTCCTGCCTTGTGCTCCCGCAAAATTTCCTCTCAGCGCTCCACATCACAGCGCTGCTGCACTCAAGCCATGTCTGAAACAGGAATTCCATGTTCCTGGGGAATGGAAATGCCAGATCTGGCACAAAGAAGGATCTGGGAAAATCCCCAAATCCAAACCACATCCACCCCCTGCCAAATGCAGCGTAGCTCACGGGTTACTCCCTGGAGTTTGCACCCTGAGATACATTTGTGATGCTTTGTTGAGTGAAGTTTCCAAACAGCCCATGTGGACCAGTGGTCACCCAGTGGTGTGCTATCAGCTCCAGGAAACTCAAAGGACAGGACCTCATGGAGCCAGACACAACCCAACTATAGGATAAATAATAATAAATAATAAAGGTTCATCCCAAGGAGAGCTGGATAAATCCCTGAGAGGTCATCCATGCCCTCTGGTAGCCCTGGCAGGGTGGGCTGTCCCTGCCCCACCGCTGGCAGACATTTCCCTGCCCCTCTCCTGTGCTGCTCCCTCCCTCTCCAAAGAGGGAGATTCCATCTTAGGAAGATTAACCGAGATGCCACCATTTCCCCAGGGATATCACCAGAGCATCACATGGAAAAGACAGGGGGTGTTCACAGCAAGCATCAAGCTGAAAATGCCTCCCTGTGCATCACCCCGGGCTGCAGGAGCTCTGTGGAATTCCGCAGTGACCCGAGCTCTGCCTCTAGAGCCAGGCTCGCTCTCCTGTGCAGAAAAGACCTCGGGCAGGTGTGCGGCACGGCTGGCATTGGGGCTGGCATTGGGGCTGGCGCTGGGGCTGGCGCTGGGGCTGAGACCGGGCTCCGTGCTGTTCTCAGCTGTGGGACAATGACGGTGTGTGGGGGACAGGGATCTGCAGGACAGGAAACAATCACGGAGCCGACAGGGAGGGTCAGGCAGGCAGAGCTGTGACAAAGGACCAGGGCTCCATGCTGGGGACAGATGGAAGGGAGCAGTGGCAAGGAATCCACATGAATGAGGGCAAATGTAAGCACGTTACGCGAGCTGGAGGAGTGGGAGGGAGTTGGGGATGGAGCAAAGGTGGTGGAAATTGAGGGAGAGGCACACCCTGATGCCTCCAAGGGAGGAGGAGAATGAGGTGTGTGGGAGCAAAGCCAAGACACCCCGAAAGGGCAAAAGGAAGGTGGGCAAGGAGAGAGCACGGCGAGAGGGAGGGGAAGGAGGATGTGGAACGGACAAAAGGACGCGTGGTGCAGTCGGTGGTGTGAGAAGGGGGGGAGGAGGGAGGGTCTCTGTGCAGGCCTGCAGACGGGAAAGCCAGCTTTGTGGAGACAGACAGATGGGGATCCTGTGCTTAAAAACAGGAGAAAATCACCTCTTAGGAAATTAGACCAACTCCAGCAAGCCCAGAGGGCTCAGCAGCCCTGACCTCCAGCAGCTCCGAACTGGCACAGACAATGGCCAAACCATCAGCAGCCCAAATCCAGAGAACTCCTCAACTTCCAAGGGTGCTGCACTGGTTTTTTACATCAGCTAAATCCAGGCTGGGCTTAAACACGATTTACTCACTTAGTGCCAAGGCTCCAGGCCCATCTCAGCCCCATCTCTGACTGCTTTGCACACTAAAAAGGGGCTGAGCCCCCTTTGAGATCCCCCTGCTCTGAGGGAGCTCAGCTGGATCAGGATGTGGCCCGTGACATCCCAGCCAGATGGGCAGCACACCCCGATGTGCTTATTCCAAACAAAATTTCTCCTGCATGGGGTGGTTTTTGACACTTTCCCTTCGTGCATAACTGAAATTTGAAAACACCGTGTAACAAAGCATTTTACTCAGGGGATTATTCAAAGGGGAGGGAGGTGGAAGGGAGGGGATTGCCTGGCAGGTGGTGTCAAAATGAAGCTGAGGGAAGAAAGGGAGTCATGAAACATAACTTGGTCTATGTTCTCCTCGTTGTAGCAGCACACAGACATCAGTGTGTCGATCCCTGGCAGACCCCTGCTACTTGGATTTTTATATTAAACAGAGAATTAAGCCCTTTCTCATTGTGTTTCCACAGCCTACCTTCTATTATCCTGGGTTTTGTCAATAAAGCAGATCCCAAAGCATTCCATGAAAGAGGCTATAAGCTCAGTTCCTCCCCTCACCCTTTTTTCTCTTTAATTTCACTGATTACAAATTGACTAAAGTAAATGTGTTTGCAAATTACCTGAGTACATCACAAACATTCCCACACAAGACCAAACCCTGCAGGAGTGGCGAGCCTCTGGTGCCCAGACCAGTCAGCTAACTGGAATTAATCCACAGAGCAGCCATCTCTGGCTGAAAACATAGAAATAAATTGAGTCTAGACATTGCCAAGATGGGTGGTGGGGGTCAGGGGGAGATCTGGATGCACAGCCACCTTCTCATCTCTGCTTTCTCCTGCATCAGGGCAACAAATCCATCAAAATTAACAGAGAAGGCTCTAGGAGCTTGGTTCACCTCTCCAGCAAAGACAGCTGCTCACAAGGGACACCAGGGTGCTGGATGCATCTGATCTAGCTGTCGAGCCCATCCCAAATGTTCTCACTCTGAGCAGCCCCAAACCAAGTGTGTTTTCACAGGACCTCAGCAGGGTTTACCCCAAGGCTCCCAGGTGCTGCTGCATCAGTGGGAAGAGGATGATCAGAGCATGGAAGGGATGTGCCCAGCACAGCACCACGGTGACAATGCCACCAGGACAGTGCAGTGGCACACTCAGCTGTGCCTGTGGAGCAGATCCCTCAAATAATTTCCCTTTGGTGCAAATTCAGAGTTAGACCTGCTGATGACCTTCTCCTCGGTGCTGGGACAAGGCCAGACCCTGCACAGGTATATTCTGCTACTGATGCAGTCTGGAGGCTCCCACGTGGCACCAACTGGCACCTCCATGCCAGGAGCATGACCCTGACTCTGGAAGCACCAGAGGAGCTGTACCAGCCACAGCAAACAGCTCCAGAGCCAACCCCAAGCTGGATCTTTTTGTTTGATTGACTGCGTTGTGGTTTTATTTTGGAAAACACACCCCACAAATCACTCCAGGTCCTGATATTTCTTGTTTTCATCAGATACAAAGTAATCTCTACAGACAAAAGCTTTTTAGGCCCTCTTCTCATTTCTGGCAAGGCTGCACAGATACAAATTACACCTGCAAATACCCCGCACAGTCCCTTCTGGCACTGCTAGTGGGGTGCACGAGGGTTGAAGGGCAAATTAGAACTTGGTCTTTTTTTCTATTGTAGTCATAAAATTGAAGAGGATCATAAAATAAACAACCCTCAGCTACCTCGGGTAAGGTGGGGCATTCTTTTCCCCGTTAACATGAAAGCCTTGTTAAAAGACAAGCACACAAAGAACTTCACAAATAAACCCTCCTGACGGCCTGTGGGGTAAGGTTTTGCTGCATTGAAAACCTGATGAAAGTGGTGTCAAAAAAACACAAATGCACACAAAAGGACCACAACCAACCAACTAAATCTCTTTGCACGGAGGGTTTATTGTCCTGATGATGCAAGTTGTGTTTACAAGAATGGGAAAAAAACACCACCCAACGCACCACGCCAGGAAAACCAGCGACTGCTTCGTTCCAGCGCGGCGATTTTACGCTTTTTCACATTGTGATGAAAGTTGTTTATGAAACAAAAAAAAAAAAAAAAAAACCAAAGAAAAAGGGGAAAAAAACCACCAAACAGAATGAAGCCTAGAGGCACAGACAATCCTTGTGCGGCGGAGGAAAGTTGGGAAGCGAAGCCCCCGGTGCGGAGTGGGTGTGCCCGTGGCACGGCTCGGTCCCGCACGGCTCCAGCCGAGCCGGGGCCGGGCAGAGCGGGGGAAGCGGGGCATGGCGAGCGCAGGGGGACGCGGGGAGGGAGGGAGGGGGCTGCCAGACAAAGGCGGGGGCCCCCACCCAATGCCAGCCCTGCTTTCTTTCCCACTGCCCTAGATTCCGGGCGGCTGCGCTGCCGTTCACTCGGTCAGCGCCGCACCGGCCGCCCGAGCGCTGCGCGGGGAGCGTGCGTGGCTCCCTCGGAGAAAATTCCCTTTGTCTCTCTCTCTCTCTCCCAGAGCCGTTCTCTCCTCCCACCTCCGGTTCAAACGGCGCAAAGTCGATGCCGCTCCGCACTTTTCCCCCGGTGTAAATTCGGAGTAATTCTCGTTAACAGTTTGTAACAACCCGACACCGATTGCGATATCTCTCTCCCTTTCGGGTCCATCCCGAGCTGCCGGAGCAGCCTTCAGACCCCACCACATCGGGTGGATTTCGAGCCAAGATTTCCGTGAAGCGAGGAGACAAGATCTGCCCCTCTCGCTGCTCCTCGGATGCTGTACATACATCCACCTCCACAGGGTGGGTGGGGGAGCTGCCATCATCAGACTTCCTCAATGGAAAAGGCTTCCTCGGACTATTTTTAAATGCTGAAAGCATTGGAGCATGTTTGGAGCTACACAAAGAACCCAATCACCTGGGCTTAGTGGAGCCTCTTGTTATTTGACTTCACCTTGTCAAGAAAGAGCAATTTATGTTAAGATCCTCTCTCGCATAATCTCATTCCTGGTGACAACAGGCTGGTTGGAGCAGGCTGGGAGATGCTGCATCAAAGGGTGTCTGTGAGTACAGGTGACAATGGATGCTATTACTGTGATGAGACCAAGAACCCATAGAAGGACCAAAAATCCTTAAGAGAGTCCAAAAATCCTTACAGGGAAAGTCTTATCTGGGAGTGGGCGCAGCACGAAGCCAAAGCAACCCCACAGCTTCTCCCAACACCTGCACACACCAGGCACACAAAGAACCAGCACCATGTCTCCCTAACCACAACATCTGGCCTTAAATGTGCCCTTCAGCCTCTCCCCTGGCTCCAGCGACAGCAGCCCAGCTTGTCTGTGGGAGCAGGCAGAAAAGTTGGATACAAATCTTGATCTGGCTAATCCACACCCACCTCGGGTCACTTCTAGGGAAGAACTGCAGCGCCTGACGATTTCTGCCCCTTCCCAATTTCACAGTCTGCACAACCAAAACATGATGCCCTTCAGACACTCTGCATTCCTCCCAGCACCCACACCCCATCTCAACCCACATCCCTTCATGTCCCACCATCTCCAAAAAAACCTGCTGCAAACCCCTCCAGTGCTTTGTCTTTACAATTTCATCGGTGTGGCAGTGAGAGCCAGCACAGCCATGGACGGGCTACTGCAGGACAACGAGAGGTGGCAGGAGGAACACAAGGGCCACCGAGCACCCTGATGTGCCACACAGGCCCCAGGGAGCACCGGCCGTGCCATGGCACGCACCAGGAGGTTGGGTCACCCAAACTCAGCACAACTGGAGTTCACACACGTGCCAGGGGAAGGGGGGTGACCTGCAGGAGCCCTGACTCAGGCAGACTCACCCCTGCCCCGGTATGTCCCACAGAAGGACAGGCGTGCAGGTCATGGCTCCACCTCTAGCCAGGGAAGGGGTGTCACCACCAACCATGCCCAGGGGCACCAGTCAAAGGGATTCTTGTGACTTCATCCCCTCATTCTTCCTTTCCCAGTTTCCTGCCCTCTGCACATCCCACCAGCCACCCAGCTCTTTGCCACGAACCCAGGTGGAGGAGCCAGCCTGGCCAGTTCCCACTGATCCCCCTTTCCACAGCCCCCCCACCACCTCACCCCAGCCAGTCCCCCGCCCCAGCCAGCTCGTGGCTCAAATTCAGAGCACAAAGCAGCCCCAGCACAAACTGGAGCAAGGCTTGCAGCAGGCCACTGGCTCCTCGAGGGCACGTTCACAGCTCCTGGGGAGGCAGGAGCTGCCAAGCTCAGGTTGAGCTCCTGCAGCATCCTTGCTTGGACTGAAGCCACCCCCTCTGCCATGATTACACCTCTTCACAAACCACCCTTACAGGCACTCCAATAAAAATACATCGGGCTTGAGCCTTATTTACACTTAAGTGCCTTTTCAGTGCTTTGGCAAAGTGAGGGGTGGCCTGATAGCAGGTGGAATTCCTGTGGCCAGGGCCCCTGTGCCCAGATCCAGGCCTCTCATATCCACACCTGCCTGTGAGGAACACTTTAATAGATGGTTGATATTATTATAAAATAATCTGAAGGGATAGTGTGTTTCTTCAAAAAATAAGTTGAAGAAAAAGCTAAACCCCGTTACCAAGTAAAGCTGTGAAATAATTTTATTTCATTATTACTTTTTTCCCCCCTCCCTTTTTCAAGATGTTTGCCACCCTGTTCAAAGGTACCCATAAAAACAATTGTTTTCCTAGAAAACCATCTGCAACAGGAGCAGTACTACCAAGGGATGACAATCTGGCATTCTGGGATTCCTGGTCAGGCATCCATGAGAGTCCAGGAAACAATCCCCCAGGGAATCCCACACCCAGCTCCAGACCCTCTTAATCCGGCCTTCTACACAAAAACAAAGCACAGGAGACAGTGGAGACATTCCTGCAGGCCTTTAGAAACAAGTGCGGGCCATGATCTGTGCTGGAGTGAAGAGCCATGGCTCCAGGGACCGTGCTGAAGGAATCCCCAGCACAGGATCCATCCCACCCACCTCCATGGTGGGGCACAGGCTGCACCATCTGCCCCACCAGCTAAAGGAGCACAGCCACAGCTGCATCCCCACAGCTCCAGCACACTGACATTTCAGCTTCCCAGATGTGGGAAAACCCTCACTCACACACACAAAAAATGGTGGAAAAAATCCAGGTCTCCATGTTCCTCTCCATGGCTCTGGACACAAGAGGCACGTGCTGCGTTCTGAGCACACACCCCCTTCTCAGGAGTCTGGGGCAGCACTGAGATCCCGCAACAAAACAGCCCTGGCACATTTCCCCTCGGTTCCGCCTGCCGAATCCTCTTTCCCAACTTTATTAAACAAAGGGGGCCTGATTCTCCATGGCCTCACACACAGCAGTGCGGAGTTGGTGCTGAGCCCCGCCGTGCCTGCAGTGTGCAGGGAGGATCAGGATCAGGATCGGGGCCAGTGGGATCTCCTGGGCCAGACCTTCACCCCTTCCTGCCCGTCTCCCCAGGTCCCCAGCGAGGGGCCCCCATCCCCGTGTGAACGCCAGAGCAGGAGCTGCTCCCTCGGCTGCAGATGCCCCGAATTTTGGGGAGGTCAGCACCCCCGGACTGCTGCCCGCCCTCCATCCCGGAGAACCGGACCCTTGCTCCGGGGCTGGGAGCAAGCAGAGCCTCCGCAGGCCCCATTGTTCCAACCGCACGCCCTAGCGTCAGAGATGTCCAGCAAGGAGCCATTTGTGTCCCTCTCCCGTGGCTTCCCCTTGCCCACCTCAGCCCTTCTCGGGGCACTGGGGGTCATCACCCCCCGTGTCCCCCACAAACCCCCTGCTCAGGGCCCTTCCATCCCAACCCACAGGGGAGCATCTGCCCATGGAGCCGCAGGCTCTGCCCATCGCACTTACAGAGCGTCAAGTTACTTGTTCAGAGAAAGAAAGAAAGAAAGAAAGAAAAAAAAAAGCCCAATACTTAGCCGCACTATTATTATTTTTTTTTTTTCTCTGTAGCGACACAAAACTTCTCTCGGCAGCGCCGTGCCCCGACTCCCGCAGTGCCCACGGGAGGCGCGGGGCCCCACACCGCACACCCGGGAGTGGTGGGGGTGGGCGAGGGGTGACTTAAGAGTGGGTGTGGTATGGGGATATATATATATATATATATACAGATATATATG
>VZSU01002786.1:113160-135982 GCA_013398715.1 Nesospiza acunhae
TCCTCCCGTTGGAATCCCATCTTCTGCAAGCAGGTAATTCCCAATTTCAATTTCTAGACCATCAGAATTACCATGAGTTTCCTTGGGTATATCCTCTTTTGAATTTTATCCAGGGGTACGTTGGGGTTTTGACGCTTACCTGTGTCTGAATCTCCAGAAATCAGCCGGAGAATGCCAGCACAGCCGCGGATCAGCTCCGTGAGCATCACACCCACCGTGGTGCCAGTGGGGCTGGGTTCCTCCATGTGCTCCCTCTGCCTGCCTGCTGCATCCACCATCAGTCAGAAGCTTCCTGGACATGTCAAGCCCGAGGCCCATGTGTTGGCCAGATGGTCCATGTGTGCCCAGCAGATCCAACAAGTCCAGGGTGTGTTGGATTCGCTGCATGTTCATTGTCAAGCTGTGCAGTGCATGTGCACATATTTCTGTCCAGGAGATCTTGGAGGGAATCACTTCTTCATCCTAGGGACTTGCCTGTCTCCTGTTATCCTGACAAAGGAACCCTCTCTGTAAGAAGCCACATGAGAGAGAAGGATGGGCCATGTTCCGAGGGCAAAGGGAAATGGTTTCAAACCAAAATTAGGGGAGATTTATATTATCTATTAGGAGGAAATTCTTCCCTGTGAGGGACGTGAAGCACTGGCACAAGTTGTCCAGAGAAGCTGTGGCTGCCCCATCCCTGGAAGTGTTCAAAGTTGGGTGGGGCTTGGAGCAACCTGGGGTAGTGGGAGGTATCCCTGCCCATGGCAGGGAAGTGGAACTTGATGAGCTTTAAGGTTGTGTCCAACACTAATCATCCCAAGATTCTATGATTCTGTGAATTCCAATTTCAAGACAGGAATGTGAGTCATGGAGTCAAACCAACTTGCACTAGGTGCAGCAAGAGTGGCACTGGCATTTCCGTGAGCTACACAAAAGCTCTCTCAGCACAGTCACATCTTCCCACTTGGAGGCTCAGTGCATCCACTTTTAATGCTCTTTCTAGTTATGAGTTATTTTAAAAGAAAACAAGGCAAGTTTATAGGAGGGGTGATGCCGAATGACATCCCATTCTTTCAGGAACATGGATGTGGGTGGTGTTGGCTATTTTTAGCCAAAGAAGGCCAACAAAGAGTTTTGAAGCATGGATTTGGTGCTGGAGAAGAGTGACACTGATTATTCACACACACAACATATACAGTTAAATACATGTAAAAGAGATTTTTTTACCTTTTATCTGGGTGTTTTCTTGCTGTTTATAAATCTTGGGTGGAGTTGGCATGCACGATCCTCAAGTCTTTTGTATCTTTCTAAGCAATTTGATTGAAGTCATGCAGCAGGTCCAGGGCACAACTTTTCAGGTATGACTGTCACACAGGGCGTAGTCCAGAGATCCAGCATCCTGTTTTTTCTCCTCTGGACAAGTGCTATCACTCCAATTTTGTGCAGAAGTACCTTCCCCTGTCTCACTGCCTCACTTTTCCCCATCATATTCCGCACCGGTCGTTGCACATTTTGACAGAGATGAGGAAAGTCATTACGTTGCAGGTGATGCCTCCTTTCCAGGGAGGCTCTAATCATCCTGTCGTGCTCCAGAGCTCTTCCTGTCGCTGCTAATTTTAGTCTCATGGTGGAAGTTGCTGCCGGGTGCTCGGGCTGGGATGGAGCCTGAGCCACGCAGGTGTGTTGCAATCCTAATTCTGCTCTGGCATCCTGCACAGCCCGGCAGTCTGGGTGTCAGACCTTGCTGGGAAAAGTCTAAGGAACACATCTCAGCACTTTTTTAGCTGTTTTACACTTGCTTATGCCAGTCCAGGGATGGCTGATGCCTCTCGAAGCAGAGCAGGTACAGTGGGGACCTGCTTTTCCAAACAGTTCAGTCTCATGTAGGCACCTAAACTCAGAGCCAGGTTTTCCCAGGTGTTCACATCCTGGCTCTGCCTGTCTGGGCAGGCTCCTGTGGGAATGCTGAGTGATTCTGAGAGAGCAGGTCCTTGCTCTGCCGTGCAGAGAAGACCTTGTCAGCACAGGGACTTTGGGCACAAACAAGCGGGTGACACTGTCAGGTCTTTGCATTGATTTTCTCTCTGCAGTTCCAGATCCTTTTGGGAGCATCTCACAGCTTGAAAAGAAGGTGTTTTATCATGGCTCTGGGCTCAGCCTTGCACTGCTCTGCTCTGGACACTGCTTTTGGTGCTGTAGGTGGATGAGTGGGACACAAGGACCCGATGTGTGAGAGACAGAGCAGAGGGACCCAGGGAAGATGTGGCTGCCCCATCCCCTTGGCTGCAATCAAGTTTTAAGAGAACTTAAATCTCATTTTGTCCCAGCCCCTCCCATGGGCAGGGACACCTTCCACTATCCCAGGTTGCTCCAAGCCCTGTCCAACCTGGTCTTGAACACCTCCAGGCATGGGGCAGCCAAAGCTTCTCTGGGCAGCTGTGCCAGGGCCTCACCTCCCTCACAGGGAACAATTCCCTCCCAATATCCCATGTAACTCTGCCCTCTGGCAGTGGGAAGCCATTCCCCCTTGTCCTGTCCCTTCAGGCCCCTGTCCAAAGTCCCTCTCCAGCTCTGTTGGAGCCCCTTTAGGCACTGGAAGCAGCTCTAAGGTCTCCCTGGAGCCTTCCCTTCTCCAGGCTGAATTGGAGCATTAAAAGTTTCTTAGACTTCTCTTCACCTCTGCCTCCCAGGGGTTAACAGTCCTGGAAGAACTCAGATTTCTAGGCTAAAAACCAGGAGGAACCAGGTCTTTGTCTAACCTGGCACAGACTCCTGCTTTCAACCCACCTCAGCTTTGCCCGGGCACCACCAGCACCACCACGTGCTGCTGCACCGAGCACACAGCGAGGCAGAATCAGGCTCTGAGCCAATTTACCCCTTCTTCTTATCAGTCTAGACATCCTCATTATCCAGATAAAAGTCTGATCCCTCCCTGAATCCCACTAAGCCCCTGCCTGAGCAGTACCGAAGGCAGAGGGCACTCGCCCTCAGCCAGGACTCCCCTGCGGGTGGGAGATGCCGCCCCCAGCCCCAGTTCTGAGCTGGGAGCAGGTCACAGGGTGAGTGTACATTATTCCCAGTGCTTTCCCAATTACAAGTCATTACTAATGCTTTTATTACCATTATTTAATAGATGGTGTTAATTATTATTATTAATTTGCTTTAAAAGCAGTGTTTCCATAGCAACAGGGAGATGTGTGCTGCTTTTCAGGCACATCAAGTGGACACTTTCCCATCTCTTCCCCAACGGGCTGGCAGCCTACTGCAGGGCTGGGTGATGGAGGGGGCTGTGCTTCGGGCCATCCAGGAAAGGTGAGAGCACCATCTCTGTCACTGGAGAGTCCCTGGTGCCATTACAGAGTTCCTGTGGGATGCAGACTTTGGGCCTAAATGTTGCAGGTGCCCCAGGAGAGCAGAGCAGGTGTGGTAATGTTTGTGCCTCGGTGTGACCCAGGAGTGAAGGTGTCAATTCCCACATTGGTGATTCCCTGGGCTCCAGTGCTCCCTCAGAAAGAGCCTTGTCTCCCTTTATGTTTTCCAGTCAGCTGCAGAAGGAGCAGGACTTGGAAGCCAGGCTGGAGTCCAGCAGACCTGGCTGCAGGAGGGCTGCACTGAGCTGGGGGCTGCTGCTGGTGTGCAGGGAAGCTCTGAGCCCTCAGCAGGTGCTGCAGTGGTTCCAGGGGTGATGCAAGGACCATCCAGGATGCTCAGGTGGCACTTCCCAGTCCAGGTATCTCTGTGGTCAGAGGGAAACGCAGGGGCTGGTGCTGGTTTTCCTGGGGTGTGGTGAAAGCTTTGCCAAGGCTGGGAAGGCGCTCTCTGCTTTGTAGATTTACACACTAAAGGGGTTTAAACGCTGAACCCATGCTTAAAGTTGGCCTCTGAGCCTGTGCCCAACTGGCTCTCACCCCACAGTGCCACAGTCACTCCTCCCAGGGGGGATATGCCTCATACACAGCTTCTGGGGTGTCATTTGACGGGGACCGTGTACCCTGTCCATGGTGGGGGTACCTGCATGTTGGGCTGTGTCCTTGTGAGAGAAGTTTACAGCAGAGGAGCTGCAAGTGGCCAAGGTCAAGCTCAGCCAGGAGAGGTCTGCCAGGGCGTGTTCTGAGCCCCAGCACTGCTCAGGGAGAGCCCATGCCCAGTGATCATCCAAAACAAGCTGGAGCACTAATTGCTGCCAGCCAGAACACAAGGCCCAGCACTGGAGAGCCCATGGGGACCACGGCTCCATCTGCCCTACCTAAAGAGTCCCTGGAGGGCTGGAGCCAGACATGCTGTCACCTTATCCTGGTCCAGGTGGCCCCCAGGGCTGCTCCAGGAGCAGACAAACATCCCCACACCGGCTGGGTGCCCTGCCTCTGCCTCCTGCTGGCAGCTCATCGCCAACTAATTTGCCCGCTCCTTTCTGTGTTGTCAAACCCATCGTGTTCATGAAGGTTCCAAAAGCCAAATCCTCGACCCAGCAGCTCCTCAGTGAGGATTTGGAAGGTGCAGCCTTAAGGAGGTGACAGCAGTGACACCAGGACAAGCAGCAGCCCTCAAGGCACTTGCTGTAAAGCTAAAAGCCCTCGCTCCACAGTCGCACATCGCAGCCCATTCCAGTTCACCCTGCTCTCCTGGGTCCTGTGGGGCTGGGAGAGGGGATTACCCTGCTCAGCCCCGCATGGCCCTGGGGAGAGCAGCTCCCGGCAGCTTTTCGGGGTCAAAAACGGGGGGGGCAGGTGGCTGGGACAAAGCCTGGTAGCACTGTCACCCCCCGGGCCAGCTCCCAGGGTTCGGGGGTTCTGGCTGCCCTGATGTGGGTCGGGGGGTGCAGGGATGTCCAGATGGGACGCAGGGGCAGCGCGGTGGCACTGCGGGGACACCCCTGAGCCAGCTCCGGCTGCACAAAAGCTGCCGAGCGAGCCCGCGCCTCCCCCTGCTCCTGGAGAAGTGAAGAAACACAAAAGAGAGAGGCAGGAGGGCTGGGAGCGGTGGGAGAGAGGGAGGGAGGGAGAATCCCCCATGCCCGGAGCTAATCCCAGCTCCTCTAGGAGAGGGATCTCGAATAACAACCGGCCGTGGTCGAGGCCAGATGGATTTGATTTAATAACAAAGCGGGGGGGCTTGGGATGGTTTCGGAGCCTGGGCAAGCAGCAAAGAGCCGTCCCGGCGGTGTAAATCCGAGCGAGAGCTGCTTCCCAAAGAGCCGGGATTGCCTCGGCTGCGGGGTCGCCCCGGAGCTCCCCCAGCCCCGGCCACGCGTGGGGCACAGGGGCTCTGCGTTTGTCACACGCACACAGCCAGCAGGGAACGGGAAGGGGATTGGGAGGCAGTTCCTGAGGTTTCCACAGCCCCGCTGAGGTGTCTCACCACCCAGCGCTGCCCTGGGCTCAGACCCCTCTATGGAGCACAGCTCCTGCATCGGGAAGTCCAGGAGACCCCCAGTGCATCCCACAGGGGCTGAAGCCTCCCACTCCTCAGTTTCAGCATCCTGGCGGCAGGGAGGTGACTCGGGACAGTGTCACCCTGCCCCTGGGCCATGCCAAAGGAGGACAGGGGGGACACACAGGGCAGCAATGCTGACCCCAGGAGTTCCCCTTGCTCCTGCCTCAAACTCCGCCTTGGGTTTGCCCTGGAGAGGGTGGGTGAGTGCAGGAAGGAGTTTCCTGCACGTGGCAAGAATTCAGCATTTGGGCAAAGACCTCTCCGAGCTGTCTGAGGCCCCTCCTGCCCTTCTAGGACACATGAGGCCCTGTTCCTGGCCCTGTTGTCAGGAGATACAGTGGGCACCTTGGGCCATGCCCTGGAGCAGCACAGAGCCAGTACCAGCAGGTGGGTGCTGGCCACCATCTGGCTGGAGCAACACCAAAATCCCGCTATTCATTCCTGTCCCTCCCCCGCGGTCCTCCGGGATGCTCCAAAGGCGACAGCGCTGTGACTGGCAGGCTTGTGGTGAGTGGAGCAGCACCTCGCTGCCGGGCCATCCCCACCCCGCGTCTGCCAGTTGGTGCTCGGGCCAGCAGCCTCCCTGGAGATCTTGTTTCTGGAAACCGGAGCAGCCCCGAGCAGCGGGAGCTGCTGCCGCCAGCCCGACACCTGCAGCAGCCCGGCCTGGCTGCTCCATCCCCAGCGCCTGGCGCTCTGCCGCGGGAGCGACGGGATCCCAGCCACGGGCAGGAGCAGGAGGGCTGAATTCTGCTTGGGGGGATGCCAGGGCTGTGCCCACAGGAGGGCTGAATTCTGCTCGGGAGGATGCCAGGGCTGTGCCAGCAGGAGATGTGGTTGTTCATCAAGGGGATGCTCCCCTGATGTTTCCCCAATGTTCCCCCCATGTTCCCCCGTTGTTCCCCCCATGTTCTCCCCATGTTCTCCCCATGTTCTCCCAATGTTCCCCCGTTGTTTCCCCCGATGTTCCCCTCATGTTGCCCTGATGTTCTCCCAATGTTCCCCTGTTGTTCCCCCCATGTTCCCCCAATGTTCTCCCCATGTTCCTCCCATGTTCTCCCCATGATCCCCCAATGTTCCCCCAATGTTGCCCCCACGTTCCCCTGATGTTCTCCCCATGTTCCCCCATTGTTCCCCCCATGTTCCCCCACACAGGGTGTTCAGTGCCTCAGGGACAAGGGACAAGTGCAGCCAACAGTGGAGACCCCCGGTGAGGGATGGCTTCTCCCCTCATCCCCTCGGGAATCCTCCAGCCTGGAATGGGAGCTCGGGAGCGTTTACTCCCAGCTCTGCTTTTCCTTAATGAGAAGCAGTCGCTCAGGCTTGGCCCCGTGCCTGTAAAAATGGAAATGTGGCCTTTGGTGCCACGGGTCTGCGGCCAGAGCAGGGGCTCTGTGCCAGGGGATGGCACGGGACAGTGAGGGATGGCACGGGACAGCAAGGGGTGGCACGGGACGGTGAGGGGTAGCATGGGATAGTGAAGGGGTGGCACGGGATAGCTGGGGGTGGCACGAGACAGCGAGGAGATGGCAAGGGACAACGAGAGGGTGGCACGGGACAGCGAGGGGGTGGCACGGGACAGAGTGGGTGGCACCCCCGCACTGCTGGCAGCCTCCAGGCTCTGCACGGCAGCCGGACGATCGCCACGCCGCTCCGAGGCTCCAGGCTGGCACTTGGCAGAGCCGGGGGACGCCTCTGTCCCCTGTCCCAGCCCCTTCTGGGGCACGGGCTGAGGCTGCCCGTGGGTTCCACCCGCCGGGACGCGGAGCCGCCGTGGGCAGCGCTGTCCCGGGCCGGGCTCCCCGCTCGGTACTGCGGGGATCAGACACGAGATGGAGCTGCCGATCCCTCCTGTGCCCTGCCGGGGCTCGGGCTGCGCTCGGCCGAGCCACGGAGTGACCTTGGCATCACCTCCGGGGCTGGAGGCTCCCCCTGGAGGGTGCGGGATGGGTCTGGGGCCGCGGCCAGGTGTTGCGGTGTTGTGGGGGTTTCCAGGACAGGTGAGAAATGAGAACTGATTCCAAGTTTTCAGAAGGCTGATATATTATTATATTATAAATTATTATATATTATTACATTATATTCTATATTATTCTATTATATTCTATATTATTCTATTCTATTCTATTCTATGGACAAGAATGAAAAATAAAAACTCATGACTGAGCAGAGAGTCCAACTCAGCTGGACTGGGGTTGGTCATTAAGTAAAAACCATTCACATGGAATTAATCAAAAATGCACCTGTTGGTAAGCAACCTCTAAACTACATTTTAAGTAATCAGATAAAATTATTATTTACATTTCTTTTCTGAGGCTTCTCAGCTTCTCCAGGGAAAAATCTTAGCAAAGGGATTTTTCAGAAAATATCACGGTGACAGGCAGGGTCTGGGTGAGAGAGGGTTTGCTGCCATCCTGTGCCCATGGGGGCTGTGCCTGGGCTGGCCTCTCACTGCCCAGGGAGGGGAGCCAGGATGGGCCCAGCTGAGTCACAGCAAAGCCACAGGACTGGTCAGAGCCTGGGGGTTACAGAATCACTGAGGCATGGGGCTGGAAAAGACTTTGAAGCCCATCTCCTTCCACCATGCTGCCATGGGCAGGGGCACCTTCCAGGTTACTGCAAGCTCCATCCACCCTGGCCCTGAACAATTCCAGGGATGGGGCAGCCACAGCTTCTTTGGGCACTCTGTGCCAGGGCCTCACCACCTTCCTCCTTTTAGAGGAGAGCCTGCAGCTGGGATGATGCTGAATTATCATTAATACATTCATAATTATAATTAATAATACATTGCTTTATTTGCATTGTGGTAATTTCCAGCATCCTCACAGGAGAGCAGGTCTTGGCTTTGCAAGGAGCCACTCATGGAAGTCCCACAGAGAGGTGGATATATCATGGGACCTGCTGGTCACCAACACAAGTGAGCTCATCAGCAGCACCAGGATTGGAGGCTGCAGGGACCACACAGCAGTGGAGTTCACAGCCCTGGGGGAGGTGGGACAGGCAAAGATCCCAGTTAGGACAGAACCCTGAATTTTAGGCAAGCAAACTGCAAGCTGGTCAATGGGACCCCTAAGAAACTGCCCTGAGGGACAAGGGGGCAGAACAGTTAGCTGTTCAAGTGTCTTTAAGGACTCTTTCCATAGAGAGGAAGAACTCTCAATCCACATGAGAAAGAAATCAGGAAAGGAAGAGAAGAGGCTGGCATGGCTGAGGGGAGACCTGCTGGTCCACTGGAAGGGCAGGAAGGAAATGGACAGGCAGGGGGAGCAGGGATCATGGAAAGAGCACAAATGGCAACAGATTTAAACTTTAAAAGAGTAGGTTTAATTTAGATATTAGGAGGAAATTCTTCCCTGTGAGAGTGGCGAGGCTGCAGCGCAGGTGCCCAGAGAGGCTGTGGCTGCCCCATCCCTGGACGTGCTCAGGGCTGGACAGGGCTTGGAGTGACCTGCTCCAGGGGAAGGTGTCCCTGCCCATGGCACAAGGGCGGGAGGAGATGGGCTTTAAAGCTCCTTCTACCCCAAGCAGTTTGTGATTCTGAGATTCTGAATGCTTGAAGAGGCCACCTCTATGCAGACAAAGCCCCAGGTGCTAAGAGAGTCAGGGAGGAAGGGAAAACTGGCAGAATGTGCTGAACCCAGACCGGCAAAGGGAAACATGGAGCTCTGCATCGTTGACAGATGAGCTCTGAAGACCCCACAGCTCACTGGAGGGTGGAGGGGATGTTTTAGCACTTGGGCTGGGCACTGCAGACCAGGCAGATCTGAGCATCCAGTGAGTGGGGCCAGGCTGTGCACAGAGAAGGGCAGAAGGTAGAAATGGAGGCAGTAGAAAGTCACCTCCAGCATGGAACAGGAGGGCAGTTTGGTGCTCTTTGTCGTTGGAGCCAAGGGTGTTTCTGATTGTCCATGAGTCATTCCCAGTGGGATCTGTCCTGCAGCCCTCCTTGTACAGTGGTTCTTGGGGCTGGTGTGTGTCACAGCACCCTCTGCTTCTGCTCCCACAGCCTCCATCCCTGCAGCACTTGGGCTCTGCAGCCAGCACAGTCCCTTTCCTGCTACCACAAGCTCCAGCCTGCCCAGTGCAACCCCACCCTGTGCTCTCAGCTCTGCCCTCAAACCACGGCAGGGATCCCCCGGCTCCCCCATCCCAAACCTCCTGAAAGAGTGGCTGAACCACAGGGCTCAGAGATCCCAGCCCACAGCCACGGGGCCCTTGGCAACAGGCAAACAAACAGCTCCGTACTGCCTTCGTCAGAGCCTGCTGATTCATGGTGGGGCTTGGCCACTGGGCCTCTCCTGCCTGGGACAAACTGGCATGAAGAACTTTTTATCATGGTTTTCCTTTGATGTTAATCTGCTCACTTCCAGCCTCTGCTGCCTTTTACGTCCAAACCCCATTAAGAGAATCCTGCTGCTGGCCTGGGGGTGCTGCAGGAGCAGCTCCAAGGGGCAGCACAGCTGAGCTGCTCTGGCTCTGTCCTGTGCTGCCAGCCCCGGCTTTCCCCTGCAAACCACAAATCAGGGTCTCCCTGGGGACATTTTGGGGCTCCAGAGCCAGCACACAGAGCTTTCTCCACCCTGCTTTGGGAAAAGATTTCTGTCTCCCAGCCTCAGGGCTGTTCTACCTGTGCAGGCTGAGAGAGAGTCCCACGCCCCCTCTGCACCATGCTCTGACTCCAGCTTTGTGCAACCTCCTGCTCTAGCTTCTAAAACTGAGCCCAGTTTCATTTTCTCCTTTCATCTGAGGGACTCTCCCACCACATAGGTTCAGTACTATTTTGAGTGCAATTTTTTTTTTTAAGTTTGCTTTTTGGATCACTGAATGTGGTAAAGCCAACCAGTCACACCACGCTGCCCTCCGCCCCTGTGGCAGCACTGAGCGGGCCAGGAGGGAGAAGAGCAGTGAACAGCAGAAAACAGAAGGGACTGGGGATGGAAAGGAATGGAAGTGGCTGTGGACACACCTGGCAGGGTTTGCCCTGTGCAGCTTTTCCTGCTTATGGAATATGGGCAGCAAATATCCAGGAAATACAGAG
Organism: Nesospiza acunhae; assembly: GCA_013398715.1. Taxonomy (NCBI): domain Eukaryota; kingdom Metazoa; phylum Chordata; class Aves; order Passeriformes; family Thraupidae; genus Nesospiza; species Nesospiza acunhae. The sequence goes on from VZSU01002786.1 coordinate 123,614, forward strand.
CGTGGAGAGGGGGAAGGTGCTCAGCACCCCCATGGCCCTGAGCTGGTGTCCATCAGGGGCCTGGGCTGGTGTCCATCAGGGCTTGGGCTGGTGTCTATCAGTGCCCTAGGATGGTGTCCATCAAGGCCCTGGGTTGGTGTCCATCAGTGACCTATGCTGGTGTCTATCAGGGCCTGGGCTGGTGTCCATCCATCAGGGCCCTGGGCTGGTGTCCATCAATGCCCTGGGCTGGTGTCCATCCATCAATGCCCTGGGCTGTGTCCATCAGGGGCCTGGGCTGGTGTCCATCCATCAAGGCCCGGGTTGGTGTCCATCAGTGACCTATGCTGGTGTCTATCAGGGCTTGGGCTGGTGCCCATCCATCATTGCCCTGGGCTGTGTCCATCAGGGCCCTGGGTTGATGTCCATCCATCAGAGCCCTGGGCTGGTGTCCACCAGTGCCCTGGGTTGATGTCCATCAATGCCCTGGGCTGTGTCCATCAATGCCCTGGGCTGTGTCCATCCATCAGGGCCTGGGCTGGTGTCCATCCATCAGGGCCTGGGCTGGTGTCCATCAATGCCCTGGGTTGGTGTCCATCCATCAGGGCCCTGGGCTGTGTCCATCAGGGCCCTGGGCTGTGTCCATCAGGGCCTGGGCTGGTGTCCACCAGTGCGCTGGGTTGATGTCTGTCCATCCATCATTGCCCTGGGCTGTGTCCATCAGGGGCCTGGGTTGATGTCTGTCCATCCATCATTGCCCTGGGCTGTGTCCATCAGGGGCCTGGGTTGATGTCTGTCCATCCATCATTGCCCTGGGCTGTGTCCATCAGGGCTTGGACTGGTGTCCATCCATCAGGACCCTGGGCTGGTGTCCATCCATCAAGGCCTGGGTTGGTGTCCATCAGTAACCTATGCTGGTGTCTATCAGGGCTTGGGCTGGTGTCCATCAGGGCCTGGCAGTGCAGGACCCTCCCCAGAGGCTGCAGCCCCAGCACTCAGATCTGGCTGCTCTGAGCAGCTCTGCTAAGGAGCCAGGGGATGCTCAGCATGCTGAGAGCACAAGGAGCCCTTGGGGCAGGGAGAGAATTCCCCCAGGGAATGGCTGGGGCTGTGGCAGGGACGTTTGTGTTGGACATCAGGAAAGGTTCTTCCCCCAGAGGGTGCTGGGCACTGCCCAGGCTACCCAGGGAATGGTCGGGCTCCAAAGCTGCCAGAGCTCCAGGAGGGTTTGGACACTGCTCCCAGGCACAGGGTGGGATTGTTGGGGCGTCTGTGCAGGGCCAGGAGTCCTTGTGGGACTCATGATCCTTGTGGCTCCCTTCCAGCTCAGAATATTCCTTAATTCTACAGTTTTCCCACAGAATTCTGCTCTCTGAGCTTGTCAATATTGCTCAGAGCTGCCTCCACAGCAGCAAAGGTGGCAGATTTGGAAGGAAGGAATGGAAGAGTGGAGATTCCATGTCCCTGTCATTCTGAGCTGAAATGAGCCAACACCATCTTTTATATGAGAAAATGTCCGGGATGTTCCTGGCAGGATGTGCTGGCTCTGAGGTGCTCACTGCTGTCAGATCCAGGGTGGGCAAAGGACAAACAGGGATAAGATGCTGGCTTTGGAGGAGCAGCGAGTTTATCAAACATCTCTGGCATAAGAAGACCTCAGGATGCTGGTGGCTGGATTTGCTGATAGCTGGATTTGCTGGGGCTGATTCCCTCCTGCCAGTGTGGAATGCCCCAGGTGCTCTGCTCCCAGCTGGTCATGAACATCTGCAGACATGGCTCCTCTCCTGAGGAGCTGCAGGGACAGGGGAGGTGGCACCACCTGACGAGCTGGGACAGCGTGAAGGCTGCTGGGGACGTGGGATGCTGTTTGGAGCATGAAGTGTGTCTGCTCTGTCCCTCTGCACCACGGATCCCAGCAGGGACTTGCCAAGGCCTCTCCCCCTTTCTGCCTTTCAAAGGCAGTGAAAAGAGATGTGAATACCTGCACAGGCAATGGGGGGCTCCAGGTGTCTCACGTGCCTTGTCCCTGTCCCCATCCCTTCCCCAGGGCAGCAGGAAGGAGGGAGCCAGGCCTGGAGGCTGAAGGTGAGCTTTAATCCCTGGAGCAGAGGGGCAGAGCTGGACGCTGGGCACAGGGACAAAGTGCAGAAGAGGAAAAGGTCACTCTAGAGGTGGGAATAGCTCATCCTGAAGCTGTTCCTGGAGATTCTTTTTCTTGTGGGATCCTTAAAGCCCCAAGCAGTGGAGACCCCTGAGCACAAGGATGTTTTACTGCAGGAGCCCTGGGCAGTTTCTTACATCAGGACCCATCCTGGGGCTTCCCCAGGAGACAGTGAAGGTGGAGGAGCCCTGCCAACCCAGCACTTGGGCCCTCAGGCCAGGTGTGGGGCTGGGCTGGCATCCTGGAGGACGCTGGGCAAGCTCAGCAGGGCTGTGGTGAGCCCTGGGGGCAGGATGGCTTTTACCCACCTTCAGTGTGGCACTGGGGAGAGCCTGGGTCCTGCCCAGCCCTGTTCTGCACAAACATCCCCTGGGCACCTCCAGTGCCCTGCAAGGAAAGGGGTGAGCTGCAGCCTGGGGGTTCCTCTGGCCTGGGATGAAGCCAGGCAGAGCCAAACCCTGCCCGTGGTGCTGCCAGCCCTGCTGGGGCCCAGCAGCTCCAGTGCTCTGTGTGCCAGGGTGAGCTGGCACAGCCTGCAGGAGGAAACCTCCAAAAATCACAAATCCTCATGGACTGCAGGAGGAAACCTCCACGAATCACAAATCCACATCACCTGCAGAAGGAAACCTCCACAAATCACAAATCCACATCACCTGCAGGAGGAAACCTCCTCAAATCACAAATTCACATGGGCTGCAGGAGGAAACCTCCACAAATCACAAATCCACATCACCTGTAGAAGGAAGTCTCCAAGAATCACATCTCTGTCCTGGCATCCCCTGCCACAGGGCCTGGGGGCTCCAGGGAGTTCCCAGCTCATCCCAACCTGGGAGAATCCCAAGGGACATCCCATCCCTGCCTGGCCATCTCCTGAGGGACATCCCTGCTTTGGAGCTTTTCTGGCACAAGCTGTGAGAGGGGCAGCAGTGACCCCAGGCAGCTCTGCTGGGTTTTTTGTGAAGCCCCCTGGTCCCTGCTCTGTCTCAAGGCACTGTGTGCCCACAGAGAGCACCAGCTGCTGCACCAACCAGCTCTCTCCAAGGCTGAGATGACTCTGCTGCTGCAGTGTGGGAAGCAAAGATTCATTTCCAGCTGTGCTGAGAGTCCCCTAATTTGCCCCAGGTGTCTGGGCAAAGCTCAAAGGGATTTTTTAACTCCTTTGAGTCCCTCCTCAGGATTGATCCCATCAGTCCCTGCAGGTCTGGGGGCTGTTCCAAACTGGCATTTAATGGGGCTGGTGCTGTGTTGTGTGAACCTCCATCCCTCTGCCCGACACTGGCCTGGTCTCATGCCAGCCCATTGTGTTTTGGCTTTTCCTGCAGGCACCAAGCTTTGGGAAAGCTGGGGATGAGAACGTGAGCCTGACCCCAACCCTGCAGGGCTGGGGGCTGTGGGGGCAGGAAAATGGGGCTGGGGGCTGTGGGGAGCAGGAAATTGGGGCTGGAGGATGTGGGGAGCAGGAAAATGGGGCTGGGGGATGTGGGAGCAGAATATTGGGGCTGGGGGATGTGAGGAGTGGGGAAATGGGGCTGGGGGATGTGGAGAGCAGGAAACTGGGGCTGGGGGATGTGGGGAGTAGGAAACTGGCTTGTTTGGGATCTTATATTCAAAACCATTTATTTCAGTGAAATGGGATATTTCGAGCAGATGTTTGTGGTCTACTGACTTTATGGAAAAGAGGCTGATCCCGCTTGAGAGAGGGATCAGCAAAGCTGGAAAGGGGGTGGGAGGGCTCAGCACCTCATCCCTGATCCCCCATGTGCTTAACCCATGAATGAGTAACGAAGCCACAAAGCAGCACACACGAAACCAGCTTTTCCTTTAAAGCCCTCCCCTTGGGAGGGCTCATGGGAAGCCGTGAGATGCATTTTCCATTGGGTCACCCCTTGCCGCTTGGCCGTCTGACCGCAGCGCCCGTGCTCAGGGTTTGGGAGGGTCTGGGAGGGTCTGGGAGAGATTGGAGCAGGCTGCACAGCCCAGAGTGCCCTCCCCTCTGCCTGGCAGTGTGGCTGGGCTTCCATCCTTGCACCCTGCGTCGCTCCTAAAGAGAGATTCAGACACTGGGTTGTGGGGATGGCTTTTCTCCTGAAAGTGAAGCATGGGGATGAGGGGGGACATGGGCATCTCCACAGCCATCTGCCCCAGCACGTGCAGACAGAGCCGTTCCCATCTCAGGATCTCCAGCAGAGCAGAGGGGACTTGTTCCAGTGTCCCCAAGGGACGTGGCAGGGACACTGTGAGCCTCATATTCCCCTTTGGCCTGTCTGTCCCTCTGCTCTGCTTGGCTGCTGGTCCTGGGGCAGTTTGCTGGTGCTGCTGGTGCTCAGATTGTCCTGGGTGGAGGGGCAGAGAGGCTTGGGGGCTGCTCTCCTTGCCCTGTTGGGTATCAGAGCAGAGCCACCAGCACTGCCCCAGCTGCTGCATGCTGCCAGTCGCAGCTCCTCAATAAATACAACTGGTAAATCTATTAATTTTACAGCTCTAATTGATGTATTGCTGTAATTACCTTTTATAACAAGGCAATTAAACCCTATTAAAGATTATTAGCTAATTAAAACTCCTCCATGCACACACCCCAAGCCCCTTATGTGCACAGATTGGTGGATGGGGGGAGCTGGAAGCCCTTTGCAGCTGGGTCTAGAGGTCAGTGTGATGGGTCAGGATGCTGGATGGGGAGATCATGGAATCACAGGCTCGTTTGGATTGAAAGGGACCTTAGAGCTCATCTCATTCCACCCCCTGCCATGGGCAGGAACGCCTTCCCCTATCCCAGGCTGCTCCAAGTGCTGGCCTTGGACACTTCCAGGGATCCAGGGGCAGCCACAGCTCCTCTGGGTAACCTGTGCTGACGCTTCACCACACTCACAGCGAAAAACTTCTTCCCAACACCTCCTGTAAACCTTCTCTCTTTTTCAGTTTAAAGCCATTCACCCTTCTCCATGTCCCATTCCTGCCTGTAGCACCCCCTGTCTCTTCAGTCCTGGGTGTGTCACCCAGGCAGGGCTATCAGGGATCAGGATTGCTGCGTGCATCCAACCCAGAAATTTTCTCCTTTCTGGGGTCAGATGGGAAGAAATGTTGAGGCTGGGATCTTCTCCTCCTGGTAGTGAGGCAGATGGGGGTGTAGGGCTAAGGATGGGCCCTAAGGATGGGTTAAAAGGGAAAAAGCTCCACTTGGAGATAGGATTTGTCTGCCCTGGAAAGGAGAAATGGCCCTGGGCTGGGAGCAGGATTGAGGGGAATACATTGACTGGGGAGAGAACTTGGAAGGTGTCTGGGAGACAGGGGTGGCTCAGCCTTGGGTTGCACTTTCTAAAAAGTGAACCCCAGGGTCCTTGCAAAGAGCCTAAAAGACCTGAAAAGCCATCAGCAAAGCAGCCCCCAGAGACACTGCCTGACCCCATGGCTCATCCCTTCCTGTGCCCCTCCAGTGCAGCAGCCAGGGGTGGGGGGTCCCTGGAGCTGCAGCTCCTCTTGTCCTCCCAAACCCAGCTTCATCATTGCCCTCACGTTGTTTGCACCGCAAAATTGTATCAATTACAGCCCCAAAACTGGGCTGGTTTTGGAGGCTAAAGAGCCGGAAATGCATTGAAATTCCAGGGATGTGGCTGCTTTCTGCCTTCTGAGTCATGTGAGTCAGATGCAGCCTCTGCTCAGGGCCTCTCCTCAAGCCCAACTCCTGTCCCCAGTGCCCTGTGTCTCACTGTCCATTATTCTGCTGCATGTTCTGCACCCCGAGTTCCTCAGTGCCCACAGAGCCTGGAGAGATCCACTGGTGGATCCTGGGGAAATCCATGTTGGGGGATCCTGGAGAAATCCACGTTGGTGGGTTGGAGCACAGCGCTGTGCCAGAGCCGTGGAGCACAGCCAGCCCTCCTGGCTCATCTGCTTTGAGTTCAGCCCTCCTGCCGTGCTCAGGAGCCAGTGACCAGCTCAGGGCTGTGCTAACTCCCTGTCCCCATACTGGGTTGGGATGCCCCTGTCCCTGGGGGTTGCAGGGGAAGGGCAGCAGCATCTCCATGTCCAGGAGAAGGGGGTTTGTGTGGCAGTGTTGTCCAATGATGAGGGAAGAGACGAGGATCTGACTCCATGTTTCAGAAGGCTGATTTACTATTTTATGATATATATTATATTAAAACTATACTAAAAGAATAGAAGAAAGGATTTCATCAGAAGGGTGGCTAAGAATGGAAAAAGAAGGAATGAATAACAAAGGCTTCTTTCCTGGACAGAGTCTGAGCCAGCTGGGCTGTGATTGGCCATTAATTAGAAACAACCACATGACACCAATCCCAGATGCACCTGTTGCATTCCACAGCAGCAGATAATCAATGTTTAAATTTTGTTCCTGAGGCCTCTCAGCTTCTCAGGAGGAAAAATCCTGAGGAAAGGATTTTTCATAAAATGTGTCTGTGACAGGTTTGCAGAGGAGCAGTGTGAGGACAGCACTGTCCCCCCCGTCCCAGGAGCAACTGCTGCAAAGGAGCTGAAGTCGGACCCTCCCTGGGGGCTTTTCACTCCGGGTTGCCAGAACCCCCTCGGGCTCCGGACGGCGTTGTCCAAGCAGGCTCCCCCAGGTCCCCCCTCTGTGTCCAGCCCGAGGGACCCCTCAGGTTTGATCCCCCGGGCAGGGAAGGGTGGGCTGTTGAGCCGGGGTCCCATTCCCAGCAGGGGCTTTGCAGGGAGCGTGAGGTGCCCGATCAGCGACAGGCTGAGCCAGTGACCCTTAGCTGTGATTTCCTGCTGTTGCCCAAGCCGGTCCCTTCCCGCCTTTACCCTGGATGCGTTTCCCGCATTAAGGCAAGTCAGTTTAGCCCCGCCGCTGGTGACCCTGGCCGCGCTCCAAGGTCGGTGTCCTGGAGCGTGGATGCCCTGGAGGCAGGCGGGCACCTCCTGCTGAGAGCACCCCGGGGCCAAACGGCCTTTGGCTTTCCCTCCTTCCCACCAGGGCTCGGCGTTTGAAAGAAAACAGCGCGGAGCCCGCCCTCCGCTCCGCTCTGCCCGCGGGGCACCATCCACCAACCCTGGGCACAGCCCTGGGCACCATCCCTGCTGCCATCCCTGCTGTGAAAAACGCCAATCGCTTGGTTTTAAAATTTTAAAAGTTTAATAGTCATAAAAATATTATCAAAGTAGTAATTAAAAATATACTATTAAAATAGATTATAAATATGTTATATTAAAATTATATTATATAAAAATTGTATTATACCGTAAATTATATAAGTTATATTATATTACAAATACATTATATATTATAAATAATTATATATTGTAAATATTATTCTATATTCTAAATATTAAAATATATTATATATGTATTACAAACATATTATCTATAAATTATATTATAAATATATAATGTATATTATTAATAAAAATATCATATTAAAATATAATATAAAAATAGTAATACAATTACAGTAATAATAATTTGGACAATTTGAATTAGGACAATATGAGACAATAGAGACAAAGAACATTTTTTTATAACCTAAAACTATATTTAACACACTACTTAAGAGAATTAATACAGCATTACTTTCTAACACAACACATATAATATACATTTTAATATCATAACATACACGCATTTTTCACACCTGCCCCACGGCCCTCTTTGCCTGTGTGACACGCACGGGTGTCCCCAGCTCTGCGCTGTCCCCCCCCCCAGCCACCAGGGAAGGGGCTATGCCCCTGGGAGGGGGTCGGAAAGGAAGGCAGCCCGGCACAGGCAAGGAGGCAGGAAAGGAGGAATTTGTGTGGAGCTGAGCGAAGGAAGGGCGTGAAGGAGCGCAGACCCCCCCGGAGAGGCAGGGAGACCGGTGCTGAGCGGGTGGCGGCACAGCAATGCCCGCAGCTCTCGGGGGGCTTCTCCAGGCGCCGAGGGTCACCCTGCGAGCCAGGGTGGGGAAGGGGCTGTAGCGAGGCCGGGGAGGGGGCAGGAGGGGGAATCCCGACCCCCAACCCCTCCCCGTGGCAGCGCCAGGGGGGCTGAGCCCTGCTGACCCCCCCCCGTCCCCTTTTCCCCTTTTCCCCTCCCGTCTTTGACGTGGCGCTGGGGCAGATTGCCGGCATGGAACTGTTGCTTTTTCCAAGTTTGACCCTGGATTGCTGCCGGCTCCTTTCCCCAGCCCCTTCCCCACCGGCTGCCAGCGGGTTAATCACTGCTGGGGAGCGCACACGCGTGTGTGCCGTGTGTGCCCCGCGTGTTTGCGTGTGTTGCTCCGTTGCTGCGTGAGTCATTCTCAGCCCGCCCGGGGCTCTGCTGCCCTCCCTGAGCTGAAAAGCAAATGGAGCTCGGACTGCGGCGCGGACGGGAGGAGCCGCGGCTCCGGGGGCGGCTCGGGCTGGCGGTGCCCTTGACCTTGGACCCCTCTGCTCGCAGGGAACGGCTGGGGGAGGTTGTGCTTGAGGGTGCTCCGGCTCTTGCCAGCGTCCCCAGCTTCAAGGTGCAGCTGCCTTCCCATTTTTCCTTGCGGCAGAGCCCAACTTTCCCAGCAGGAGGAAGCTGGATCTCCCCTGGACCCCCGCCCACCTCCTCTCATTTCTAGGGTGTAAAAGGGTTGATTTTCCACTCCCATTTCTCACACGCGTTGGCTCCACAGCACAACGCGCAAGGCAGCTGCCTTCCCATTTTTCCTTGCGGCAGAGCCCAACTTTCCCAGCAGGAGGAAGTTGGATCTCCCCTAGACCCCCGCCCACCTCCTCTCATTTCTAGGGTGTAAAACCACAGCACAAGGCAGGAAGGGGGATGAAGTCCGAGTCTCTCTGGCAGCACTGGGAGGGCCGGGAAGCATTTGGGAGATCTGGAAATCACGAGCTGCCCGAGTCTCGGCAGAGCTTCGAGGGAGACTGAGCACCCCACATCTGCTGGGAGGACTGGGAATCACCCCTGCTGGGAGCTGGAGATACTGGGAGGGGGGTTCAGTGGGACTGAGAGGGCCGGGAGGCAGAACAGGAAACAGGGAATTGGGGTGGGGACACGAATGGTGCTCAGAAGTTACAAACTGGCACTGAAGAGAGCTGGGAAATGGGGAATGCCAGTGCTGAGAGAACTGGGCAAAACCAGTGCAGGGAAGTGGGTAGATGGGTGGGGGCACTCTTTGGTGCCCCAAAGCTCTTTGTGTGGGATGCCTCAGGACTCAGGGGAGCCCAGAGCAGGGTGTTTCGGGGCTGTATTTGTGTCCCTGGACCCCAGATTTTCAGGTACCCCAGGGTCCTGCATTCAGGGTGTGCCAGGACCCCCCACAGCCTGGGGTCAGCTGCTGCGATGCTGCCAGCCCAGGAGTCCTGGGGGTGCCTGGCTGCATCTCCTCACTGCAGCCCCTCTCAGGGTGCCCTTTTCCCTGGCCAAGTCCCCCAGTCTGCAATCCAGCCTCTGTCGGGGGAATCGCCCTAGAAAAGCGTGTGGAAGGGGGTTTCCCCGGACTGCGTCCCTATATCCGCCCTCCCGAGTCCCCCTTACCCAGGGATATTTTCCCAGCCTTTCCTAAGGAAGGGCTGGGACTGATGCGTGTTGTCTCCACCCAGGTTTCGGATAACTCCACCCGCCGCCGCCTCTCAGCTCCTCCTCCCAGTGAACAGCCCAGCTGGGATATAAGCAAGTCACTCAGCCCCGGGGAGCTGCCGCGACAGCTGGGCGGGTGGCGTGGGACATCGCGCCGTGACCTGAGCCGTGCCCTTCGCCTCCACTCCGCACCCCAATGGCGACGCCTTCGCAAAAACGGAGCACCCGCAGCGGGGCTTCGGGGACCCCCTTGTCCCCCACCCGCATCACCCGGCTGCAGGAGAAGGAGGACCTGCAGGAGCTCAATGATCGCTTGGCCGTGTACATCGACAAGGTGCGCTCGCTGGAGCTGGAGAACGCCGGCCTGAGGCTCCGCATCACCGAGTCCGAGGAGGTGGTGAGCCGCGAGGTGTCGGGCATCAAGGCTGCCTACGAGTCGGAGCTGGCGGATGCCCGCAAGACCTTGGATTCGGTGGCCAAGGAGAGGGCTCGGCTGCAGCTGGAGCTCAGTAAAGTGCGGGAGGAGCACAAGGAGCTGAAAGCCCGGTGAGTGCCCTGGGGATGGCGGGTGCTGCCGTCATGCTTGGCAGGGAGCCGGGAGGGAGGAAGGAGTGACCCGGAGAGAGGAAAAACCCGTGGCCTGGCCGGGGCTGGGGTGTCTGTGGTAGGGACCAAAAGAGGAGAGAAGCTCATCTTTGGCCGGGATGCCCTTGGAGCGGGGATTTGGGAGCAGAGCTGGGGGCGTTTGGGGCAGGGGCTGAGCAGACATGCCCTGGGCCCCCGGTAGGGTCTGTGTTATGCGGGCTCCAAGCGCCGGGCTGGCGGCCCCTGTGCCTTCGTCATGCTGGAGCTATTCCTAAACACGCTCCGGCACAGCCCGGGAAGCGGTGCCAGCCAGCTGGCTCTGTCCTGCCTACGGATTGCTCTTGCTCGTCCTATTTTCCTTTGCTGTCTTTGGCACCGGTTAAAGAACCTGCTCCAGGTTTTGTCTGCCTTAACCCTCCCTGTGCCAAGCTGCTCCCACCCTGTGGGGTCCCTGGTTTTGGGGGAAGAAATATGCGGGCAGCGCTCGTGTCCCCCTCCCAGCAGCTGTCAGCTGGTGATGTGCTCCCGCTGAGGCACGAGTTCTTCCGGGCTCGTTTCTTGCCCTCCCTGCCGGCAGAAATGCCCCCCTCGGGGACACCTCCCTGCTGCCCCGGGTGCCCCTGCCCTCCTCGGGGCTGTCCCCGGTTACCGGCACAGGTCCCCTGAGGACACGGGGCTCCCTGGCCAATAGCGCTGCTGGCCAAGCAGGGGCTGGCACCGGGCTTCCCCCGGGCTCTGCCAGCCCGTGCAGTGTCGGGACATGTCGCTGTGGCGCTCAGTTCCCCGAGTGCCGCTCCTTTCCGTCATCACCTTTGGCTCGCAGCCGCGTTCGGGCTGGGCAGTGGCGGGACAGCCCCCTCTTATTCCGTTTGATCTTTTGCCTCTTATTCTGGGCTCCTCGTTTTGAGCCCGTACCAAATGAGGCTAAAATTAACTTCCTTAGCAGATGCCATAAATATTCTACCTGGGAGGGAGGGACTGTGCTGCCTGTTGGAGCCGTGCGCGTTTATATTTAGCTTTCTATTTCCCGTGCGCCGCTGCAGCTTCGTCCTCGGATGAAGGCGGTTTGCAGATCCCTGTTCCCGGGTCCGGAGGATCCGGATGCTGCTCAGAGGAGGAGCTGTGCTGTCTAAAGGCTTTTTTCTGCCTTATGCAAACCCAGAACTATCTTGGCCACGATCTTTCGAGAGCTGGAAAAAATGCCCGGCCCGCAGCCGCGGCTGGAGGGGAGCTGGAGCTGGAAAACGGATGTGGAATTTTTCCCTGCGCTCCGGGAGCTGCTGCGCTTGTTCCTGGGCGCTGATAAATCCTCTGAAAGAGTGCTGTTGCTCGAGGGGGTTCCCTGAGAGCAGCTTGTTCTCGAGAGAGGGGTTTCGGTGGGTTCGGGAGAGCAGCAGGGGCTCGGGGGCCAGGGGTGTTTCCAGGGGTGTTTCTGTGTTGAGTCATCTCTGAGTCACGGCGCGGTGGAAGAGCGGAGGTGCGGGGGAAGCCGCTCGCTGCTGTTCGTTCCTGCCTCTGCTTTGTCCTAGGGCGCGGTGTGAGGGCTGCTCTCCAGCCCCAAAACTCCTGCAAGGAGCCTGCAGCTCATCTTGTGTCCCTGGGCACCTGCTCGATGTGCCAGGGCTGCTCAGAGAGCTGCACCATCGGCTGTGAGCTGCGGTGCTGCTCCCTGGGCTCGCTTTCACTGGGGTGTCCCGAAGTTTTGGGGCATGAGGGAACGAGCCCAGCCCCGCGGAGGCGTCAGAGCTGTCGGGGGCATCGGGAGGGCCCCGTTCTGACTCTGTTCTCCTCCCTGCCATCCACTTGGGCAGGGATGGGCCCGCTCTGCCGGCTCTCCCCGCCCATCCTGAGCCCTTGTGTCAGCCCTGGGGCCGTCTCACTGTCCTTGACACGGTGAGACTTTGGCTAATAAGTAACTGGCACCTCTCTGCGCCCCTCGCCGTGCCCGCCAGCCCCGGAGAAGCGCCGGGTATCTCCCGCAGGGCAGGCGCCCGGGGCTGTGTTATCAGCAGCCGCAGCGTCGCCGCTGCCTGGTGCAGGGGTTGTCTCGGCAGCACAGAGGGAGGGTGGGGGGCCAGGGCACGATGTGACACGGCCCCGGGTGCTGGGTGCTCTGCCTGGGGTGGGGAAAGAG
>VZSU01002786.1:136034-147137 GCA_013398715.1 Nesospiza acunhae
CCAGTAGCAGTGCAAGAGCTGCATGGGTGGAGGAGGGTCTGAGAGGAGCTGGGCTGCCTCCCCTCTGCTCCCGGCCAACTGATCTTCTCTTGGGAAAGTTTCCAGTGGGATCTTCCCACTGCCTGCTTGGCTGCTGCCAGCGGTGATCCAGGAGGGGTTTCCCAAAGTGCCCACCTGGCTCTTGGCACAGGGACCCTCAGCCCTGTACAGCCTGATTCTGCTTGTGCCCCAGGACAAGGGACCCCTCTGGGCAGTCCTGCCTGTCCGGGTGCCACGTGTGTCCCCAGCTCTGAATGGCCTCTGGTTATGCTGTAGCCACGATCCAGGAGAAGCAGAGGGTGTGGGTTGGGTGGCTGGTGACTCAGGGGCGCTGGCAACACCGGCATCATCCCCTCCCAGGCCATGGGTAGAGATAGCAATAGTCTGAAATGCCCCGTCCCTGGTGTCCTCAAGCTTCTGTTCCCTCCTTGGAGGACCCCTGGAGCACCTCCATGGAGTTGGAGAGATGCTCTGGGAGACCTCCATGGAGCTGGAGAGATGCTCTGTGCTGGGTCCTGCCCATTGCTCCCTCTCCTTGAGCTGGCTTCTGACTCACAGGATGAGCAGAGCCACAGCCTTGCCTTGCTGCATGGGAGTTCATCCCATCCCACAGTGCAAGCCCCAGCCTGGGGACACGGGGGCTGTAGAATACAGCCCTTGGCACCTTCAGTCCCAGGAAAGACCCCTGAGGAATTCAGTGCCCACTCCATGGGCGAGGAGTGGCCATGTGGTGGCCACACAGTGACCAACTCCCCTCTGCAGGCAGGAACCAGCCCTCATTAGCAGCACACTGATGAGCAATGCCTTCCTGAATTGCAGCCCCTAACCTGATTAAGGCATTGCCTTGGCAGTGCCTCTTCCTCCCCGGCCCTAATGAGGACAAATCTCCTTTTCCCCCAACGTTGTTGTGGAGGGGGGAGCTCATCCAAGGGCAGAGCCAGGGAGGCAGCACTGGGGTGCCAGGAGGACTCCACAAGCCTTCCCAGCCCAAGGGGGTTTTGCCGTGTCCTTTGTGACCCTGCAGGCAGGAGCAGGTAAATGAATGTTTAGTTGAAAAAAGGGAGGAAAAAGAATTAAGGCTCAGTGCTGCTGAGGGGGAGGAGAGGGGCATGCACTTCCTTCAGCAGCAATGAGCTCGTGCTGGAACATTTTGCGTGGGGTGAAACCTCAGGCTCCTGGGTTTCTCCCCGTCTGCCTCATGGAATCCCTGCCAGGGAGGGAATGCTTTGGCTGGGAGGAGGCTTTGCCCTTTCGGAGCAAACAAAGAGCAGCTTGTGCAGCTGGGGATACTTTGGGGGGAGTCATCAACACAGGCCTGGGCTGATCCAGACCTCCAGGGCCCTCTGGGACCCTCTTGAACACGCCAGGCCCCCTGAATCTCCAGCCCTGTGGACACACAGGGTGTCCCCTGCCATGTGCAGCCAGCAGCTCAGGATGGCTGGGCATGCTGGCCCTCCTGGCATGCTGCAGGGCTCTGTGGCAAAACGTTTCTTCCAGGAGAAGGTTTTCATTAGCTGTTCCCAGTGGAGAGGAATTCTTGCCTGTGCAAACATCCAGCCCCTCTTTTTCCAAGAAAAATTGTGGCAGAGAAACGTGCTCCAGCAGTTTTGGTTTGTGACCTCGCTCCCACTGCTGTGTTTGCCAGTGTCACAGCTCATCCCCTCACCTTTCCCAGGGATGAGGGGAGTCAGAGGAAATCCTGTTGCCTCATATATATTTAGGATGATAGGATCCACTCTGGAAAATTAAGGACCTTTTCCTCGGAGCTGGGGACTAAAGAGAAATGATTGCCAGGAGAGTCAGGGCTGTGTTTGGTGTGGGAAGGGATCCATCCCCGACAGCCCATCCCAGCCTGCCTGGTCTCACATGCTGCCACAAGTGTTTTTCAGCCTTGCACGTGTCACTTCACTTGTCTGAGTCCCCCCAACACTCAAACTCCAGAGCCCAGAGAACGGGGAATTCCCCTGTGTGGTGCTCAGGATGCAGACAGAGAAGGTGACACAGCCAGGGTGGGACATGTGGGATAGCTGCCAGCTCCTTATTCTGCTGAATTCATGTGCCCTTTGGGAGGGGTAGTTTCCTTCTGTGCTGCTGGCAGCCAGGAAGGGAGGAAGTCACCAGAGTTCTCCCTCTGGTCCTGGCCAAAATTAGAGCTGTCATGGAGGATTCCCCAGGAAGTGTCAGCCCAGTGGGTTCAGGGTGAGCTGGGAATCACCTCCCACTGTGCTGCCGCTGGCTGCATTACCTGTTTCACCGTCCTGCTCTTTGTGAGGTTGTTTGCTGAGCCTGTTCCCTTGTGACCAGCTCAGCACGTTCCCAAACAGCTGAGGCTGGTGCTGTGTAAAACCTGTCCCTGCTGACAGCTGCCATCAGGCAGCATGGTGTCAGGGCTGGGTGCCCACCTGCCTCTGCTCCCTTCCCCTGCCCAGGGCTGAATGTCCCCAGTGTGAGGCTGAACAGCTGTGGGGGCTGGCATGGTCCCCCAGCCCTGCCTGGTGCAGTGGCAGCTGCAGCCCTGGCTGCAGGGACATCTCTGTGACAGCCAGACCCTCAGCCACCTCCCAGGGATGGGCAGCCACAGCTTCTCTGAGCAATGCCAGGGCCTCACCACCCTCACAGAGAAGAGTTTCTTCCCAATAGCTCATCTAAATCTGCCCTCTCGCTTTAAAGCTGTTCTGCTTTGCCCTGTCACTCCACAACCTTGATAAGAGTATATTAAAATCCCCACATTTTTCCTTGTTCCTGTACATGAAGGATGTCTCAGCATGTCCACGAGCCATGGTGTGATATCCAGGGCTGTGTGGGTGCTGGGGAAAGCCAAAGGGTGTGGAACTTGGTTAATGAGGTGCAATGAGCTCAGCCCACAGAGACACCACAAAACCCAGCTGGGGTTGGGACAGCTCTGTTCCTGGTGAGGCTGAGTCAACATTTCACATTCTCTGTCATAAAGCAATTACCTTTTCCAGTGAAGGTGAAGGTGCCCTTGGCTTGGGGTGTCCCCCAAGCTGCAGGCAACGCTCTATTTCTGTCTCCCATGGTTAGCAGAGCTGGGAATTGCAGCAACAGCAAGGCCAAAGTTCCCCAGCACACAGGGTGGGTGCTGCCCTGCCTGTACTGTACCTTCTTTAATTATGGGGCTGCACCTTGCAGGCGTTGGTGCTGCAGAGAGGTGGCAGAGCCAGGGTAGGAACAAACATGGGCTCTCCTGGAGCTCTAAAATAACAAACGTGGGCTCTCCTGGAGCTCTAGAGTAACAAACATGGGCTCTCCTGGAGCTGCTGAATAACAAACATGGGCTCTCCTGAAGCTGCTCAGTAACAAACATGGGCTCTCCTGGAGCTCTAAAATAACAAACATGGGCTCTCCTGAAGCTCTAGAATAACAAACATGGGCTCTCCTGTTGAATTTTTCTGTCGGGGCTGTGAGTGGCTCAAGCACCTCTGTAGGAGCAGGGTTCTGATAGCAGAGGTCTCTCCTCCCTCTTGCACAAAAGCCACTTCAGGCACTTGTTCTGGCTGCTGCTTTGCACACACACACGTCCTCCTGTCTGTCCTGCCACCCAGTCCAGTGCCACCACCCTGGTCAGGCAGAGCTTGGCATCACCACGCTGTGGTGTTCAACTGGAGCGAAGAACTTTCACTTTATTGGGGTTATTTATTAACAGTTTATGGATGCAGTTTCTCCCCAAAACCCCCTGTGAGTCACACGAGCCCAAACAAACATCCAAGCTGTTGGTGTGGGGGTGCAAAGTGGGCCCCAAAAGGGGTGGGAGCCCAAAGAAAGCTCTGCCCCGGTGCCCATGGGCATGGAGGGATGCCAGCTGCCAGTGCCCTCTGTGAAGAGCTTGTGTGCCCTCCATCACAGCCCCTGCCAGGGCTCAGATCAGAGCAGGGAGGTGACTCATGCCCAGCGTGTGGCTCTGGGCTGTGCTTTGGGGCCCCCCCTGCCCTGCAGCCCTGCTCTGCCCCTTCCTTCCTTCCTGGCACCATGGCAGAGAGCCCAGCAGCACCCTGGGCTGCCAGGATGCTCCCCTGCCAGACACCAGGCTGTACTGGGACAAACTGGGGCTTTCCAAGTTGAGCCTCCATGTTGGGGGCTTTAGGGGGAAGGGGAGCACTGAGGAGGGCAGCCTCAGCTCTGGGCATTGTGTTTTGCTGTTTGGGTGGGCACCAGGCCCCCGTTTCAGGGCAGAGATGCTGCTTTGTGCCACCCAACCTCAGCTCTGCAGTTCCAGGGCAAAAATTCACCAGACTGGGGTGGGTTTGGGTGCTGGGTGTGTGCTGGGCAGGTGAGGCTGGGCAGGAGGGACCTGGTGGTGAGGCTGGAGCATCTCATGGTGCTTCTGTTCACAGGCAGCCCTGTGCAAGCAGCAATTGGGGCTAAATTGTGCTTTCTAGGGATGCCACATCTGCAGTCCTCGCTCTGGGGAAGTGCTGATTTCCTGCCCGCGTGCCAGGCAGGTTTGGGCTCCGTCCCTGCGCGGTGCAGGGAGGTGTGCTGGCAGCTCTGCACATGGCACAGTGCACCAGGCACCTTGCTCGCTGCTCATCCCCGTGCTGAGCTGCATTTTCCTGCTGGAATCCCATCCCTGTCCGTCCCCACAGCCACCCCTGTGCCGGCAGTGACTCACCGCTGCTGCCACCGCCACATGCAAACAGACCTTGTGGCAATGTAAACACCTTGTGTGCCTTTATCTGCTGCTGGAGCCGGCCTAGCAAACCCTTTTGTTCCCAGGACTATGTGTGGCATCTGGAGCCAACAATCCCCTGCTTTGTTTCTTAAGCAAATGTTGCTGGCCAGAAGCTTTGCCTACCCAATTTATGAAAAATGGGGTGAACTGCTGCTGCTGCTTCTGAAGAGAAAAAGGAGTCCTTGGACTCATCCTGTTTTGCCTCTCTTGGCTCCTTTTTGCCTTGTCCCACCTTGCACAGGTTTCCATTGTGGATCAGGATGCAGCAGGCACAGGGTGACATCCTCATGCTTTCCACCCCGCTTTAAGCACAGGAGCTGCAGCTGTGGGCAGAGGGAAGGGAGTTACAGCCACATCTGCACAGTGGCAGCACGTTTCCTTGCTCCTGGAGCTGTTTTACCTCTCTTGGCTTCTTTCTGCCTTGTCCCACCTTGCACAGGGCCCTGTTTCCATTGTGGATCAGGATGCAACAGGCACAGAGTGACCTCTTCATCCTTCCCACCCCCTTTGGGCTCAGGAGCTGCAGCTGTGCACAGAGGGAAGGGAGTTACAGCCACATCTGCACGGTGGCAGCATGTTTCCTTGCTCCTGGAGCTGGCATTGCCTCCCTGGCATTGCATCCCTGCTGCACATCCTGGCTGTGTCGCCAGTTCCCAGCTAAACACGAGTTCAGGGCTGTTTTCCCCCAGTGCTCCTGTCCTGAAGGTATGACTAACGCAGTGACTCAGCTCCCTGTTTTTAACTGCCTTTGTAAGGCTCCCACCGTGCCCAGTCTCCCAGGGAAACACCGGGAATCTCTGCTTTGTCCTCATCTTTTGAGGTGCTGGTTTATGGGTTTGGGATGTGTTGAAGTGAACGGAATGTTCTGGGGCTTCCATGGAGGGGCAACACTCAGAGCTGCTCTGGGTGATTAAAAACCCCAAACCACAACTTTCCCATTAACTTTTAGCCCAATTATTCAAAAGTTGGCTTGGAGTAAGATAGTCAAGGCTGGGCAAAACTCCTTCAATTTCATCCAGTCCAAAGCTTAATTGTTAATTTGTTATTACTTAATACGTAATTTAACTTTATTAACTGTACAAATCTGACTTGTTAAAATGGTGAATGTTCAGAGCAGTGGCATAAAGACTTGGAATTTCCTTCTTCCCTCCTCTTCCCAAAGGCTTTGGCTTTAGTCAGCAATAGACAGCACTGCAAGCTGTTAGCAAATTCTGGATTGGGAAAAACAAGCTGACAACGCCCTCAAGCACACGGTGGGGTTTTTGGAGCTGTCCTGTGCAGCAGTTGAAATCTGTGATCCTTGTGGGTCCCTCCCAACTGAGAATATTCCATGATCTCAAAGCTTTTTTTTCTCATGTCTCTCCTACTGAAATCTTGCCCTCAGAAGGTGGAATTGAGCAGTGTGGAAGGTGGTGTATTGACATATTTGAGTTGTGTCTAAAAAAATTCACTTTCCAGCTCAATTCCAAAGTTTTTTTAGCAAGTTTCTTTTTCTTGATAAGGGGTATTACTGCTTTAATCTCTATTTAGGATGATTCAATCCCAGGCCATCAAGTGTCTTTTAGCTAACCCAATTCATGATTTCATGGGAAGGTAGGAAAAGGCAGGCTGGCATGTTTGGAATGGATGGGTTTGGGTTGTGCTGAGCCTGGGCTGCAGTGGGGTTGGCCAGTGTTCGATCTTGGTGCTCTGAGAAGTTGAGATGTTCAAGTTTATACAGAGATAGAATCATACAATAATTTAGGCTGGCTCCAAGATCATGGAGTTCCCCCAAAGGCCACCACTAAGCTGTGTCCCCAGATGCCACATCCACATGTCTGTTAAATCTCTCTGGGAAGGGGGAAGCTCCGCCACTGCCCTGGGCAGCCTGTTCAGGTGTTTGGTGACGTTTTTCAGTGGAAAATGCAGTTTTTTCAAGCAAGGAAACCCCAGGCTCAGCCCCCTCAGGACCTGCACAGACACTGGCCAGGCTTTCCCAGTGCCATGTAATTCCAAGCTCTTCAGGACCAGCTCTGGCAACAGAACTGGGGCTGGGCCAGGTTTGCTAAATCAAGTTTCAGCTGGTAGCTCTTTGCATGTCCCGCCAGGCTGGAGGCTGCTCCCAGGTAACCCAGGGCTTGGTGGCAAAATTCCCCCTAGGGAAATCCTGCCCTGCTTTTGCTGGGCTCCCTGTGCTCCCCCCAGCACTGGGGGCTCCAGGGCTGATCCTCCTTGCACTTTGCATCCTCTTTGCATCCATCTCCTGGGCCTTGCTGCACCCTGGAAAAGCTTTTGCCAGGCAGCTGAGAAAAGGATTTCCATGGGTTACGGGGGGTCCTGCAGGCAGCAGATGGGGTCCCACAGCTGTCAGGGGGTCTCCTAGGCAGCCAGGCTCTGGCAGACACAAAACTGGGTGTTGTGACACATCCTCCAAGCTGGGACACTTGGCCATGGAGGACAAGTCCTGCCCTTGGTCCGTGCAGAGGCACAGATTTATGCCTGACACAAACCTCTCCCAAAAACACGACATGGGCTGTAGAAAACCAAATCCCTCCCATTCCCCTGATGACTCCCATGTGGCAAAAGGGCAAAACCTCCTTTTCCAGCTCTGGAGCCCCCTCCAAAACCAGGGGCTGTTACTGTGGGGTACTCAGCCCGAGCAGCAGCGTCAGTTGGTGATTTGGGATTTCCATCCTGAGCTGCTGGTGAGTCACCAGCTGGCGTGACAGCCTGGACAGGGAGTGAGCCACTCCGGGGCTCCCCAGCCAGCACTGAGCTGCAGCATTGTTAATTCTGAACAATTAATACTCTATTTATTGTCAGAAATGTGCTTGGAGCTCTTGGGCAGCTCGTGGCTGTTGTGGTGCTGCTGAAGCTGAAGTGCTTCTCCTGTGGCAGGAAGGGAGGGTGAAGGGTCACAGGTCTTTGGTGCATCCAGCAGGAGAAAAGCTTCTCCAGACCTTCAGAGGGATGTGTGTGGCTGATTCCTGGGGGTATCAGCATGGTCAGGTGTGCACCCACAGCTCCCAGCAGTGTTCCTGGTGATGGGAGCTGTGGAGGGACAGGAACATCTTGGATTTGGGGAATCCTAGACAGGAGGGTCTGTTTGCCTCCCCATGAAAGGCTTTGTCCTGGTTCCCAACAAAGCAGCAGTTTTGGTTCATTTTAAGCTCATTTTAAGCAGCAGTTTTGGTTCATTTTAAACTCATTTTAAGCTCATTTTAAGCAGCAGTTTTGGTTCATTTTAAGAACATCTTTGATTTGGGGAATCCGAGATGGGGGGGCATCTCCTTGCCTCCCTGTGAAAGGCTTTGTCCTGGTTCCCAACGAAGCAGCAGTTTTGGGTCATTTCAAGGGTGCAAGGAGAGGCCAGATCCCAATTCCAGGAGGGGAAGCCCAGCTCCTGGAAGATGCCAGTGAGCTGTTTGTGCTCCACAGGGGCCACGTGGAGCTGGACAAGCCCCTCATCCCCACGGCTGAACATGCCATGAGTGCATCAGGAGCGTGTGGCAGGGCCAGTGCTGACCCTGGCACCAGGAAGGGTCCTTGGCACCACTGATGCCAGCTGTGGGAGCTGTTTCCATGCACATGCTGGTGCTGGCATCCCCAGCTGCCTCTGGTGCCCCACAGGATGCTGGCTCCGTGCAGACACTGTCCTTGCTGTGCATCATGCTGGCTATTTCCAGCTCCCCTGCATGGAGACCAGCCCGTGTTTATCCTGGTGATTTGGCAGAGCTGCTGCGGCACAGATGAGTCAGAAGCTGGGAGAAGCTGCTTTGCCACATTCCCATTGCCCCACTGCAGAGCTTTCCAGCTCTGCCTCTCCTCATCCTGTGAGGCCCCTGCTCTCTTGGGTGGGGGAACAAAACAACCCCTGGGAGTGGGGAGCAATGCCTGCAGTGGGGTGATGATCCCTGGCACGGGTGTGACACGGTGCCACGAGTGACATGGAAACACACAAGGTCTCAACTGTGCTTCCAGGAGAAGCCTGTAATACGAGAGAGACTGCTCACTCCTTGATGAACTGAGAATTGATTATCTAAAGGGTGGTGATGGACTGAGAGTTAGTGATCTGAGAGATAGATGTATTGCAAGTTTGGTGAGGGGAGGAGGAATGTCTTTTTGGAAGGTTTTCATTCTTTCTGTGTGGTTTTTTTTTTACATATAGTTGCAGGTTAATAAAATTTTATCTTCTTTATTCCTAAGCTGGAGCCTGCTTTGCTCTGTTCCTGGTCACATCTCACAGCAGACACCAGGGAGAGTGTATTTCATGGGGGCACTGGCATTGCACCAGTGCCAAACCGTGACAGTGTGGTGATCCTGGGACAGATCCCAGGCACTGCAGTCAGTGCCATGGAGAGCAGCCTGCCCAAGGTAGAGCAAAGCAGATTTCCTGGGTCCTCCCAGCAATCTGGCCACACACTGCCACTCCTTCCCAAGCTGTGAACGTGTCAAAGCCTTTTTTGGGCTAGCCAGGAGCAGGCAGCTGTGGGCAGGTGGGACTGGGATCTGCACTCTAGGGGGATTTGCAGAGCTCCGTAAAGATTTAAGGATGGGGCAGGAGCCAGCGAGTTCCCTGAGCTGGCAGCTTTTCCAGGGTGGGGCAGCTGCAGTTGGGAGGCAGGGAGGGAGGGGAGCTGTGCCTCTGCAAGCTCCATCCCACTCACTGATCCTCTCCCAGCGCACAAAGCCCAGCGCTGCCCATGCTTCAGGAGCACTTGTGGGGATTAACAGTGGAGAGGGAAACCAAAGAGTGTTCCCTAAAAACGCACTGAGTGGGCTCTGGCATCTCGGAGAGGGTTGGCATCTCTCCAGCAGCCTGGTGGGCTCATGCCTGGAGCTGTTCCAGCAACTCTGTCCTGTCCTGACTTTTCCAGAGGGAGAGCCCAGACCTGCCAGGTTTCCTGGCTGGGATTTTGGGGCAGACAGGGGGGGAGCAGTAGCAGATGCAGCTCTGTGGGGCCGACCCTGAGCCCTCTCTGACTTCACAGCCTCGTGTCTGTCTGTGCTGAGCGCAGCCAGAGCAGATCCAACTTTCCATTAACATTTGGATTTTCTGGCAGCTCAGCTGCAATTTTCAATCTTTTTTTTTTTCCTTCTTCCTGCCTTTAAAAGCTAAAAATAAAATGTCTTGAGGCCCCTTTTCCCTCCATCTTTTCTCTTGAGACATTTGTTTCTTGAGGATTTGATGCCTCTGTTGTTTTTTCTCCTCTTGGATTGTTTTCACCCGTGGCTGTCGCAGCACAGGGGATCAAATCCTGTGGGATTTGGAGGCACCCAGCCCTCCAGAATGAGTCTCTGCTTCCCTTTTCACTGGGGAATTTGGGATCTTGTAGGCTCTAGCAGAGGCCAGTAAAACCCTCTGGGGAGGAGGAGGAAGGTCTGCCTTCGTCCTCCTCTCCAGGGAAGTGGGAGTGACACAGCTGCCCTGGAAGTTTTTTATTTTTAGCCCAGCGCCAGCTGGGGCCTGTGAGGCTTCCCTGGAATAAAAGCAGGACCTGAGGGCAGGAGAAGGGAAAACTCAAACCCTGGCTGGGCTGGAGCAGGGACCAACAGGGCTGGCCTGGAGTGCTTGGGGCTGGGGGTCCCCAAGGCCAGAGAGGACTCACCTGGGTGCTGATACCTTATCCAGAGGCTGCTGCCACCTTTGGCGTCAGGGTGTGTCTGGAAGGAGCATGGGGGAGATGCTCAGGCCCAGGGAGCCTGACTGGACCCCCCAGAGCAGGGGTCAGGAGAGGATTTGTCTTTCCCTGTGGCAGAACCGCTCCCAGCTCAGGCTGGTGAGCTCCAAGCTCCTGCTTCTCCTCCTCACAGTGGAACCCAGAGCTGAGCACAGGAGGCTTCTAAGCAAAAGGGATTTGTCTTTGAGTCTGGGATTTACTATGGGCTGTGATGCCCAGAACCCTGGATGTTTCTGGTCCCTGGAGAGGCAAATCTGCTGCAGGCACAAGTGTAACCCTCAGCATTTTTCCCTCTGTTTGGGAGCTGCTGCCCCTTGAAAGAGTGATACCATCCAGGTCGTGCTGGAGCCCCATCCCAACAAGCCAGTGTCCTCCAGCTGTACCCAAACAAACAGCAAAACCCTCGGGGATGAGCAGAGAGCAGCCCCAAACCCCAGGGATGGGCAAAAAGCCGCAGGAAAACCCCAGGGATGAGCAGAGAGCAGCCCCAAACCCCAGGGATGGGCAAAAAGCAGCAGTAAACCCCCAGGGATGAGCAGAGAGCAGCCCCAAACCCCAGGGATGAGGAGCAGCCCCACCATTCCTCAGGAAGGACAGGGCTGCACCCCACCAGCAGTGCTGGGGTGGCCACGCTGGCCACGGGGACTGAGCCAGGGCCAGATGGGAAAACTCAGCGAGCCTTGGAGCAGCCTGGGACCCACTCCCAGCTGGCAT
>VZSU01002788.1:1001-15049 GCA_013398715.1 Nesospiza acunhae
GACACAAAGGGCACAGGGAGCATTTAAAGCAAACCAAGTGACAAAAAGCCACCTTTATGTCAGAGAGAGGCTGAATCCCTGTAAGGAAATCCACTGAAACAGTAAGCTAAGTGATGGAAATTCAGGGTTTGGCTGTGGCCACCACCTTCTGGTAGGAAATGTTATCATATTATCCCAAATAGTCACAGAACAAAACAAATAAAGGCATTTAAAATCCTAGGCTTATGAAGTGTAAGTGCAAATGAGATCAAATGCACAAATTCAGGTAAGATATAGACTGTAATCACTGTTTTTGTGGTTAATGGCTTTGTGTTTGAACCTGAGTGACCCCCCTCTCTGTCACCTGTGTGTCCTTGCTGTGTTTCCCTGGGTGTTCCAGAATACCTTGGAGGAGATTCTTCCCCTGCTCCTGCCTGTATTTGTGAGAAATGGTTCATTTAGACAGCACAGCACTCACAAAGAACCAGCCCCGCAGAAGTCACCACATCATTGCACTCACCCTGAAATCCTGGCCAGGGCTCCGCGTTCCGAGCACTCTCACGCAGGATCTGGGCTCTGTCCCCGGGCCCCAAAATGCAGGACTTCGCCTCTGTGCTCAAGGCCTGGGCGAGCCTCGTTCTGCACTCCCGAAACACAGGGCTCAAGTCCCTGCTTCACAGCCCTGGGCCTGGCCAGATGGGACTGGCTCCAAGTGCCAGCAGCGGAGGACTTTGTCCCTGAGCCCTCCTCACCAAAAACAAACAAACAAAGAAAAAAACCCCAACACCCACAGGACTTAAGACTCCGATTCTGAGACCAGAAAATGCCCAATTTATTAGTCTCAGTTCACAGAGTCGTGGAATTGACTGCGGACATCCCCACAGATGGTGACAGGGAATGGACCTCTCACACCTTTAATTCTGTTGTGAGAACTGCTTCAGGCTAGCAAAAAACCACACGTGGGATAAGAAGGTAGGAAGCCTGCCCTGAAAGGATGCCATAAAATGCAGCCTATGTGCAATACCGAGTTATCCCAGCAATGGGGTATCCTGTTATCCCCAGCCCGGGCTTGTTGTGCCGCCTCCAGCTCACCGAGCGATGCCGCTCGTGGCTCCAGGCGCCCCCGCGGCGCAGGGAACAGCCACGGATCCGCTCGGCCCGGGGGAACCCGAGGGGTGCCCGGTGCCCAGGCCGGAGCGGGCAGCAGCGGGTGACGATCCGGGTGCTCCTCCCCGGGTCCTGAGCTCAGGCTGAGGGAGCTCCCACCTGCCGCTGCCGGGAAGGAGCAGCTCTCCGAGGATGGCCGCGCTCCCGTGCGATGGCAGCTGCCCTGCCCCTCTCTGGGACAGCGTGAGCTTCGGAAGAGGAACCGGAGCCCCAGCGGCCGGGGCTCGGCAGCAGCCGGCGCTGAGCAGGAGCAGAGGGACGTGCCCGAGCCCGGGACTCGCATCCCGCACGGGGACTCGGGGTCTCTGCTCGGGCTCCGCCAGGAGGAAGAGGCGGATGGGAGTGCCCGGGAGGAGCCCGGCACTGCCGGCCGACAGGGCTGGGCCCGAGGGGAGAACTTGGTCTGTGTTCCTTGAGCGGGATTAAGGGATGGCCAGAAGCTTAAATATTGATTTTACAGACTATTGCACACCGACCGATACCAACGGGCATTATGCAAAACAGCCACAATGTCTGCAGGCTTCAAAACAAAGATAAACAACGCTGTTCTCCTTCTTTACGCAATTACACGTAGGTAAGATTAATAACACCTGATGCCATTTTCTTTTTAGAACTCTGGCCAATACCATGCCACTGACTAGGTTTCAAAGCAGAAAGATGACAGCCATAAATTAAACCTGATGCCAGATCTTTGCATATTTAGCTTTCCATTACAGAAATCCCTGGATGGATCCACGTGCTCCTCTGCTCCTATGATCTGAGATTTTGTCTCACTTTAATCTCATTAGGATGCCCTAAATCCAACCTGGTCTGCTTCTCAGACCAAAGCCTGCCGCCATCTCTGCTCATGACATTTGCATGGCACACATTGTTACCACACTGATAATGGCAAAACAAATTGCCTCTCCTTCTTCCTGCAATAAGCAGTTCAGCTTCCGGGGAGCTGGAGCTGTGAAACTCATGAGCAGCTCTCAACATGATCTAAACGTGGAGCTGCTCTTTTTCAAGTCTTCCCCTGTAGAAAATACACATTGTTGTAAAATGTCACCAAAGCAGGAATTGCTGCTGAAGCTCTCTTAGTGCACAAGGGAAGAGCCATCGATGGGGCTAAAAGTGCCTCATTCCCACTTTTCACTGCTCTTGGATCAACCTATGTGTTAATTTCCATCTTCCTGATAAGTCTTGATCTTTTGTAGTGGAATCAAAGCAAAGCAGAAGTGAGCAAAATCCCACCTGTTGGTACGATCCTTCCAACTGCTTTTATTTATGTTGTTCCAGCTGTATTTATTTAATTAATAAAAGGCAAATTAAAGAGTCTTTTTATCTCCACGGTTTATGTTGTCTTTTGCTTGCTTGGACTTTTGCTTTCTGCCCTTTGCCAGTCTCGGCACGTTCACCTTTCAGGATTCCCATCCTCTGCCCTGCCCGGGCTGCCTGCGGCTCAGCTCCCTTGGCAGCTGCTGCTTTCGCCTGAGCTCTTTGCCTTCAGCTCGTGTCCCTTTCCATCGGCCACGCCTCCCAACTGCTCCAGCCCGGGAATTCCCGTCTGTGAACAAGCAGGGATTCCCTCCCCTGGCCCAGGGAAGCCTCCACCCCTGCACACATTGCCAAGGTCAGGGGGCTGCTCCAAACCTTTGGTGTCCCAGAGCTCCCGGATCACTCCCAGGGCAGAGCTGGGAGCCTGTCCTAAGGACCGGGACTGCACGCTGTGACTGCAAAGTCCCCCATGGATATTGGATCCAGCTGTCAGGAGCAGGTGCAACCAAGGCAGCCCATTTCCTGCCCATTGAGAGATCTCCAACACTTCAGCCTGGTAAGGCTGGCGCACAAATCCCTGCTCTGGGGCACAGCAGTGACTGCAGTGCATTCAGGAGAAGGCAAATGCAATGATCGTGGCTCAGTTCTGAGGCTGTGATCGAGATTCATTCTCAGTAATTTCAAACAATGATTTCACCCCACTGCTTAGATCTTCCTACAGCTGGGACTCCAATAGGGGAGAAAGGAGGCAGTTTACTGGAGCCCCTTTCCAGCCAAACTGAGGCTCATTCAGGTCCTGAGAGAAAGCACAGCCAGGGAGAGCTGCCCCTGCTCTGCTGGGATTGCAACCCTGCACTCCCAAGGGAGAGGTGTCTCTGTGAAAATCAGTCTCAGTATTTTTATGCCTCATAGTTCCCACTGAAATGATTTTGACCAGAACTGAGACTGCTGAGCATCACTGAGCAGCAAAGGAGACATTCAGCAATCCCCATGACCTGGCAGAAATTATTGCTGGTGATGGCCTGAGCCGTGGGCTGAGAGTTACAGTGGTAGCAGCAGTAACAGCCACGCCAGTATTCCCCAGAAATAGGAGAAACAGCCCCTTCCCTTTGTGGGGAGAATGTCTGTTGTGCATCTCCCAGTTACAGCCTCAGCACTCACTTGGCTTCTACAGACATTAATTCCTTATACCTTCCTCACAAGGCATCTCCCCTAGTTCCATCGTCTGCCTGCTGGGCAATGCTCCCCTCCTTATTTCAAAGGTGAGAGTGAGGAACTTTGCAATTGCCCCTCACTGAGCTCCTCTCACATCGTCTCCCACTCCTTTCATTTCCTTACCAGCAAGGAGAAACATTAAAGGGGGAAAAAAGTGTACTGTGGTCTATGCAAGGCCAGAAAGTGGCCTGAAGAGACAGATTTTGGATTAACTCTGGCTGTATAAAACAAAAGTCAATTAGGATTTCCTCAAAAAGAAAAAAAAAAAATAAAGGAGGGGATTATTAAAGCTATTTATAGAGTCAGATTAAGGTCTGTTCCTCAAGGTTTTGGCTTTTGACATTTCTGTAAGCAACATAGACTGTGGGCAACTGTCACACACTGCACAGAGGAGGACTTGGAGGAGGAATTCATTCCCCCATCCAAAACAACTGAATTGACTTGGACAAGGACAGGAATTCCATATCCTGTTATCCCCATCCAAAACAACTGAATTGACTTGGACAAGGACAGGAATTCCCTCTGGAGTGTCAGTGCTGCCCAGGTACGGGCAGGGTGACTTGCCCTGCCACCCCCGGCACCTCTGGTGCTCAGTGGGCACGGCTGAGGGGCCGCTGGGCCTCTCTGAGCTCGCTCCTTGCAGGGAAACTTTGTGGCATTGCTGAGAAGACGCCCTTGCCCGTTTTCCACGTGTGTCTGTCCCAGAGAAGCCCCTGCCGCTCGCACAGGGCCCCTGCCTGTTGCCGTGAGCCAGCAGGGCAGAGGCCTCGCTCCCCCCGCAGCTGCCGCTCGCTGCTGGGATGTCACATCCCAGGGCTGGCGGGAGTGTCGCGGGGCAATGACCTGCTCGGGTGTCCCTGCAGCTCCAGCACAGCCCTGCTGCCAGGGGAGAGGAGCCCGGCCCCAGGTGGCTCTGACACCGCTGGCATTCATTGTCACAGGGCTGGGTGGGGGTCACCTCACCGCAGAGGGACTCCATGGACCCCATCCAGCACTGCCAGAGCCGCTGCCTGAGGGCTTTTGGCACCGGGGGCACGGCTCGGACCGAGCTCCTCCTGAACGCTGTGGTACAGGAAGGAATTCCAGTGGATGGCTGGTTTGCTGGAGAATCACCTATCAAGTGGCCCAGTTAGGTTTTCCTGTGTACCAGTTTTAGATTGAACCTTTGTAGAGTTAGATTCATTTTTTGTACAGGATGATGTGTCACATCACTCCTGAGCTGGGCTCAGCTTTGAACAGCCTCAAATGTATGGTGCTCATTTCTTTGGGGGGCAGCCCAAAACCCATTTAGAATTTCACCACTGGACCCAGTGACCATAAGAGCTTTTTTCAACCAAAATGATTCTATGATTCCATATTGAGCTTTTTCCAAACAAAATGATTCTATGATTCCACATTCCCAAACTCAGAGGAATCCAGACAAACAGATATCATGTAGAGAAAGTACCTTTCAGGGGTGTTTATGTAAATTACAATTATTTTACCCCCAACAGATGGACTATTTTCTGCTCAGTATAAAAGGCCTTTGTGTTCCTACCCAAAAGCTGTAATTTACCTGACATCTTCTATCATCCTAAACCAGAGCAGTAAGATGCAGCCACAAGCAGCATGGAAGACCAGCCAGCCTCACCACTGCCTCTGCCCAGTCCAGGGTCAAGTCCAGAACTGGCTCCTAAGAGAGATCTGGAGAGTTTGAGGCTAAAATCACCTGACTGTGAGGACTGGCCTGCTCTCTCCCAGGCTACAGCTCCCTTTTTATCGGGAATTTACTGGGCCATGGCAGAAAATTCTGTTTAGCAAGTATTGACTTCTTTTTCTCCCCTGCCCATGAATGCCTGATTGATTTGTTTTTTGCATTCCTGAGAGCTTCCTGCATCAGCAGCACTCTGTGGTGCCACCTTCAGTGGGTTAAGGACCTCTCATTTTTCAAACTGTCACATGGTAACTTCAGCTACTGACCCAAGCCCTTGAACTGAGGGGAACAGGGAACCATTGCTCCTGCAGATGCTCCTCATCATGAGTTGTGGGCCATTTATTCTTCCTGTTCCTTATCCCAATCAACCTTGTTCTCAATCTTTGTATCCATGCTAATTTTACTATGCCAAACACTCCAGCGAAACCTGCAGTGCCACTGTGGACATACATGGAATAAACTGAGTTGGTTCAGGTTTTTTTCAAAATATTTTAAAACTCCTTTGTCTATTTTTCAGCTCCAGAAACACAGATTAGAACAACACAAAGTACCTTTTTTGGAGCTCTTTTGCCAGGGAGGTCCTGCAAAACCTGTTCTGTGTGGAGGGCACCTGTGCAGATTTAGTTATGCAGTCAGGTTCACTGACAGAGTAATCCTAAGTGACTGGGAAAACTTGGCACCTGCCCTGATCCCCCAGTGTTTCTCAGCTATGACATCGATCAGTTCTGGTCTGCTTTAGCAAAGCTCAGGCTGAGCTTCTGACAGCCTCAGAAGTGCCAGTGCTGAATGCCCCCAACCCCTTTCCAAGAGCACCCCTCAGGCTCAGCTGATAAAGAGCAGATTAACCCATCACGGATATTCTCACTTGTCAGATGGGGCTGGCAAGGAGCAGCTTTGACCTTTAAGGCAGGAATGTGTCAGGTGCTGTCAAAATGAAGCAGAAACTTAAACCAGCTGTGAGACAGAGTTTCCAAGACTGCAGAGAGATCACTCCTCATGCCCCCCAGAAGACCCCGTTCTCTAGAAACAGCAGTGGCAAACACCAAGAAATCCCTGCTTTACTCAAATATATCTTGGTGAACTTTACTGTGCTTGCAAGGAGGGGTGATAATAAAACAATGAGTGGTGCAGACAAAGCTCTGTCCCCTGGCAAAGGGACCTGACCTGCAGCTCTGTCACCTCAGCCCTGGAAGATTCCAGCCTTGGCACTGAGGATGGCTGTGTGCCCTGCGGGGTTTGTAAGGTGAGTTACAGGAGCTGACAGGGAAAAGCTCTGCTTGCTCAGGTATCACCGAGTTCCACACACCCTCAGGTTTCTGTGGACAGAATCTGTTTCTCCTGGAATGGAAATATTGAGCCTCTCCTTTTACACAGGAAGCAGCACTCACTATTACCCCATTATGTGCTGCTTGGGAAGAGCTTAGGTTTGAAAATTCCCCTACAGAGTATTTCTAGAAAAGAATCTATGAGGGCTGAAATACCAGCGGTGAGGTTTTATCTCATATCATCACCCACCGTGATCAAATGGAATGGTGAAAGTCCTGGCTTTGTCTATCTGACAAACTGCACCCATCTTCCAAATTTGCTGAATGATCGTTTGCTACTTTGGGTGATCATTTTATTGCTAAAGCTCACACAGCACTGGTTCAGAACCACAGAGAAATTAAATGTCAAATCTGAAAACACCTGAATAGGTGTCCCACAGACACCAACCACACACCTCCTCATCCAACCAAACCCGCCCCCAAGACAATCCTCTACCCAGGAATAAAATAGGAGCCCCAGTCCTGGAGAGGGTCAGCCCTCAGCCCAGGGCTAGCTGTGAATTCCTGCAATGGAACACAAACCACAGGGACTGATTTTCACCTACACCCAAGTCCACAGCTCTTGGGAAGGTCTGAGCTACTGACAAATCATTTCAACTTCTGGCACTGATTGTGGTTCTTAGTGAACACTGAATCCCAAACGTGCACAACCACCCCGTATCTCTGCCTGCTGGGCCTGCTCCGACGCTGGCCCAAGCACAGAAGATGCAGGATGGAGTTTTCAGAAAGGCCAGAGGGTGTCCCTGCATCCTCAGTGTGTCAGAGTGGTGAGATGGAGATCACCGCAGCACTGTGGCACTTACACAGACAGGTCACCTCTGCCTGCCCAGACTGCTTCGGTCACAGCACTGCTCCCACGCCTGCGTGCTCAAAACCTGGCACCAGAGCTCACAACAGCTGGAAGAGCAGCCTGCCCATTTCCTGCCTACCTGGGTTCCCCACGGGAACCACTGCAACAGCAGGGTCCTAAGCCCATGCTGTTTGAATCTTTGCTCTCTGCAGCTTTTTCAAAAACAAATTAGAACACGGATTATTCTCCTTCCAAACCTGCAGCTACAAAATATTTCTTCTGTAGGAAGCAGAGGCACCAAACCAAAACAATGACCCAGCAGCCACTGGAGTTAAGGGCAAACTTGTGACAACAGAACGAAAATGAGCACCAAGATTTTTTAAAGACAAACATCTCAAAGCTCCATCCTTTACGCATCTGCCCTCGCTGATGCCACGTTATGGAACACATCCCTGCTCCCAGAGGTGCAGAAAGGATCCGTGGCAGCCCTCCCAAACCTCAGCTCCCAGCTGGAGCTCCCGGCTGCCGCGGGGCTGGGACTTGCGGCACTTCCCTCGGCAGAGGGCAGAGAGCGGCCCCGGGCAGGCCCTGCCCACGGGCACAGCTGGCAGCGCTGCCCGGCTCCCTCCTGCCCTGCCCCCGGCTCGGTGCCACCAGGGCCTGCCCAGAGCAAAGCCCATCACTCTGACCGTGCCCAGGCACAAATCAAAGCCTGAGTGCTCGGGCTCCTCTCCTCTGTGCCAGAGCCTGTCCTGCTCCTGGGTACAACGTGGGGCCCAAAGCCATTGCAGCCCTCGCTGTTCACCTCTTCATTACTCAGTCAACAAAAGAACAGCCATGATTGCAATTTTCAAATAAGTTTCCTTCTTCAAATTATTTCTTCAGATTTGGCACAAACTCCCTCAATGCAATAAATAATTTTAATTGGTTCACTAACTGAGGATTTAGCTGTACTTTTCCTATCAAATCCAAACAGTTTCAGTAGAACATGTTCACAGTCATTTTTCTTTTCTATCCCTTGCATCATGACTTGCCTCTTCACTTTATTATACTCAATTTTATATTTCAGATTTCAAGCTGAAGAAAAATCCCTCTCTCTGAAGAAGATTTTCCCATCAAGTGAGCCATATATATTTTTAATAGGGATATCAAACCCAGCCTGACGGAACAAACACCTTGAGACACCTTCTGGACATGAATGTCTCTCTAAAAATATTAAAGCTCTAAAGGTTGAATTGTTTGGAGGTTTATCTGAACTGAAAGAATATGAGACATTGCAATAGGACAAAATGATGACTCAGGTCTCTAGGACATAATCAATTTTAGAGGATTTCTCCAGCAGCCCTCATCCATAGGGGTTTGCACTGCTGTTCACCCATTTAACATAAAGAATATGTACACTTAAAAAAGGGTTACCAAAATATAACACCCTTTCTTTAATCTATTAACAAAAGCTAAATGAGATACTTGGGAAAATCCTGATGCAAAGAAACATTTTGAGTGTAGCATTTTACTATTGAATAAGCCCTTATTCTCTTAGCCAGATTACTGGGGTGGAATCCAGCCTTTAGTTTACATTTTTAACACTAATATTGTGAAGTGGGACGAGAGGACCTTCAGTTCCAGCTGCCTGTGCTGGTTTCTGCTGACCCTATATTGACACCAAATAAACACGGTGCTGGGGGTACATATAAATTGCTGCAGTACAAAGAGAACTTCAGTTATTTCTTCAGAAAGAGTGCCCTACAACACCATAAAATTTCTTCCCAAGCCAAGGGAAGTTTAGCTCCCCTCTATTAATTTTAGTGTGTGCGTGCTAGGTGCGTGCTAGGTGGAAACAGAACTGTGAAAAGGCTCATTTTAGCAGGGGTAACAGCTCACAGAAGTTATTCTGAGGACAGGGCTGGAGTGAATCCCATTCCCACGTGTGTGTGCTGGCTGGCAGCAATCAATGCTTCCTCTTAGCAAGGCCACTCTGGGGGATGGAGAAATCAGAGCTGTGACAAACCCAGCAAATTCTGCCTGACAGCTCCTGCAGGCAAACGGCCCTGCTGGGCACTGGGAGCACGCTGGGATGTCGGGCCCTGCTGCTGGGAGCAGCCATTCCACAGGGGCTCCTTGGGGATCCCTGGGGATCCCATAACCCACTGCCTTCCCTGGGCCTGGGGCACCGAGGGCCTGGGGCACCTGGGGAGCAGTGCAGACGTTGGGGTGGCAGAGCTGGGGAGCAGTGCAGACGTTGGGGTGGCAGAGCTGGGGAGCAGTGCAGATGTTGGGGTGGCAGAGCTGGGGAGCAGTGCAGATGTTGGGGTGGCAGAGCTGGGGAGCAGTGCAGACGTTGGGGTGGCAGAGCTGGGGAGCAGTGCAGATGTTGGGGTGGCAGAGCTGG
Organism: Nesospiza acunhae; assembly: GCA_013398715.1. Taxonomy (NCBI): domain Eukaryota; kingdom Metazoa; phylum Chordata; class Aves; order Passeriformes; family Thraupidae; genus Nesospiza; species Nesospiza acunhae. The sequence continues at coordinate 10,817 of VZSU01002788.1, forward strand.
GGAGCAGTGCAGATGTTGGGGTGGCAGAGCTGGGGAGCAGTGCAGATGTTGGGGTGGCAGAGCTGGGGAGCAGTGCAGATGTTGGGGTGGCAGAGCTGGGGAGCAGTGCAGATGTTGGGGTGGCAGAGCTGGGGAGCAGTGCAGATGTTGGGGTGGCAGAGCTGGGGAGCAGTGCAGATGTTGGGGTGGCAGAGCTGGGGAGCAGTGCAGATGTTGGGGTGGCAGAGCTGGGGAGCAGTGCAGATGTTGGGGTGGCAGAGCTGGGGAGCAGTGCAGATGTTGGGGTGGCAGAGCTGGGAACTCGGTGCCTGACGCAGCCCTGTCCGACTTCCCGGGACTGGAGCCCATCTAGCAAATGGAGGGGAAATCACTGCAGTGATTGCCAGGCTGGTACCAGCAGGGAGGAAGGAAGTGAATGGAATTGAAAAATTACACATTTAACCAGCAGCTGGATGGCAATAACTGCTTTAGGCCAACACCAAATTCTGTCTGGGGCCATTAATTGCGTGAGTCAAGCTGCTGATCTGAGTGGGAGGGAGGGGTTTGCAAACCACAGACAGCACAGAAAGGATCCCTCCCACCAGCAGCCTGTGAGCAGCTCCTCAGTATTTACACAAAAAAAAAGCCCTTCTCCCTGTTGCTAAATGCAGCTTGACAGCACTCAGTGGCCCTGTTAGCCCAGCTCAGCCTCTGAAAACCTCCCTCAGTAACACTGCAGACAAATCACAGCCAACAGAGGCAGCTTTGAACTCTGCAGCCTCTGTAACCCACAGCCACAGGGATGGGAGATGAACAAATGGAGCTGGATCAGCGATGATCTCTGGCCAGGTGCCAGAGAGTGGCACCAGCAGTTACCAACAAGAATCAGAAATGAGGCAGAGGAAAACACCAGGCATCTTATGCTCCTTGTGGCTTTGTGCTACAGAAATTGGCATTATCATTTTTCATTTACCACCATGCTGATGAGTGCCTCCAAACTGCACATGGAATTTCCACCAGGATTTCCACGCACAGCTTTGCTCCCTATCCCATGCTCAAGACTCCACTGGATCCACTGAGAGGCTGGGAAGGAAGGAGGAGGCCCTGGAGCTTCCTTCTGCTGAAGGAGCCTGGAGGCTCAGGAGGGCCTTTGGCCAGAGAGGGAAAAGGGGCTCGGTGAGCAGAGCCCTGTGTGGGATGCACAGGCATTAAGGCACTGCTGCAGCTGGGGTCAGGCAAGGAAAGGCCAGAGAGGGCTTCAGAAATCAGAACACTCTAACAAATACACAAATTATCTCTTGGAAGTACAGAAAGAGGCAGACCTTAGACACATCCTGGTTTAACCCCAGCCAGCAATGAAGGCTCACACAGCCCCTCCTTCATCCCTCTCAGTGGGGTGGGGGAAAGCATCAGAAAAGTGACAGTGAGTGTGCTGCTCAGCAATAACAAAGCCACTGAATCAGCAACACTGATCTCAGCACAGATCCAAACCACAGCCCTGTGCCAGCTGCTGTGGAGAAAGGGAACCCAGCCAAAGCCAGCACACCTATAAAAAGCATCTGCACTCAGAATAGTGGATTTGCTGTGTCCAGACCAAGTATCCTGATTTTCTGTTGACTTACAGAAAAATAGGGTCCAAGAAATCTTTGGCTTCAAAAATTCCTTTCTCTCACCTCCCTACAAAGGGAAATGCATTAGATGTGAATTTAGCTATAAATATTTCAGTTAAGATTTTAGTTCCTACTGCAGCTCTTGCTGTAATGCTAACTTGAGCATAACCCTTCAGCTTCAATAGATTTTTAAAACATAGGAAGTCTTCTTAACACAAGGTTTACTACAAGGAGTGACTTTTGGATTATCTGTACACTTTTCAAATCCTCATCAAAATTCAAACTGCCTGATGAAATATGTGTTCCTGCCCCTGAAATGTCCACATGGAGTGGTGAAGGGGAAATCAATTACTACACCACACTTAGTGCCACATACATGAAACACACTGGAATCATGTCATACAAAGAACAAGAAAAAATGTGGGCAATTCCTACAAGTTACTGCAAGCATCAGAAATTACTGCAAGCATCAGAAATCTTGCTAGATTTTCATAATCTCTTGATGAAGGATGTGTACACATCCCAGCAGAGTTTTCCATCCCCAGGTGAACAAGGACCAGCTGTCTCAATACCTCTCCCAGCTTCTTTTGTGCCTTCAAACCAGGAGCACGGCGACAAAAATGTCACATATCTGACAAATCCACAGGGTGATGTAGGGTGCTGTTAATGTTTCTGTGCATTCAGCTCACGGGCCATAAAGTACACCCTGGCTGTGCCTCTCTCAAAAAACCAGTCAGCCCTTCCTCATAAACAAAACAAACCAAAAATCTGGAACATGCCACAATCTTTGTCTTTCTCACAAATCCCTCAATTTCTCACTTTTAGCCACAACTTCTCCCCCTCATTTTCCAGCTTATGTAGCCTGGATTCAAATCCTCTTCCAGAAAACATCAAAAAATGAGTAACAGCTATTTCAGAATAAGCATCGACTGTCACATCTCTTCAAAGCCTTTTCTGAGTTTCTGCCCCATCCTGCACCATGCCACCAACACCAGCAGAATTCCGTGCAGACCTTCCAAGCTGTGATCCTTTTCTAGCCTCTCTAGCCAGTATCCCATTCAGTTGCTGTGGTCCCACCACCCAAGGGCAATGACAGCATCTCTGGTGACACTCCAGACACATCCTGCCATTTCTGTATGCATGGCCAAGCTGCAGAGGAATAATTCAGAAGGAGGAGAGTGTTCTCTGTTGTAGATGCCAAGGATGCATCGGCCCAGGCTGCTTTTCCCTTTGCCTCTCCCAGGGAAGCCCTCGCACAGAAGCTGAGGCCGCTGAAAACGCGGCCCCCGTCGGCGCTGCCGAGGGCCCGCCCGCCCCGCACAGCCGCAGCCCCGCCGGCTCCGGGCACAGCCCTGCCCGCAGCGCCAGGCCGAGGGAACGCCTTCCCGCTCTGCTCCTGGAGCGGGCACCAGCGGCACCCACGGCAGTGCCCAGCCGTGCCCTCCTGCCATTCCTCAAACGCCACAGCTTTAAATAAAGAGGAAAAACCCACCGGCCTCATCCCCCAGAATGTTACACCAGACATCTTTCAAACACACCAAACCGTGTGCACCTTCCTCTGAGAAGTTCATGGCTATTACTGTTGAAGATAACTTCCTAACTTTCTAGCGTTTATGTCCACAGGAATTTCTGTGGGAAGGAGGAGCTGCTCTCCCTTTTTTAGCCCATCTCTGTACACGAGGCCTTCTCACCTTCTCAGCCCCCTTGCTGAGCCTGGCAGTGTCCCTGCTGCCGCCCCTCGGCAGAGCTGCTATTTGGCAACAAAACCAGTTCAGGATTGCCTTCCAGCAAAATGCCATCGAGTGGCTTAAACTTTGCAATAGAGAAGATGCTGTCACTCAGTTTTGTATCTAAAATTTTCAGTTGGTGACATACTTAAGAAGATGATATGAAGAAAGGCTGCAGTCAGAACAGTCCCCATTTGTGTTTCAGAACTCCCAGGTTCTCCATCCCTTTGCATCACTTCAGTAAATGCCGCTCCTCACCGCCTGTCAAGCACTTGGCATTTCTTGAAATCCAGGCAAATTATTAAGGAGTCTTAGCAAGGTTTGCAGGACGTACCTGTCAGTGTCTTTTTTCCTTTTAAATATCAGGAGCTGTTTTAATTCACTGCATTTCCCATGTAGGTGGCAGTTTTCTTCTCAGCTACACCGGGCAAAATCCCAAACTTCCCTGAACTGCAGGGTAAATTGTGTGAAAAGTGCTCAGCACCACATGTAATAAAGTTTAGGATATCTGAAGGTGAGAGTGTGAGGCTTATTGAAAAAAATACAGATACTGAAATTTGCTTCAATCAGTGCAGTGTAACTGGAAACTCTCATGTTCAGAAAAACTTACATCTGAATTTTCCAGTTAGCTTTCATGTCATTCAAAATAATTTTTAAAATGCAGTTTGATGCTCTAATAATTCCAAACATATGGAAGGTCTGCCAGCTGGACAGACCCTCAGGATAAACTGCAAGCACTTGGGCAGTATCTTCCCTCATAATTTTGAAGGATTTTAATTAAAGACACCTCTTAGAGCACAGCCTAAAGGAAGGACCCTTCCAGAAGCTGGATCCTCATGCCAGAGCCAGGCCTGGTTTCAGAGCTGCTGGCTGCACAGAGCTGTGGACACAGCAGTGGCTGTGCCAGCAGCATTCCT
>VZSU01002788.1:25792-40838 GCA_013398715.1 Nesospiza acunhae
CACAGCATAAGGACTGGGCTGCATTTTCTGTTCTCTTCATGTGGGGCTGGTGCCTAAATGCACAGATTGGATTCACCTTTCCTTCTCTTTAGACAGAGGCTTCTTTGCTCACTTTCTTAATCGTTTTCTCCTTTTGCCACCTTTAATCATTTGAAGACTCAGAGTTTAAACTATAAAATATTTATTATGTACACATTCAGAAGAATAAAGATGCTTTGGGGCTAGAGATGCTGGTAACTCTTGAATAATTCAAGCCATGTTTTTAAGGGGAGCACCTCAGGTATGGCAGCAGCCACCAACACCCAGGTGCTCTGCTCCTGCTGCTGTTTTAGCTCCTTCTCATCTCCAGTTGCCCTGAACAGGCTTCATTTACCTTAGGTTCCCTCTCATCTGCTTCATTTGCAAACGTGTTTCAGATGAATAAATAACACAGAGGATGAGGTAAATGCACACAGGCAAAGCTGACAGTTGTCAAGCTTCCACCAGCACCACACATTAATGTTCTACATCTCCCCACCCATCTCTTTAATGTGTTCCTGACGTTTGCACTCAATGTTGGGCACAGATGGGAAAAGGCCACTGCAGGCAAGGCAAAGAAATATTCAAATGCTCAGCAATGATGTAAAACCTGCACATTCTATGTTCAACTTAGGCTTCCAATTAAAAAGAAAGAGAGGAAAAAAATTTAAAACTGAGAATCCAAAAACATACTAGCACTGCCTGCTAAGCTCAGCTGAAACGCTGCCCTAATGCTGTCATTAACAAAAGGAGTGACACTTGCTATAACAGTGACAAAGTCATTTAACTGCTAAGGAAAGCTTTGGAAATGTGTGAGCTGCCTTGAAAAGATCTGGCATTTGATGACAGGGGCTCTCACCACAGGGCTGCAGATGCAGCTGGATGGTTTAGAAACCCAGATTTGGATCTGGAGATCATCAATCACACTTTAAACTTATTTAACAGCATAGGAAATATTCAGACAGATAGACTAGGCTATTTTAAAAATAGATGACACACTTCTAGGACTTTGTGTGCATGCAGATGGACTGTCAGTAACACTGAGTTTCCTCTGCCCCTGTGTCCCTCGCCATCACTCCTCTGTAAGAGCAGCTCAGCCCCAGCCCCAGCAGCCCTGGCTGCAGGAGCACCCGGGTGTGCTCCTGGGGATCAGGGACACCGAGCTGCCCTGTCCCATGGCTCGGTGTCACTGAGGCTGTGACAGCACCAAGCACCACTCACAGTCCTGCAGAGCTCTTCTTTGGGCCCTCAGCACAGCAGGGCTCTCTCGTGGCAAATACAAACATGTTAGCCACTCCCACCAGTCTGCCAAGTGTCCTACAAAACCAGTGAGACCTGTTTCCCTCTCCAAATTCAATTTCAGAAGTTGAACATCATGTGCCACATCAGTGGGGTCCCATTTCTTAATTTAGAAAACAGAATCAAAATGATGGGCAGCCAGCATAAGCCTTGGAGGTACTCCTGAGGTCGTCCTGCCATGCTGCAGGTAGCTGCGACTGATATTCATTATTTCCTTTAACCTGAGAAATAATTAGCTATCATATGTCCTTCCATGGACACATCCAGAATGGAGTCATAATGTAGTCCATAAATAAACACAGCAACTGTTCACCAGCATGATAGTTTGACATTCCACAAATTAAGAAAAAAGAACAAACAACCTAAAAAGGTTGTGTGATTATTTTAAAACTAGAATTAATTATATGTGTAAATAGATTAGCAACAGCTCTGGACAAGCAATTAGACAGCTAATTACAGGAAAAATGCAACTGAAGGCTCCAACAATGACCACCCATCTGCTCCCCAGCCCAGGTGATCGAGAACTCTCAGGTTTGTTTGTTTAGCTTTAAAAACATCTGTTCATGTAACTCAGACACAGCCACAAAGTGCAACACACAGAAGTGAAAGAAAAGCTCGGCTCTCCCACAAACAGTTCCCTTCTCCTTTGTCCAGCTACTGCTGTCAGCCCAAGGAACAGTTCTTGTACCACCAAAGCACAGAAACTTACACGTGAGCTCTGCTCCCTTTCTCCCATCATAAAACCTCTTTCCTGTTGGAAAAGAAATGGTATGATGCTTTACATGGGAACATGCCATTTTTTCCTGGGTTACTGCAGTTCTTTTAAGATCTGCTGGTTTCCTTCACTAAATACAATATTTGAGAAGGGATGTTTTCCAGTAATTTATTCCCTCAAGAGAAATTTACAGCAACTAAACTGATTAGGCATGAGTCTAAGTAAACATGAAAATGCTGATATGCTTCCAAGTGCCTGCACCTCCTTAATTAGGTTTTGGTTTATATTTATGTCTCAGGCTGTGTCAAAGTCTCCCATGTGGCAGGAGCACTTCATCTCCTTCCCATGTTCAATGGCACCTCACCCCGCACAGCTCCTGTCCCAGTCTGAGCCCCAGCAAAGACAAAAAGGATTATTTGACTGAGAGCTGTCCAGTCGTGGCTCAGGAACTGCTCCCACCCCAGCTCTGCCTAAACCATTCCAGCAGCTCAAACCCTTCTCATCGCGGGGCTTTTCCAGCACCGCCGGCCCGCGGAGCGGCTCCCAACGCAGCTCCCCTGGCTCTGAGAGGCGGGCACTGCAGGGCAGGGCTGGCAGCGGCTCAGGGCGAGGCGCGGGGCCGCAGGAAACCTTTAGCACCGGTACGGGACCCGAAAGGGCCCCGGGCAGCGGCGGGACCGCGCCCTCGCAGCCGCACGTCCCGGAGGGAGGCACGGGGAGCAGCCATCGGGGAGCCCGTGGGGAGCCCCCGACCCACTGCGGGCTGTGACAACGCCCACAGCTGCGGCCCCAGCTTCTCCTCTGCCCTCATGGTGAGAAAACGCCACACACTTCTCTGTACCAACAAGTGAAACTGCAATTCTGTCACTCGGAAATGTTTTTCCAGCCTGTGACTCTCAGCCTTGCCAGGAGAGAAGGTGGCTCCCAACCACTGGCTCTCAGCAGGGACCACTGTGTGCAAAACAGTGACATACTAAGGGCAGAGCAAGAATTTACACAATAAAGCTTAATTTAAAATCTTCCCTTCTCAAAGTACAAACACTATATGGAAACACTTGGTTTAAACATTAACATCACTTCTAGGAGAAGAAAAAAGATCTCTTGATATTTTTGAAAGGGGAACATTGTTTCTTCGTCAGCCTCATTTAAATTGTAGTTTACATCGGCTGTTTGTTGGAGATTTAGGGTTGGGAGACAATTTGGCAATTAAAGCCTGAGATATTTTCTAGCTACCTGAAGTTCACATTCCATGAATTAGACAAAAACCTTGAGCTTAAAGGAAAAGTTGCTGAGAGCACCTGAAGGCTGCAAGTTACCATCGCCCTCAGCCCCCCTCAAACCCTCCCACACCAAATGGAGACATAATAGTGAAACACTTTCATAAAAGCTTTTCTCCTACTGCAAAATAGTTATCGCATAGATCACACAAAACCATCAGAATTACTACAGACCAGAAAAATTCCAACAAACTTTTGAAGTTTGTGCATATTTACAACTGCTTCCTTTCTCAGTTGTTGCCCATCTGTAATTAACAGCTACAAAAACAAAGTATCTTTAAAAACGCGGCACATACCCGGTCACGGTGTCGCAGTCCCGGCTTCAGCAGACGGCAGAGGCGGTGGACGAGGAACGCTGGGGCGGGATATCATCGTCCTTTGCACCTTCACCCCTTGTGTCTATCCAAAGCATTTGTATCAGTTTTCCAGTCACCTTTCAGTGACAAATACAAATAAAATAACAAAACTTACAGTCAGTGGGATTTCAGGAACACTCCTCGGCCGGGGCTCCTGCCTTCCCCTCACGCACACATTGTGCGTCTTTAAAGCTTGCTGATGATTCCGGCAGAAATCATTGAGTCCATTCACATTTAATGACTTCTTCAAGGCTGTTTTACCACTTTTCGAACTACAAACTCAATTATGTCTATTTTTTCTCCCCACTTCACGAGCAGATTCCCGCTCTGGAGCGGGGCTGTAACACTGACCGCAGCTGACGGGGCTGCGGCGATGGCGGCGATCCCGCGGCAGGGCCGGACGGGCTCGGGGCGGTTTGAAGGGCAGCCAGGGTTTCCACAGGATCCTGGGATCCCCACGTCCACAGCAAGGAGGTTTCCAGGGAGGCAGTCCGGGAGCAGAGTTGCCAGGGACGGCAGCTCCCACACCTCGATCCCGTTTTCACACGGACACCGGGAGGGGCTTTTGCCCTCGAGGCTGAGGCGGCTCCGAGCTGGCCCCAGGGTTCGGCTCTTTCCAGCCACAGCAGCTCCCACCGCCTCAGAACCCAAGCTTTCAGCAACCAGCACTGAAATTTGCTGGGGTTTTTAAACTTCCTCCATCAAGACTCCCAAGTTTTAAGTGGAAAACACGGGATTCTGAGCCGTGTCACAGAGCCACCTCTGCCGGCTAGGCTGAGCCCTCAGCGCCGCCCATCAGGCCTCAGAGCCACCCAGCCCCTCAAACAGCAGAAACTGCTCTTTCTATGTCCCTGGAACAAGTTTTTAAAATTTCTTTTTGTCCAAAACTTGACATTTTATGTTCCTGATAATCCTGGAGTTTGAAGTAGAAGACAGTATGTGTAGGCCTCCCATATACCAGCATTTGCTCACTGTGTTTGGACTGACACAGTTTGTTTTTTTTTCTTAAAAAAAAAATTCCTAATTGAAAGTCCCCCAGAGAAGCTGTCAAGTTAAATTTATGACAAAGATAGCTGCTTCTGCAGGTCGGTTTTCAAATCCATGGCTTGAAGTATGATTGACACAGTGACACACGGTGACAAGAAAAGAGCTCCTTTGGAAGAACTTTTAAAAATCAGTGTTTTTATAATTGAGCTGAAGTTCAGGAAATGGGAAGACAAAGATGCTTTGCTGGTTTTCCATGCATTTAGAGGCCATGTTTCAGAAAATTAGTTTCTCAGGAAAATGTCTCTAAGGGCAGCATTTAAGGATATGTTGAAGTCCCACAGAGATCCAGCAACAGTGAAGGCTGAGTACAGATGCAAAAGCTGCTAAAGGGGTTGATTTTTCTGACAGGCTTTCAGATCCACTGTGAAGGGAATATGCATTTAAAAAGGGGCTCATACCCCTAAGCTGTGCCAGTGTTGCTGGCAATAATGAAGTACTGGTATGCAGGCATTTCTGAACCTCAAAGTTCCAAAATTTCTTCTTAGCTGCAATTTAGTCTTTTTTTTTTTTTTTCTGTCCGAAATCATCTTTCCTTCCAATGCTCATTTTAACTGAAGTTGGTAGATTAGCATATTTTATCAACTGCTGCAGTTCCACCTTTGACTGTAATTAACTTTAGGTCAGGTCCTGAAAAAAAAGTACAGACTATTTCAATAAATGACTTTTAAAAATCTTCATATCTTAAAAGTATTATGGAACAGTGCTTTAAATGTGTATTCAACCACTTTTTTTATAATTATTCTAAACAGAAGGTCTGGTTTTCCTTGTTTTCAAAAGAAATCACCAATTCTGGAGAATTTTCTTAAAGAGATCAAAATTGCCCTTAAAACAATGTATCTGTATTTTGGGATTGTTTTATTGTCTTTTTTTTTTCTTTCTGCATTTCTTTAAACACTGACCAAAACCCCACTTCTACTTTCAAAACCTTTATTTTCAAGAGTTTCCTTACCTTTATCAACACAAGTATTTTCTCCAGGGCCTTTCAGAAAATTCCATAACAATCAGAACTTCAATTCAAACTGAAAAAAAACCCAAAACAGGTAGGTAGGAAAGGGAAGAGACAGGCGGAAGAAGAAAATAAGCCCTGACAAAATGCAGGTTCTTTCCAGCTGTTACTTGAACATGGCAAACAAATGTTCTCTTTTCCCAGTGCCAGGAAATGTTTCAGGACTGCTGGATCCTCAGGCACAGCCTGGTGCTGCTGGAGAATTGTTTTTAAATCCCAGTCTGTTGCTGGAGGGTCACAGCAGGACCACAGCCTTGTTAGATGTGTTCACCAAATGTGGCTGTTTAGACGCAGCAGAGGTGCACCCTGCACTCTGGGATGGGGTAACAGTGGGGAAAACAACAGGGATGGTGGCAACAGAAGGTGACATCTTTGTACCTGGGACCAGGAGTGTGTCTGAGCCCCTGGGTCACTGGCCTTGGGGGCAAGGAGCTGTGCTCCTTTGGGAGCTTTCCCAAACAGAAATAATTGGCTCTTTTCTCAAAGACACAATGCCTTGTTGCATCGACTGGAATGGTGAAAAATTCAGGTACCTGGACAAGTGTGAAAGAGAAACACAGATTAAAAAGTGGAGCTATTCTAATCCCCAACTATTAACTGTAAATACTTATATTCATTATATGTAGGATGTATCTCCAGGATATATTTATATGCCTGTAAACAATGAACATAACTGAAATTAGATGTAAGGATATAAAACCACGAGGGCTGTGTTTATAGATGAAGCTTCAGGCAAATGTAAGTCACTGGTGGTGTGACTGTGTTGCAGCAGAGTGAGGTGAAAAGCAGAGATCCAGGTTTCCACTCCAGTGCTGTGCTTCCTCCCAGAAGAGCCCAGAGTAATCAATTTATTTATCAGAGCAAAAATAGCTGAAATTTTACTGTTTCCTTCCTATTGATTCCTGCTCACTGACGAGCTTTATAGGGCCCCGATTTGCATCACACTCAGTTCATGTTATCAGTTCCTTTATGGCCTACACCCAGAGCAGCTCATGACTTCACACGTGGATGGTGACACAAGCACTGATAAAATGAGCTGTTTATGAAGCTCAGGCACTAATTATTGAAACTGGGCTGCTGAAAGGTGCCTTTTATATGCACAGTGTTGCAGACAGACAAGTCTCATCTGTTAGGCTTCAAAACTCAAGCCAGGGGCTCCAATCACAAACTAAATCTGCTTTTCCCAGACCAAAAGAAAGGAAAAAGAAAAAAAAATACAGGTGCATGAAGGCCTGTTGTTCCTAAGAAGTAAGAAGCACCCTTGGATGCTGCAATGGGCTGCTTTGTGTATCTAAGAATTCCTCCTTCCTGCTTGACTTCTGACAAGAAACTGCTGTTGAGGCAGTTCCTTTGGTTGGAATTCTCAAGCTAATCCCAGCTCCATTTTGTCTTATCTTTGTCATGAAATAAACACCATTGGTATCTGAAACAGAGCCACAAACAGCTGTGCTAATTATACTAAAGCAGCACCTTTATTTAAGCACCTTTTTTAGCATTATTAACTAAATAGTAAATTGAATATTTACACAGCATTAAAAACATGCAGATTACACCTATCTCAAAAAAATCTGCACCTGTCTGGAAACCATTGCAACCTATGAACTGTACAATTGATTAAAAAATGCAGTTAAGGCAGCCTGGTGGTGCAAGTGCCTGACAAATGTTCCCTCTAAAAATGGACAAGAGTTTCAGGAAACCAAAGGGATTTGCAGTGCTCCTGACAGAGGCTGCTATCCATTGTAATCCTCCAACCCAAAAGCACAGAAGCTGGGGACAGCACAGCCACGTGGCCACAAACCACATCTGGTACCCATGGATATTGGCAGCCATGAGGAATGGGGCACAGGCAACCAGCACAGAGCAGCAGCACCTTTGCAAAAAAAAAAAAGGCAAAACAAATCAGCCTCAACACACAAGGACAAGTTTGTCCTGTTTTGCCTTAAATGTAAGTGTTCTGACATCTGTGGTCTGCACAGACCATCCATGTCCAGGTTCTACTCCTCATTAACATGGATAAGATCTTAAATTTCTAATTGATATTTTTATCTCATTTACAGGCGAGGAGTATTTTAATCTTGGAAGTATTGAATTGGGTGTTGAATATCATAGATTATTCTAAGAGAGGCTTTACCAGAACAGAAGTTTTATAGTAAATTTGGCTTATTCTTATCAAAACATGCATGCTATTGAAGAAATTCTTCCTCCAGTACTCCAAAAAAGCTGATAACTGTATCTCCATGTCTTTGGCACACCTTCTGTAAAAGGGGGTACAAATGCTTCCCAGGACTGTTCTGCTGTCAGCTCATCAGGACAAGAGGCACATTTACAGAAGTGGTTCCCATGATGTGATGATAATAAGGGAAATCATGGATTAGAATGCATTTCATTTCACTATTGTTCATTTTATTGAGTCCCATTTAATGATTTATTTCTCTTGGCAGTGTTATCTTAGTGCTTCACAATACAGTACAAACTCTGGATTTAATTAATAATTTGATTAATATTCCCTTTGCCTTTTCACAGGATTGTTAAGAAAAATATAAATACAAGATTTGGGAGCTGATCATGAGGTACCAGAACGAGGCCACTTCCTGAGTCAAGCTTTCCTTGTTGCTTTTGTTTCATTCTGTTGCTCACTTAATTGGTTTCATTCCCTTTTGTGCATTGCAACCCACTGTAAAATTACTGTACACTTAGGGTATTTGCTACAGAAGAAATTAATATTGCCAGAATCCAAGTGGGAATAAATTAAGTATGCCCTCGAATAGCTAATATCAGCTACTTCCTAATTTTTGAGGCACTGACTACTGATATGGGTTTAATTGAATCCATTTGGATAATATGTATATTTCTTGTACATAGACACGCTTTTCTGAATTATCTTAATATGGGTTATACCAACTATGACTGTGTCTACAGGGAAAATGTATTACTAAAGTTGTTACTTAATAATTAATCAGATATTAATCACAGTTTTTGTGTTTCCAGCCAGCTCAGGCATTAATGTTTTTTCAATATTTACAAAGAAGTGACATTTTTATATAGAAATAATTTTTTCCAGTAGATGGAAGTGTTGAAAATGTATACAGACAAAAGCCCTTTATTTCTCACCATTCTACTCAGTAATTCTCTCTTCATTTTTGCACTGCATAAAATCTGTTGGTTTAATGAGCACTTCCAAGGATATATAGATATATATATATATATGGCTTAGAACATACAACTCTCATCAAAATCTGTGTTTTCGTTTCAGAGTACAATTCACATTTGCCATTTTAAATGGCAGCTCCTGTTTTTAGGCCTCCAATCAGCTTTAAATCCCTTTAACCCCACTACCTCAGAAGTGGGGATTTCCCCCCTTCTTCTTCCCCTCATCATAACTTCTACAATTTCTTTGATTTCACCAGACTTGGCTTGCCCAGGCAGCTGCAGTGGGTGCTGACTCCATTATCCTGGTGCTGTGCCTGGCTGAAAATTGGCAGAATTAGTGAAGTGGAACGGGAGATCAATAAAACAGCTCTCTGTGCTGTTAGCCAAGTACCTCATACACTGTGCTCATGTGCTGCACAAAGAGCTGCGCTGTACAAGCTGGAAATAACCTCCCAATTGTCTCAAACAGACATTAAGCACTTGGTTTAATATCATCATTTGTACCTGATACAAGACCCGCCAGGACCCAGTGCACAGCCAAGACACAGAGAAAGATGGATGCACATTATAAATATTAACTAACACATTCTAGGCTATAAACTCACTTTGGATCCCTCTCTTCCTGAAGGATTTATTCTCCAACACAGTAACTGTGTACATCCTGTCCCATCATGGCTCTCCTTTCAGACAGCTCTTTTCTCCCCCTATGGTATCTCTTCCCAAGCTTCTCCCTGAATCTCATCCAGAGCAATGCTATGTGCCCATAATGGCAACAGGATTTCAGAATATTTTTGGAAGTCCACTGAAACTAAGCTAATTAATCTTATTTTTTCCCTGAAGATTTCAGCAGAATACAGAACTAGGGGGTGAGCTAGGGATCACAGTGAAAACAGATGTTGTGTCTGGAGCTGACCTTTTTGGTAAATAAATTACAAGGAAACAGTCATCCTTCCAAGGCTGGTGGCATTACCCTGCTATTCCTATGTGCCCCTGTGTACTCAGCTTTTGCACGCTGCAAATGAAAGAGAAAAAGGATACATAGGATTTTTTTTTTAGAATTGAATTTTTCAAAATACACAGGATTTTCAACCTGAGTTTTCATTTTTGCTTTGCCCCTTTCTGTTTACTTCTTTCTTTCTGCATTTGAATTCTCACATTTTAGCTTCTATCTGAATTCTCCAAAGGCTTTCCAGAGGATACCAAGAAAGTTAAACCTAAATTCTCTTTCTCTAAATGACAGAAGGGTCTGAATGATTTCAGTTCCCAAACCTTAGCACCAGTGGAGAACAATTTTGTTTGTAAACAACAGAACCTTTTCTTCCTAAATGAGATCAACAAAACTGTGTTACTTTGTCTACATGCTACTTTCATTGCTGCTCAGTACAACAGCAAGTAAATTCTCCCAAATCTTGTAACTAGAGAATTTAATAGAATTCTGCACAGAAAAGTTTTAAAGGAGCACATTCATTCACAAGTTTCATAGGATTGTCTCCTGCTTCCCTGGATCCTCTGGTACACAAAAAGTATGAACACTGCATAATACAAGTGTGTATTATATAGTGTATGAACACTGCATACCAGTGTGTATTATACAGTGTATGAACATTACATACTACATTTATGTATTATATAGTGTATGAACACTGCATACCAGTGTGTATTATACAGTGTATGAACATTACATACTACATTTATGTATTATACAGTGTATGAACACTGCATACCAGTGTGCATCATACAGTGTATGAACATTACATACTATATTTATATATTATACAGTGTATGAACACTGCATACCAGTGTGTATTATACAGTGTATGAACATTACATACTACATTTATGTATTATATAGTGTATGAACACTGCATACCAGTGTGCATCATACAGTGTATGAACATTACATACTACATTTATGTATTATATAGTGCATGAACAATACATACAAGTGTGTATCATACAGTGTATGAACACTACATACAAGTATGTACAAGTATGAACCCCCAGAAACTGAGAAACAGCCATCCCTTTACACTTAACAAATGCTGTCTAATGCTTTTTAGGTTCCTGAATGACAAACTTGGTTTAGAGTTTCTCAGTAAGATAAAATACTCCTCTCTGTCATGTCCAGACTTCAGGCAGACAGGAGATTTTCTCATTTGGATTTTTCTCATCACATTTGGAAGCATATGCTCTGGTGAAAAGGAATGAGGTTTAAGATCCCAAGCCACTTCTAGTCTGAAGGTCACTGCCCACATTCATCACCTCTTAAAGGCCTTCTCAGAATCCATAAAAGAAAAGCTTTTCTAGATGTTTTCTGAGAAGAACAGAGTGAATTAAAACTTGGTACAAGTCAGCAGCTTCCTAGATGGCTTACTATAATGTTTACATCATTGCAGCAAGCGTCTCTTTCCCCTCAGAAGGGAAAACAGTTGAATTGAATAGGAGGAAGAATCTAAGTATATGTTGAATTATTTTTGGTTGGTGAGATTTCACTAAGAAACAAACATTTAACTTGACTCATAACTGGGGACCCTGCTGAAGTGTGCTATTAATCATCTTCTCCTGGTAAGATTGCTTTCCTGAAGTAAGGCCTCAGGATCACAAATCCCTTAGACAAAACACTGGAAGTGCAGAACTGCTCCAAATGGATCATTCAAATAAATACCCAGCTACAGAAATAGTCTGAAAGCTCACTTATATCCTGTAAATATATGTATTTTCAAATATAACAGAGGTGTCTTTTCAAGCAAGAGGTGTGGCCATAAAGCAGTATTTGCAGAGCACAGCACTCTAATATGCTCTGTGAAGTCAAAGCCAACAAGTTACTGAGAGACTGAAACTTCCTCTTCTCTAGCCCACGAGCCCAGAGGAATAAGCTGCATTCAGTTTGCTTTATTAACAAAGGTTATTGAACCAATCAATCCAGGAACTAGCACTTCCATGAATCAAAACCAAGCATTGCTCCTGCATGTTGCAACAGCTTGTATGTCCTTTAAATTAACTTTTAAATCACAGAAGTGCCCTGTCTTAAATCTGGTCTCCAGAACACAGCTGTGTGAGACTCAAGGTAGTTTTTAAGTAAAACTTGCACAGAAGGAAAAATGGTGACCAACTGTGTTTTGACACAGGCCACTTTCTCTCCATCAAGTTTGCTCAGGAGAATCAGTGGAGCACAAAAGGATGCATCATAGACTCCCAGCACAGTGACTGATTGCAAACTGCATTTGGAAAGACTGGCCACTACATCCACTAAACTTTTCTTACTCCTACCTGGACTTCTTTAATTTCCCTAGGGTTTACTTTAGAAGAATGACAGTCTCCAGAGAGAGCAGACTACAAAGGGATGTGAAAGGAGTAGCACTACAATAAATCCCAAGGAGAAATTTTCTGTGGAAGAGCACTAAGCAGAAGGATATGAAAGAGCAGCAGCTTCTCAGGTGCAGCACAAAGCTGGAATTATTTAGATCAGACAAAACACTCACAAAAATGGATTAGAAGAGAAGTAAGAAGGTCAGAGATGATACAGATGCAAGAACATGGTTATTAAGCCTCTTTCACTCTGGACAGTGGCAAACATCACCTTGTTTGTGTATTCTGGGTTGGACTTCTCTTGAGCCACTTCCCATTCACTAATTTAGAAATCTCACAAGTGTTCCCAAGAACGTGAAATGTGCCTCTCCCTGGGACACAGAGACACCCTGTGACCCAGGCAAGCTGCGCTGAGGGGCTCCTCCCACAGGTTTGCCTTCGCTGGGAGGCTGGGCCTCTGTGCTGGAGCTCACGGAGCCGTTCCTGTGGTGTCCTGGGACAGCCCCTCTGTGCTCCTCGGCAGGAGCACTGAACAGAGCTTCACCAGGGGTCCCCAATGTACAAGTCCCCAGAGAAATCATCTTCCCCACATGATGCATGGTTGGGATGTAACACCGCTCACGCTCCCAGCACTTTTCCAAGGCAGTGCAATTCTGCACCCTCCCACTGGCAGAGCCCATCTGAGCCTCGTGCTGCTGCAGCAAAGCAGCCTTGAGCCCATTGATCACCAACCTATTTACCTTAGGAAGGTACTTTACTATGCAAAGTAATTTTAGAAAAATCCTATTTCAGTGTGGGAAAAAAAAAACTGTTTAATAAGTTTTAACCTAAATAAAATGGCCAGTTTGAGAAAAATTAAGTAATATGTCTAATAAAATCATGACATACAATTTTAAGCTACAGCGAGCAGAATAAAATGTGGCATAGGAGCCTGCATTTTTTATTAGAGCTCATTAATCTTGTTAATGACTTATTGAATATCCCTGTAAAAATTGATCCCAGTGGCTACATCCTTGTCTGCTTTCGCAACCTGTTCCAAGAGCCCATTGAATTGATAGAGTGTTTCTCCTTCCATTGCTTGCAGCTCGGCAGGGAACACTGCAGCAGATGTGCTTTATGATGGCCATGGGTTAAAAGGTCTCACATGGGTCTGACCTGAGCAGGAACATCTGCTTTTCCCTCTTTACATGGATAAGAGGAGTGTCTGCACACCCAGAGTAAGTTAGCTGTGAATGCAACCCATCAGCTTTGCTTCTCTAGTTTGCTGTTCTGGGTTAGGCTGAAATCCTATTTTTAATGTAGAATATTACAATAAATCTTACATATAACAAGAGAATTTCTGTCCCAAGCTTAGGAAGTGTAAGCACTATTTGGGGAAGGCATTCCAGCAAGACGGACCAAATGAATCTGATTTAAATGAAGCAGAAAAAGCTGGCCTAGGACTACCTCCTGGTAATGCTTTTGCTGCCCAACTTGGCATATACATGTTTGTTTCTTTGCAAGAAATGTACTGAATAGAAGAAGTGAACACACCCCCTCCTTTATAATTCCTTGTTTAAATAAAATTTTGACATATTTAGGAATAACCTGGATACAGCTAAACACAAATAAAACTTCATAGTGCACATTAAAATGAATTACTTCAGGTCTTCTTTCTAAGTGAAGCAGCAGCACTTGACAGTATCATTAAATACTATCAATACTACCTATTATCAACTCACAACTTCAGGAAAAACAAAAAAGGAGAACAATTTTTCCCTAAAAAGGGACAGACTTGTAATAAAGACAAAACCAAGCTACTTCAGGTAATTTATCACTACAGGAAATAACACTATTAATTGTATCTTAATTCATCTAACTCCTGTAATGACCAGATTAGCAGCACTGTTGCTTTATATTAAAAAAATCTATTTAAATAATCTATTTATTAAAACTGGAATCTATGTTCTAAGAAATGGGATTCAGCAAGACATTGGCCTTTTTAGCTTTGTCATAGCAGCCATGAAGTAGGTTTTTATGCCAAGTCTTTGGATTTTTGTGAATTCTCCAAATCGATTCCCATTCCCTCAGTTGGTCAAAGTCTTGTCTGAATTCATGGATTTTGCCCAGACATATTTTGTGGAAAAATGAAGCAAGAAATCACCTCCATCTAATTTCTCTCACAAACCCTTTTATCATTCATGCTCTCATGCATCATGTTCCATGGGCACCCAAGACTGAAATAACAATAGATGGCAATTAATAATTTAAATACCTGGTCACATTTAATAGGAAATTAACTTCCATTTTATCTCAGAGTTTTCTACCTCCCTGCTGCAGTTTTTGTATTTCCCAGTTTCCCCCTTGCTCTTTTTGCTTATGGAAGTCAAGAATCCTGATAAAATGCTGAAGTCAGTGATATGCCTGCTAAAGCAGTTCCCTGGAAAGCATGCCATGCCAATTGATTTGCTGAAAAAAATATACTAATTTATTTTAGATATGTAGGAATAAATCAAATGTTTGCCAGAGGAGCATAAGCAGATATGATGGAAACAAGCAAAAGCTGCACACCTGCTGCATTTGTTTGAGAGGGAAGATTCACATTTCTCTAAAAGAGCACATTTTATGTTCCTGAGATTAATCCTATTACTCTTTGGCTGGAATCCCAATGCTGCTCCCATTTAGTGGACAGCACATTTAATCATATTTTTATACAGCTCATAAAGCAGATGAAGTCTTTTCTGTGCATGTCACCAATTCCTGTGCTGCCACAGCTCCCGGTACTGGAGATGGAAGGTGCTGCTTTGGAGCAAAAGCATTTTCCAGTGGCCAGAAGGTTCAGTCTGTGGCATGTGACAAACCTTGCTCTCCTCTGGGGCTCCTAGCAGGA
>VZSU01002788.1:41862-295434 GCA_013398715.1 Nesospiza acunhae
AGGAATGCCCACTTTGGTTCCTTCATCAGGAACTTCGGAGCAACAGCAAAGCTGAGCTGCAGAGCAGCCTCCCAGAACCCTCGTTTCCACATCTTCACTAAAGGCTCCTCTAGAATTAATTCAGTACTTCCACAGCTATGTAAAAGATGCATATTTTTCTTAATAAATATAAGATTTAGTTAATTTAAAAAGTAAGTTTCTGAATTACAATTTAGGTAGGCTTTTCAATTAAAAAACAGCTATAAAAATAAAGACAAGGCTTGTCCCACTGCAGTATAGTCACTGAAATTGTTCTGATCCATAAATGTTTTAATCAAGATTCATCTACCAGACCCTTATTCCACTGGATAATTCCATCGTTGATTTGATACACGAAGCAATTTACATTAATAACCACAATATTACACCAATTATTTATTTCATAATCAAAGCAGAAAAATATCAAAACCTTACCAGAAACTGATATAAAAGAGTTTCTAAAGCCTCACATTTAAATAGCTGCAAAATAGTTAACCTCCACATACTTGGTAGTGCAAATCTAATGGTTTCAGAGGAATTCTCAGATTGTGTAAATTAAGCCAGGCTTTAGGAAATCTAACCATAAAGCATCCTTTCCCCCCTGCATCCTTAGGAATTGTGAGGATACTTCTCTGAGCTGGTAGGGACAAAATATAAAAAGAAAAGAACATATGCCATCACTTTCTTCTGCTTAATTTTTATGTCACAACTTATGTACAGCTTCGTGGACCATATTCCTGGGCTCTGACAATCTAATTCCTGTGTGCAAGTAAAAGAAGTACAAGTACTCTGTGAAAACAGTGGATCCAGGAGTGAAAACTTGCAAGTTAAAGAGAACAGCTAAAGTACAGGATAAAAAAAAAAAAAAAAAAGTAAAAAGAGAATGAGCTAATTAACATTCTCAGGATTAATTTAGCCACAGAACATCTGTTTCCACATGTCCCTCTGCTGAGATCCAACGTGAGGGCTTGTGTGGGTTGGCTTTGAAGCCGTATTTTATTATCCAAGAAGAGGTTCTGAGTACAGATTTTGAGATGGATTATGGATATCTTAGTAACAGAGGGACCCCTGGGTCCCTTCTAACTACTCTTACTTCCTTGATTTCCACTTGAGTTGTATCCATACAGCATTCTCTATTCCTGGTTGAAAAATTCTCAACTAGGCACACTTACAGCTTATATTCTATTTTAACAACATTAAATGTTCCATCCCTCATCTGCTTTCCCACAAAACAGGGCATTTTAATTCTTCTGTCCTGTATATTTTGCTATACAGCCAGCTAGTTTACTAAAAATCAGACAAAGCCCTTGTCCATTTCTTTAATTCTTCTGCATTTGCTATTCCCCTAATTTAACAGTTGTTCTCTAATAGTATCTTTCCAATCATGTTCCTACAGGTCTAAATAAGATGCCAGGGTTCTAACAATAAAGGAACCATCTGCAGCACTGTAAGAAATATCTTTTAATCTGGAAAGTTTCTAAGTCCCCTGCTTGCCCTCCTGATTATAAAAATGAAATATAAACGATTTTAAATCCAGACAAATGTTCCTGAGGGATCTCTCTGTGGACAAGGCTGATGGATTTCCATCAGAGAATACCCGTGCAGAAATTTAAGGCTTTTAACACAGCAAATCTGATCAATCCACACTGACCATGGTAATTAAACAATTCAGACTCAGAGATCAGCAGCAATAATTCATGCACACACAGAGCTGTCCCTGCAAATTAGGGCTCAGGCAGTTTGGGGGCTCTCAGCAATGGTGGACTGATGTTTTTTAACTGCACCCATTCTATGCGCAACAGATTTCTCAGGCTTTCAGCACTGGCCTACCCAGACCTCTTCATGAACAAAGAGTTATTTTCATGAATGAACTGAACTAATCCCACCACAATTAGCAAGTGGCTCGTTTTCCTATCTGCAGGTAACACAAACTTGCAGGTCATTAACTTCTCTCCCACTAGATAAAGTCATTAACACATGCAATAATGATGTTTTCCATTGCTCTGTGTTACTTCGCTGAGCATCAGGACTACAAGATAAAGCACTGAATTGACAGCAAAGTCATTTCAACTCACCCACCCCCAGTAAACATTAATCAGTCTCTAACTTGGTCATCACATCAAAATCATTTCCCAGGAAAAAAAATGCTAAACTTGTTGACTGCTGAACAAATTGAAGCAGGAAAGAGCCTTTTGTATTTTTAAAGGAATAATTGATTCAGCTCTGTGGCTGCTGGTCAATACCACAGTAATTGGAATCATCATGACTAATGCACAGACCATTTTACAGGCCTCTCTTATTAGCATGAACATTCCTCAGCTCACCTCTGGTGTGCTGGGCCAGGATACTGCCCCCATTCTTGGGAGAATCAGCTGTTAAGCTACATATGCAGATCTTATTAGGCAGAGCAAAAAATTCTATGTATGCTTCAGTTTATTAAAAACAGAATTGAATTTGCTACTAAGGTACTGTTCTGAGTGTGTGTGTCTAATTACAAGGGCCCACACAGGGAAACAAAATCCCTTCTGTTCCATCTTGGGTGTATTATCAGCCTTGATTGCCATTTTATATCAAAAAAGAAGGATTTTCAAAATACTGACCACCTTCTTCTTATTCCCCTTTGGGAAGTGCCAGTTTGGAGCTCTGGCATCTCATTGCTCCCTTTTGGAGAACATGAAAATAAAGGCCAGTGCACCCTGCCCTTGTCAGACACAGACATTTGCCCACTTCCTGCATAAATCCTGTGCTCCTCCTGCATCTTCTGAAAGGTTTTATATATTTATTAGCAGACAAATTATCTGTTCCTCAAAGACTTTAATGCATTCCCTTGCCCTCGACTTGTACCTGCAAAGCAATTGTGATTCCAGCTGTGTCACTGTTAAATATGCCATTAATTACTTCAGGAAGGCATTAGCCCATACTCAGAACAGACTGTAAACATTTTATGTCATTAGGTAAGGCACTGAGGCTGTTCTTAATGCCACAACAGCTCTATTTATATACTGTGCTGCATAATTAGCTACTAATGAGGCTCTAACTTTCACTGCTGTAAGGCCTAGATAGCTGTTCCTCTTTCAATGAATTCATTTTTGCTGTCTCATTAACACACTAAAAAACCTGCAAATTGTATTTTAATTAAAAGCTAAACTACCTCTGTTTGGAGACACTAATGAACAGATACACTTCAGGGGAGATGCAAGAACGTTGCCAGTCAAGAGGATAAATACCTTGCCAGAAGAGCAACACAAAAAGATAACACAGCTCACTCTCTTACTTTCAAGGGCAGGCTCTTCTCTACTTCCTCCCTTTTTTTTCTCCATGCTTTTCTCCTTTTGTACCTTCAGCAAGGCTGCCTACCCTCAGACTGACAAATTGCAAGCCAGACCCTAAGAAACAGCAAGACTGCCTTAAAATCACAAGGTGTGTGTGTTCTGAATCTTCCCGATGCTTGCTATTCCCATCAGTCTTTGTCACATTTCCTGGCTTTTTCCTGTAGCTGCAAGGGCTGAAAACACAGCAGAAGAAACTCATCCAACTCCATGACTTCACAAGCTCTGCAATAAAATCTGAGCACTGACCTCAGCGCCTCACTTCCTGACTGCTGAGGGCACTTCTTGCAATTCATCAAGGAACATTTTCAAACACAGCAAGTCACCAGGAGAAAATGGTTTGAAATGCACTGGGGAAGGAAGAGCATCCCACTGATCTTACCAACACACACAGAGGCAATTGATTGTACAGCGTTCCAGTGGCAGAAACAGACACTCAGGTTTTTTTAAAAAGACCTCTTAAGGCAACATAAAAAATAAAATGGAAAATAACATTCAGAACTAACGTTCCACACTGTGTTAAAGCACTCTGAACACATCCATCTGCAAGGGAATAACCCAGGAGCAGGACAGAATAAATAACAATTAGCACAGGAGAGAAGGAAGCAGCACTTTGAAACAATACACACAGTTACAGGAATATTCAGGAAGAAGCTCCCCTAAGATCCTACAATTAGTGACAAAGAAGGGACTGTATTGTTCTTCCTGGAAATTGCTGACAGGAGCTGTATCAGAGAAATACAGTGGGGAACAGATCACCATGGAAAGGTTTCTGGATTAACTGCCTGCCTGCCTTGCAAACACAGGATCCTGAACTTGCTGCTCTGCCCACTTCATGGGATAACTGGCAGCTCACTTCTTGGCATGGTTGGAAGCTCACCTTGTAGATGACACCAAACTCCTAAATTAGTCTTAAATTCAGGTACTTCATTCCCATCTCCTTCATGTGAAGAGTTCCTTAATCTTTGTGAAGGTTTTCCTAATATTCAGCTAAGTGGCCGATATTAGGAATGCTTAGGAGCCTATTCTCCCTAAAGATGAAAATCCAAAGTAAGCCAACTTAATTAAGAATTAATTCCCTTTAAATCACAGCCCAAATTTCTCTCGCTGATCAATTATTTGCAGCATGAAATTATTTACAGGACATAGGGGCAGATTAATTTAGCTGACAAAAGTGATTTCAACTCTCATCAGAAATCTTCCATCCTGTTTTTTAAAAATTCACCTTTGAAAGGTAAGTTTTGGCCTGCTTACAAGGCTCTGTGTTTTGACTTTGATATTGCTTCACACAGAGTCCCAGTGCCATTTTCATTCTATTACAATCCCTTCTCTCCTCTTGCTAATACTTTACTTTTTTTAAGACATAAGTCTTTCTGACAAAAAAGCAAATAATAAAAGCAGAACCTTCTTTCTCATGATCAACTATGAAGGCTGAGCAAATAGGATTAGAGCAGCAAGCTGGTCTTGAGCAAAAAAACTTTCCAAAGTATTTGAATGTATTGCAGATATCATTGGAGAAGGATATGAGACAGCCTTCAGCCCAGACTTATAGAGAACAAAGAGCCATTTAAGAGGATCTATAGCTTTACTCCTCGAATATTCTCTTGAATTATGTACCACATTGCACAAATATGATCTATTACAAAAGCAACAAAATTGCTTTTGGAAGCATTTCCCTCTCTCTTGTTGATGAGGGTTATCTGTTTACAAATTCCAGGATGAGGAGCTGACATATTTTATCGAGTGCTTCTCATCAATCCCAGGAATCCTGTCCAATTCACTGCCAGGTGAGGAGTTTTAAATGCTCAGGAGAGTTTTCATTTCAAACATGTGTGTGTTTTAATGAGTCACACAAACAAAAATGCAAGCAGGATGCTGTGTGTGAGCAAGAGCAGCTCAAAGAACAACAGCTGCATGAAAGCATGGCTAGAAAAACTAGAAAACATTTGAAATATGGAATAAAATATGCCATAAAGGCCAGGGCTCTGCATCCACATTTAGGTCATCAATAAGTTTATCCAGTGCTGATAAAGGAATACAAGTGGTTTGAAATCAGCTGCAGTGCTGATTTCAAGTTAAACCACTCTTTTCCAGTCTGTGTTCCAGAGCCCCTTTGGTGTCCATGGATTGCCTGTGGAGTCCCAGGAAAGGTTTGGCCATAAAAACAAGCATTATTTGTCCAGAGACTAAAACTAAAATACACAACCCCTCAAGCAAACCAGTAGGAGATGGTTGGAATTTCCCAATGTCTGCTGTGCAGCACTGAACACTGGAATAGCAAAGTGCATGAAAAGAACCATTATCAGCAAACACTTCAACAAAGAAGGATGGGGTTGGTATTTTTCACATGAGTAACCCTTATAGCTGTGTCAATGTCATCTGATTATGCTTGAAAAATGCCATTAATCAATGGGACTTCTTGTGTGAATAAGGATAACTCTCCTGAGAAGCTGAAGAATTAATTCCCTGGTAGTTAATTCTAATATACAAAGGGAGCATTTCAAATGGCCTATTTACACAACTTTAATCTGAATAAAATAGGAAATGTCACCTCAATGCTAATACAACATTCCTGTAAATTATGCACATTTTAAAGCTAATGAATCTGTCATTATCTCATTAAAATTTGTCACAGCAATTATTTTTAAGTTATTATTGTGACTTTTAAAATATTTTGCCATTAAATTACTTTAATTTATTTGTATTACTTGTAGGCTTGTATGAAAATCATGCCTATTAGGATGAATGAGAGCACTGTGCTTTATTACACATGTTCATGTTGGCTGCCTTCACTTCCCACATCAATATGGAGTCTTTCAATCCTGCTCTCAGTGAAAGCAGAAACTAAATTTCAGTTGATTTCACTGGAAGCAGGTCTAAATAATGAATTTATGCTGCTAGGAATAAGGATCAGAAATTACATTTAACACTGGTTTTCAATAATTTACTATGTATGGAACAAAAAGATCACAAACACACTGCTTTGAATTTAATTTAACTGGGTAAATGTAGCTCAGGCCTTAACCAGTGTAAAGAGACATCTCTTCATTTGAAGACTTGATGTGTCCCTTTATTCCAGTACAGGTTGTCTGCAGATGTAACAGGAGTCCCCAAACACAGGATCAGTGTGTGTGGCTGCTGGGGACCACAGTGACAGCAGTACAAAGTAATCGCCTGGAAACCCTGCTAATTATAATTACACTCATTCCACAATTGCCCTTTCCCCTGCACATCCCTGCAGTGCACTCCTGGTCCTGCGCCCCGGCACAGACGCCACCTGGAATGTGCCCATCCAAAGGCAGGCGAGCCTTTTCCATGACACAAATGTCACCTTCAGATGGCTGAAGGTGACACTGCCAACGTCACATTCTGCCCCAGCAGGACCCAAAGCCACATTCCCATCCTGTCTGCAGCAGGGTCCATCAGCTCAGACTGCACACTCCAGTCCTGTCAGTGCTGGGAATCACAGCAAAACTCTTCCCACTGAGATTTTACACAGAAATTCCTGTTTCTGGAGAAAATGTGGGGAAATATTGTATTCTTCTCACAGGCGAGTGATGGATTAGCCAGCCCCAAAGGATGTTCTGGCTCTGTCCTGAGGCTGTTGTGCTGTTTGCTTTCAGATTTAGGCAGCTTCTTAGCACAGATCTATGAGTGCCATTTGTGCCACCAACACAGAGAGCTGGAAAAGTCCCCTGGATAATGGGGAGCTTTCAGTCCCCAGAAAGACTGAGGCAGCAATTCAGGATTCATGCGCAACTAAAGGAGAAAAAGGCCTGCAATTAATCAGATGCTTCAGTAATTCCTAAACACTTGTTCTGTGATTCTGCTTTCCTCAAGAATGTGTAAATGAGACTTCAAAAATACACCTAACAATTTTTTTCTTTGTAATGAAGATAAAAATTCTGCTGCTAAAATGAGAGACACTCTTGTAAGGAAATGAAAGTGCAGCTGGAAGGTGTGATGGTATTTGCTGTGTCACAATGCATTTATTAGCATGGCGGCTGCCACTCATCAGACAGAGGAAGAAAGCTGAGTAAAAAACATCTGCTCATTTCATCACTCATTTAATATTTTGATAAGAACTCAGCTAAATCACTGTCCAGTAACACAGCTTATAACACAGGACTTATGGAGAGGTCTATGGGAGTAACACTAGATTAGAAAAGCTCTTTGCAGGCTTCATTAAACAAGATACAAGGCAGTGCACGGCAAATACAACACATCACTTCACAAGAAGAGGCTGGAGAACTGGAAATTTCCTCCAAGAAGTATAAAAACATAAATGGAAACATGACCTTGCAGGATTAGGACCTGGAACACGCTAAGCTGACAGATGTAAACTCAAGCATTCACACAGATGTCACACATGGTGAAAATGGGGTTTGTTCTCCAACACCAGCAAAGGTTCTAACTGAGAGAATCCCTGAGACAAAACCCATCAAGTGACAAATGCCAGCTGCTGATTTGCCTTGAGGATTTCCAACAGGACCTGCCACACAACCTTCAAATGCCCGTGGTTTTGTGTCATGCCCCTGGCACAGCAGCACAGCCCCAGGCTCTGAACAGTGTGAATACAGACACTCACCTGAAGCTGCTGCTCTTCCGGCCCCACCTGAACCAGGTTTAGTGACAGAGGCCATTTTAGTCCACAACAAGTCAAACACAACCTTGCTAAGGATTACAGAGCCAAGGACTTGTCTCTCTGGCAGGTGTGTTTTGCCAGCCAAACAGTGCATTCCTTGCTCTGGAGGGAACTAAACAGCTCATCAATGGCTCCATCTATGGATCACTCCCAGCAAGGAACTGGATTTTGTTGTACCAGCAGTGCCAACACCTCCCAGACAGCTCCAGAAAATCACCTGGGAGCACACAGCAGGACTGGGCACTGAGCAGCTCTCATCAAGGGCAAGTGCTCACTGCAAACCCTCAGAGGAGCTGACCAAATGCCCACACCCCAGGAAGGAATTCCTTCAATAAAGATCTAGGCTAAGAAGCACATTTTGTCATTATCTTCCAAGAATGTGGAATAAAATGCTCCTGTTTGCCAGGGGGTTAGGATTCCTGCAGGCTGCCCCTCCCCAAAAATACCCTATCCCTCCATTAGTATGAAATATTTGGATTCTCTAGTGGGACATAAAATATAGACCATTTCTGTAGATAAACAAGGGAAAGAATTTCACAGGTTAGGGAAAAAAGAGACATTCATTTCTGCAGGTGATACAGATTCTCAGAGTGACAAAGACAATTGCATTTTACAGAGTTTTTCTCTGCAGTTTCAGAAGTAGAACAGAAGGAATTTTCCACTGGGGTATGAGTATTTTATCATATCATTATCTCAAGCTTATTTCCTCATTTGGAAAAGTTACTTTTCTATTACAGGCTCTTCAAAAATGGAATTAAGATGAGCAACTAAATATTATGAAATCAATTATAGTCTTAATGATGTTTTCCAATGGCAGACCAGAACAGCATCATTTTATTTAGCTTGTCTGTTATACTGATATTAACTTATCTGAACACATAAAATACACTGTGCATTGCATGAAATAAACAAGGATGGATGGAGCGGATGGAATGGATGGAATGGAGAGAGTGACATATTTTCCTCATTCCCTAAAAAAATTGCCTATCTTTTAGTAAGTATAATCCCTGTTTTCCCACAGACTTCTTGTGTGATTGTTGCTATTAGTCCTTTTAGGATGAAATCCACAGTAAGTGCTACACACAGAAATGATTTGTAGCTGGCATTTAGATACTCAGCACCAAATGACCATGCCCAGTTAGCTCAGTTCACACGAATCCACTAAAACACAGTGACTTGGGGGAGATGGCCACACATCCAGGAGGATTTAGTGCATGCCCCACCCTTTCAGAACAAAGTGCAATCCCCTGATGTGCACCTCTAACTGATTTTTCTCTGACGTGACACAAATTATATTAATGGACTCAATACAGCCCTACTGTATTAGACTGCCCTACATAATTACTCTGAATAACCTTTATTTTACATCCACCAGGTAAATTATGACAAGTCCTCATGTATATCCTTCAAGGTATTCAAGTGCTGCTGAAAGGGGCCTCACTTCTTAAATTATGGCTATATCTGTAATTTTTTTTTGTCTTCACAGAAGGCACTTCTTACCACATTAAAACAGACACAAATCTACATTGCTGACTCACCTCCATGGTTTGTACTAATTCAGATTTCATTCACATGCCATGAGTGGTCATATATTTTAATGAAGTCTTTTGCAGTAAATACAACCCATGTCAGAAACTTTTTAAAAACAAAAATAAAAATTAGAACTGGGTTGCTATGTATGATTTGGAATATTAATTCATCAGGTTAGTACCCATTTACTCAGGAACCTTAAACTACCTTTGTAACTCCTCCTCTGCATTTTCAGGGGTCATTTTTGGACAGAGAGCCGTGGAATGTTCACTCAAGTCAGCCTATGCTGGGACCTTGGAAAAGTCCAGCTGTAAACACTGATCCAGCTGTAAATACTGCTCAGCCTAATCACAACAGTCTGGCTCTTATTGACATCACACCTCCCCTTCTGCCCACCAGTGCCTTTGGAAGGCTCCAAGCAGCTTCCACTTACCCGGGAAAGCAGCCCATGGTAGCTCCTTGGCAGAACAGATAATGCTTGGCCAGTGATGTCACACTATAAACAGCAGGGGGAAAGCGTTGATTTTTCCATTAGAAACACCATGAAAAAGTCTTCCTCTGAAATATCTCTGTCTGACATCCCAAAACCAAAAACACCATGGCAAATGATTAACTGAAGTGCAGAGAGAGGAGTAATTATTTTCCAGAACAGCAGACATGTATCTTACCCTTTGTTCAGTGGTCCCAACAGATGTTGTTCCCTGAACTGGACTCCCCCCACTCTTCTGATTTGTGGTTTCACTGAAGAGCTAAGTCCCACAGGATGACTCTGTTGATTGAATTGACAGGTAAGTGGTGATCTGAACTGAATCTCTGTTAAATCAGCTGATGATATCCTGGGTCTCAAAATAAAGAATAGATAAAATATTGGTGTAGGTAGGTTTTCATTAAAACATTTCAGAAAAAAAGCTTTGTCAAATTCAAACTTTGCACAATTCGTAGAACTGATCTTCTATAAACTGAACCTTTAGCACATGCTTTAAAATATGCCTGTACTATTTTTTTTTTTCATACTGTGAAATCTTCCAAGAAAACATAAACAAATTATCATTCAGCAAAAGCACTGATAACAAATCTGACCTGTCTGAAAGTCTAGGGACAGGTTGCCATGGCCAGCTCTACAGGGTGCCAAAAAAAGAGGCAGAAGGAAAACAGACATTAAGGAGGAGCTTTCCCTATCCTAGAAAATCCCAACAGGAGAGGCAGCCATTAACTGAAGGCATACCTGTGCTTTATCACCCTTCTTTCCAAGGTCTGGTTTGATCTCCATCTAATGGATCCTAAGGAAGGATGGGTTGAGCTGCTGCCTTTACAAGGGGAGATGAATGCAGCAGCTCCACCAGAGACAGATTCTCAGAGTTAGGGAAGTCTCTGGGGGCCTGAGCAGCTGGAAGGGTTTCCTTGCCCTGTGGCTAGATTTCCATGTAGGAAAACCAGAGAAGAGAATTCACTTTAGGAGAGCTGCTGGTTGGAAAGCCTCCCTTGGAGGTGCACTCAGCAAGGCAGAAGTGACAGAAATCAGCTCCTGTCTCTGTGGGCACTCAGCCTCCAGCCTTTACAGCCCATCTGTCCCTTCCAGAAGCAAGCACAGTTTTAGGAAATTTGTGAGACAAAAGCCTGCAAGGGAACTCCTGTCTCTTTTCATCTCTCTGTTCCTTCTTCCAGCCCTGTTAGATTTCCCCCATGTAATCTAATAATCTATTAACAAAGACTTTTTTTTTTTAATTCCCCCCAGAGAATTTAGTTCTCAGCCTCTGAGAGTGGCAGCTGATCCCTAAAGCTGCCTTCTGTTCCCTGAGCAAAGGCCAGGCTGATCCCTCACCCACCTGGCCAGGCTTCCTGCTGTGAAGAGGATCTCCTTGGAGCAGAGAGCAAAGAGCATCTGGACCTTTGTACACAGCAGTGAACCTCGGGCTGAGCAGAGTGACCTGACCCAGGAGCAGCTCAGGAGCAGCCTCAGGGGTGCTCTGCATCTCAGGCAGCTGTGGGAAATGTCCATAAGTAAATGAATAAAGCACAAAATGCTTACACCCAGAACTGAGCTAAGGCTCCCAGGGTTCCCAGGTCAGCAATCCTGTCACTGATTCCTGTGCCTCATGTCCCAGGCTGAAAGCAGGTCCCCCATTTCCCACCCAGACACAAGAGGGGCAGTCCCTGCTGTCTGCAGGAAATGCTCTGAGCCCTCCTCCCCTCTGCCACCACCCCAGATGTCCCACCCAAACCACAGAGCTCCTCTGGAGTCAGAGCTGCTTTGGGGCCAGGCTCTGCATATCCAAGAGGAGTTGTGGAATATTTCTGAGGGATGAAGTGTCCTTGGCAAAGCCAACTTTTGTACCACTGGGTATTAACTGATTTTCCATAAAACTTCATTTGTTTCCTGTCTAATTCTGCCTAGCACGAACAGTTTTAAACAACCTATTGCAGCTTCTCTACTTGCTTGCCTTTCATTTTCTCCAGAAATTAAATACATTACAGCAGCATATCCTTAATGTTTATTATAGAATAAATTACTTATTCAGACATAAAAATACTTTGCGCCCTGTTGTGATATGTACAATGGTATAATAGATAACCCAAATTCAGACAGTAAATGTGATGCCAGAAAACAGCAATACATATTTTATTGGGAGAAACTTGTGCTCTTCAGATGTGGCTTTGATTTAATATCTCTTTGGGCACTGTAGTTTAGCTGATTTAACTTTTAGTCAAGAAGATGAGTAATAAGGATTTAAACTATATGGTTTTCAAACTGCAAATTAGTTATCTGACTGGTTTTCACTTACAACAATGTAAAAGTACTGAAGTATTTAATTTACTGGTATAGCAAACAGTGCCTTAATCAATTTAAATTTCTTCTTCTCTTTTCATTCTTTCAGTAGATTAGCAGAGTTGTATAAACTGATACAGTTCATTCTACTCTGACTGAGCTTTTAGACTGAGGGAAAGGAGGTGACCACTCAATGTAAATGTGGGGGGAAAAATTTTTTCTCAAATTAGGATCTCTTCACAGATCCTGATCTGATTTGTACTGTTGCTGAAATCAAGCCTTTGTAGACCAAGAACATTGTGATCACAAGATGAACTTCTGAGAAGATGGCAAAATTAAGGCATGCATATCAAAAAGAATGAATCAGGTATGTCTTTCAGAACGAAGATAACGGATGAAACCTACAGTGATCATTGGGAAACCTCAGTGAAATAAGAATATTTTCATACTGGAGCAACACAGTTCTAATTTGATATTACTTTCTCAGTAACCTTGACTAAATATTACAGACTGCAAGGTGGACATGCTCAAACATTTGCCTGTAATATGGAGAACAGACTGTGCCCATTGGAGGAGCTGAATCAGTGCAAGATCCTTTCCATTAGAAGCACATCTGGCATACCCCATGGCTGCCAAGCAGATGTTTTAAGGAAGTCCCTTTAAGGAAGGGTGAGAAGATCCATTTTGGCAATGGGAGCCTCGCCCAAAGGGTAAATGAGGTGGTGGGCAGCCCTGTGCACACTCTGCTGAGCTCTGCACACTCAGGGCCCTGCCAAGCACTGGCACCAGCCCAGGTGAAGGAGCCCCTGCTCCATCCCACCCTGGTGATGGATGCAGGCACACACCGGGGCACAGAGGTGAGAGCCAACAGCCCCAGAGCTGCATTCATCCAACATCCAAGCACAATTCCACTCTGCATTCCCTGCCTCGTTACCAACTGAGCTGCTGCGGGTGTAAATCCATGGGCATGGCTGATTCCCCAGGAACTGAAGTAAACGGCTGCTCCTTTCCTGCCCTACCAGGGCTGCACAGCCAAAGGAGTCCTAGAAAAGGGAGCTGCTTTCAATTCTGGCTTACCAGCACTGGCATCAACTCAGCTCTCCCTGCAAAATCTTCATGGCTGATGAGGCAGAGTGTAGCAAAGGCAGAGCTTTGGCTTTCAGACCACAGACAAAGCTTCCAAAAGTTTCTTCTCTTTCTTTTGTCTCTGACAATTAAAAATAGATTAAAGCAGAATCACTGTAAGCAGCATATCTGCAAGCACAAACCATCTTTATGCTGTACACAGGCAGAATCCCACTTGGAGATGGAGCACTGAGATATAGAGTCCCTTCTCAGAGCCTGTGTATTTCAGAGAAGTGTTTTAGAGAGCTCTCTCCACCCCACTGATGGCATCTCTGACATGGCATCCACTGCCACAGCCTGCTTTCCTGCTGCTCTCCCTCTGCTGTGTCTGACAGCATTTTTAGCATTTCACTGACCTAAAAATGGCTTCTGCCTGTTCCTGAAAATGCAAAAAAGAGATTCCACTAAAAACAGCACTTAGGGGGAAATGAGGATTAAAGAGCAGGCAGCACTTAAACCATGTAAATGTGAGTGATGTCAAACTGACTGCAGTGACAGAGCTCAAGAGCAATCTTAATGGTGCTTTCTGCTCTTTCAAGTGAAACATTTAAACATTGCCATGTAAGGCTGTTTAAAATGCACATTCTGTGACACTTTAATTCAAGCTACAGTAGTGGTTTGATAAATCTCCTATTTCTGACTGGCACACAGCAAAAGATCTCCCACACCTCTGTGTGCTGAGTCCTGTAAATTTAACAGCATTCTTTTTTTTTTTACACTGTGTATCCTGCAACATTTCTGTGCTGGAAAACCTCAACTTATAAAATCAGCGTCTCTAAAATTTTTGCTGTACCCTGCAGCCAGACCATAACGTGTGGCACATCTGAAGGCCTAAAATTTGCAGCTTTAAAATTTCCCTGACTGGAATAATTAGATACTGCCTTGTATGCCTGCTACAATGTTTTGCACATAAATTACTTATAAACCACTGTGAGATTCAAACACAAATTCGACAGGGAAAAATAGGTATTAACTCCTGTGAGTAATTTAGGCATGTCAAAAGTATAAATTGTTGCCTTACTTTTTTCTTTTTATGACTTGTGACACACAAATGGATTACCTCTGCACACTGTTTTCTACTTAGGTTATGATTTTTGTCATTCAAATAAAGGCAGAGCAAGAAAGAATGAAAATAAATTATTATGGCTCAGTGTAAACTATTTGCTGATAGTCTTAAAAAGGAAATTAATAGAAAAAATATATTCCTAAATTTCAATTCTAGTAATGAGAACTGTAACCTTAAGGGAAAAATCATGTAAAATTAACTAATGTATATCTAGTTTTGGAACAATTATTTAATTCCCCATGCTGCAACATCTGACAGCAACTCACACATGATGACCTTGAAGTTCTAAAAATAATGACTAAAATTTTTACCTTTCCTCTCCATTGTTACAGTTCAGTGTCACTACAATTCACTCACCTGGTGCCATTTTCCCAGTTGGTTGTAATTCTTGTCACAGAAATGAAGAATTTGAAACCTTTTCCAGATCATGTTTAACATTCTGCATTTGGTTCCATAGCCAATTCTATCCCCACATTCATCTACAGGCACAATCTCTGAATACATTTTGTAAGGGTTCACTGAGCCAACCAAGTGAAATATGGAATAATAACAAAATGAAACTTCTCTTTCCTTGCTGAATGGTGTGTTACCACGTATCACTAGAAGACATCCCAATTCTTATAAATCACACTGCATCAGGCATAAGAAAGGGGAATGACTCAGGAGAAAAGGAAAAATATCACTGGTGTGCTCTTAAAGTAATGTCAGAGTCACTGGTAGATGCTTACAAGTGTGACTGCACTGTGACATACAGGTGTATTTCACTGGTTGTGCAAGAGATTGTATCAGGGCACTCTATTTCAACAGCAGAATGATGTACTCCAGTAACTCTGCATCGCCATTCTGAGCCTGACTCCAAATTCCATCACAAAGCCAGCATTCCTTGGATTCTGTTGTACAAAGGGTCAGCAAACTCACCGTGCCAGTCACAGAGCCTGGTAAGATTTCCTGAGGTGACTTTTCCTTCAAGTACTGAGAAGTTTCAGGAGGAAGGTCAAAGTCCTCTGGTTTGCCAGTGAATTTGTCCTTCAGCTCATCCTCTCCTTGCAGACAGGTTTCCTGCAGCACAGAGCTGCCCTGTGCCCCTCTGTGCCTTGCAGAAGGTCCAAGTCTCTCAAAGCCCAAATCTCTCAAGGACAGAACTAGTAACAGACTGCCAGGAAGTACCACAGCCCAGTTCCCATCCCTTTTCCTTCCAACACACCTTATCAAGGAACGAAACACGCTGCAAACACAAGCTGAAACACGGGGAAATGCAAAATGTGGGGAGCCTGTGGTACCCTAAACACAAATTTAACTGCCTGGGGCAGAACTCTCTGAGAGGGTTTGTGCTCAGCACAGGGAGAGGTCAATGCTCAGATGAATTTTTTCCAGGCAGGCAGAGCTCAATGTCCTTCCCTGTGTTCAATAGGTGCCCCCAGGCTCCCTTCACTCCCTATCCTGCCCTGAATGCAGAACCCACAGTGATTCACAGCCACTCAAACAAACAAGGAGGTGCACACTGACATCTGGGGAAAATCTCTCATAAGTGAGCCCTCCCCGCCCCGCCCCACCATCCTTTTTTAAGAGCAGTATTCTTAACATGGGAAGCTTCCCTGAGAACTGAGTTCCTTCAAGACATTTTCTCCTATTTTAAAATGTTACCCATCTTCTGTGTGGAGGAAGGACTTTTCTAACCCTGTTCATTTCTGGCTTCATTGGTAACTCTGGTCTGAGGGATTTGAGCAATGGTGTAATACTTGCCAACAGCCCTGTGGGTCCTGAACCCCACACAATTCTGCAATTTCAAAACTTCATGGACTCACTTTAGTATTTTCCACCATATCTCTGTACAGAGGTGCAAAGCACAGAGCATGTGAGAATTCAGTCACACAAAGAGGTGTCATTTGTATCAAAAACCAGGTTTCAATATTGGAAGGGTTTCAGTATTGTTATTCTTCTACTTAAAACGCTCCTGGTTTTATGTCTAACATGAGAGGTTGCTTCAATGCTACCAATAAGCCAGAGAATCATTTGCAGTTTCTCTGCTGCATCACGAACTCTTACATGTACACAGATCTGTCCATCCAGGCACCTCCAAACCTGATGTAACAACTCTGTCATTTCTCATTCCGTCAGAGCTCCACTACTTATTCAAAGCAATGTTACAAAACTGTTTTCTACTTTAACTCTTACTAGATGGATAACTGCAGAAGGTAAACAATACGAATTTAACTTTCTTTTTCTAACAGAAATAATACAGGCTGTTGTACTAAAACCTAAAAAACCAGATTTACTGATATTTGAGATGCACTTGTAATTCTATTTCTCCTCTTAGCAAGGATAGAACAGAGCATCATGGGCTGGGAAGTTTGCCTTTCTTTTCCATTCCTAAATATTATCTTTGCAGTTAGAAAAACAGTGTAGTGTTTAAAAAACACAGCACAGTAGCTGTGAAATGTGGTATTGCATCTGGGCACCATCCATTTTCAAGAAATGCCATCTACAGGACTGAATTTGGATCTATTTTGGGGAGAAGCCAGGATTTCCAACACTCAGTTTAAAATTTGGCTATTTTTCTCTTCCTTTGTTTATAAAATCCTGTCGATTTATGGGAAGAAAAAGCTGTTCTGAACGTGATGTGTTTATAATCAACAAGATGGTCTAGAGAAATTTGGACTTTCAGACATTTGGATTGAATTTCAGCTGTGTCTCAGCACAGTAATTGATTATCTCAAAAATCATTCTACCTTCAGCTCAAGTCTATCAGACCAGACAATTCAAAATGTTTTTAAAAGCCAGGCTATCTTAACCACTTTGCAGAATGCCAGTCTACCAGATGGAGAAAGAAAACCCTACAAGGAAATAATGGGATTATTACATTACTTTAGACCGTGGAAGTCTCTCCACAGATAAAAACATCTGCTGTGTCTATGTGTGTGCATATGTTTAACAAAACCAGGCTGGCCTGTCTGTGTGCACATGTGTACATGTCTGCACACAGTCTAACAGCTGAAGGCTCTGCATTTGAGAAAGCTATTTCAGAAAAAAAACAAGTTTTTTTTCACGTTCACGTAGATTTCACTGATGTTCTCATGGAAAAAAAGATATTAAAGAGTGAAAGAAGTTCTGCTAACACATGAATTAATAAAGTCCAGTTTCTTCTGAGTTTAGTGCGCTTGTTCCTTATGTCAGAGCCAGAGAAGGTCTGGCCACCATCTTCCCAACCATTGGAGAACAAAAAGGGACCTCTCTCAACCAAGAGGGAAGAACAGCCAGTGGCACAACAATGGGGTCACACAGACAGACAGATGGACCCCTTGCCTTGCTCCACCTCCTCTGCCATTGCCCTGTATGATTCCACAAGTCTTGTTTCCACAGAAACCACGCTACCAGTCTGTCAGACACAAACTGGGACTCACCGTTCCCTGCGGCAGTGTGTCCCTGCAGAGCGGCCGGGGGGCAGCGGGGCGGGCTCATCCTCTGCTCCGCACGAGAAACAATCCACAGCACAGGCACCTTCTCTTTGTCCCCACCAGCAACTCTGGGGAGAGGAAATGCACCAAATGTTCATTTAATGGTGAGAGCCATCACCAGGATCAGGGATGTTCATTCAATGGTGAGAGCCATCACTAGAACCAAGGGGAAATGAAGCTTTAGAGCTGCAATCCAGGGAGGAGCATTTTCCCTTCCTCTTCCCAGCCCAGCTGTGCTGTGCTGGCAGCCAAGCCCTGCCAGGGCAGGGCCTGGGCAGACCCTGGCACACATTTCCTCTGCTCTGACCCTGGCAGTGCCCACAGCTGCATTTTGGCCTCTCAGGACACTGCAGGGACCCTTCCCCTCAGGCAGGCAGGGCTCACCTCCCTGTTTGTGTGGAGAGCTCAGCTCCACGAGCCTGGGGGATCGTCTGCCTTTTGCCTGCTCCTTGTTCTGCCTCCTTGCCAAGGAGGCTCGAGTAATTTCATTTTTCTGGTCACATATACAAATGCAGGTTGCAAGTCCAGCTCCAAGGCTAACACCTTGTGAGAAAGTCCTCTTCTACCACAGGTCAAGTAAAGCAATTTGTTCTGTACTCACTCAATTTTCAGAATGTTATTTTAAGCCCCAGATGGATCACTGAGATTGCAGCCTGTACTGACACAGAGAGGCAAAACCACCCAAACCTGTGTCAATGAGGCACACCTATTGAATCCCCTGCTTATGTGAAATATCCCTCTTGTGTAGCATCTTAAATCTCAGCCTCAGCCAGAATTTCAGATGGTAGTTTCCTCTGCATCAGGGCTCTTTCTTCATCACAAAATGTGCTCACCTTCACACCCTCTTGCAGTCAGAGCCAGCATATTCCATGGGGTTTAAGTAGCTGTGTAAAAACCAGATTTTTTTGGAGTAGCACAGGTGTGTCAGTTCCCCCAGACTGTTACACAGCTTATTTCAATTGAGCTGGCCTCTGTTTTGGGTAGGATTGTAGTTGGTGGGTCTTAACTACAAGCTGAATCCAGCAATGCCAGCTCAAAAATGTGGCTGGTGAGGATTGCTTCACACAGACTCCAAAATTATACACTGTATATGGGACTCATCAACTCCTGACCATCCCAATTCTGGATAA
Organism: Nesospiza acunhae; assembly: GCA_013398715.1. NCBI lineage: Eukaryota > Metazoa > Chordata > Aves > Passeriformes > Thraupidae > Nesospiza > Nesospiza acunhae. Next base: position 60,928 of record VZSU01002788.1, read on the forward strand.
AGCAGGTGAATGGGAAAAAAAAGCCGCTGGCAACACAAGAAACCAGGCAAGGCTCTAGTCCAAACTGATCTCCACAGACAAGACTGAGCCAAAAGTCACATTCGGGGGCCTGCACCTCTACAGGACTCCAGAACAGACTGCAATTAGGATCAGGCACAGATGCAAAGAACTCTACAGAGTTAATAATACTGAAATGAGTTCCTTCAATTTCAACTTTCAGCTGCAAAATATAGCCATTTAATATCAGTGGACACCACTAATATTATTTTGCCTTTTCTTTCTGAAAGGCAGTGAAAGAGATGGGAAACAGAACACACACCCCAATCTAAAGCTTGCAGTTCAAATAATCTCAGGCAATCCGTTGTGTGCATGTCCACAGTCACTACAAAAAATGTACAGAAAAAAAATCTCAGCAATGTTTCTCCTGACCAGTATTATTCAGATTATATAGCTATTAAAAGTCGATTTTATATTCATCTTTTACATGCACTCTCTGGGGAAATGTAAGGAAAACCATGATGAACAATAGCCTGGGTTTAATGAAAACAATAATACAGATGTAGATTGACGTGATTTTAGTCATGCTCTGTACATTTGAGAATCATTAAAAACAATCCATAGTATTCATGTATCTAATAGATAAATTCCATTTTCCAGCACTTTCCTGCACACACCAAGCAAAAGCTGCTATGGAATGAAAAATGAAACAGGCAACAAAAGAGGACTTTTTAAATCCTAAAGAACACAATATAAAAGTCATAAGAAATATTTAAAAACAAGAAGAAATTAATTTTAAGGACTGTTATTTCTAGTGCTTTGCCATTAGCATCCAAATTCTGAAAATAAGAAATAGCAGATGCTTGGAAGCAGGATCTAAAAATAGAACAGCATTTTGTTGCAATAAGAGGCTGAAAAGGTATAGATTAGTGCTGAAACAAGAGAAACAATTTAAGGAATATTTTTACCTGGTGTGACTTGCCAGGAACACTACAGAAATTCAGAACAGGTGTCAGGAACTCAGTGGAAATGCACCTCTTAAATCTACACTCACATCTGCCCTCTTGCTTTCACACACCAATTCTTCACAGGGAAAACCCTTAAGAACACATCCCAGTGTCCAGGTCATTTCTCAGACAGACTTCCTCAGAATTTGGATCCACAGAGACTCTGATTTGGCAGCCATACACAACAGCATCAGGAGGCTCTGCCGGTTTCACCTGGAATGAGTTCAAACATCCCCTTTGCAAACAGCATCCAAAGGAATGGGAGGATGCTTTTAATTAAGAGCTCTAGAATTAAATATCAAACAACACATCCCAGTCTCAGCCTGACCAGAAGTGATGCTGGGATCTCTTTGACATCAGTTCTTTCTTCCCCTTCTGCCTCTCTTGTCCTTGTCCTGCTCTCAACCACAATTTCCCTCAGCTAACGCTGCATGCTGCAGTGTGCACAAAGGCAAACTGTGTTCCAAAGGAATTCAATAAAAAAGCTGTTCCCCTGCATTAAGGCACCAGTATTAACCTTCTCTAATTCTTTTCATGTACTCTTCTTTGATTAAGGATTTTTTAATTGTACTATAATGTTAAATGCTCCCCATCTGTTCAGGAGGGTGGTGCCATTCTCCAGTGGCAAGAATGAACTGAGAGGGATTTGCTCTGGAGGTGACTTTTGGGGCTTTGCTGCTGTTGGCTGATGCTTCCATCACAAGCACTGTATAAATATCACCAATTGTATGGGGCACTTGGCAACAGATAAAAGAATGGCACTGACTGGACCCCACAGATAATGTGTGAATGTCCTGGAATGAGACAGTCTGCTCTGTGTCCCAGACAGATCCTCCCATTAGTGATATTGGGATAATTTCCATCATTATGAGGAGTTCACTGTGCTAAGGCAGTAAAAGCACACCCCCCCCCAAAGTTTTATTTATTGTCTGTTCTAATTTTGTTATTTCAGTTTAACACATTTATGTTCCAAGTGTAATAGTGGTTTGAATTCATGCCAGATTACAACATAGAAATTTATTTGCTGAAAAGGCTTTTTTTTAGTATCTGGTGTCTTCTGCAAGGACAAATATAGCTCTGGCATTTCCCTTCTCTAATGACGTTACTAAAACATAAAAAAAAAACCCTTTAGAGATTAATGTGATCTTGTTGCAACAGTATGATAGGGTTCTTACCACCTATAACCTTTATTAAAAATCCACATAACAAAGGAGAATGACAGTTGTCCATAAATCCAGTTTGATATCTGAAACCTCCATGGGAAAAAAAAAGCATCTATCACTAAGAAGCAACAAGATAAAACTATTATTTTCATAGTATTTCAGATAATAATTTCAAAGATAAAAACCTGTTTCATACAGAAATATTGGCACGTCTTCCTAGCCATTCCCTCAATTTACATCATTAAATGCATTTACTATATTCATAACACATAAAATGTGTGTCCATGGATTACAGGACCCAACAATTTAAAGCTTCAAACTTTTGCTCCAAAATAATCCAATTCCATGCATCACCTTCCCTCAAGTGTGGAAGTGCAGCTGACACTGGCAGCGCCTCCCAGACACCAAAGCCCGCTGCTGAATTTCCCCCACGTCTGCATTCGCCAGTCACATTCTGGAACCTGGCTGTGAAGCCCTTGCTCTGTTTGGGCTGGAACTGGATGCGCAGATGAGCTGGCACAGCAGAATCAGCTTTTCTCCTCCAGTCTGCACCCCCTGCTGCCCCTGGGTGATTTCCCCGGCCTGTCTGGGTGCAGGGACTGGTGCCCCAGGCTCCACCCACCCCCGGACTAAACATGCCAAGCGTCTCTGTTCTCCCTCTCACCTGGGAGCTCACTGTTCACAGAAACTGCCCGAGGTCCCTTCCCCTCCACAGCAGCCCAAGGCCAGCTGTGAACAGAAATTCCTCTTTGGCAGCCTGTAGGGACTTCTCCTTTCCAGCCTCTGATCCATCACTAGGGGGTTTCCGCACCCTCTGACCCGGCTGTCACTCTTAGCATTTCTCTACCTTATTTCTACTTCTTTTCATTCTACGGCTAGCAGACTTCTCTCTGCTCACCTTTGCTTCTCATTCTGCCCGTGGCCTGGCTGTTCTTGTAACTCTTCCCCGCAGAGCCCGTCTCATTCCCCTCCAGTTTGCACTGAGGTGCCTCATGAGGCTCAATCTCTGACTGAGCACCTTCTCCCTCTTCACACCAACAGCACCTGCAATCCCTTTGTCCAGAGTTTAGCACAAGGCTGTCAATTCTGACAATTCTAATCCAGGGAGTTCATTTCTGATGCTCTCAATGAATCACTACAGATGAAATTTGGAAACCAAGCTGCTGGTTCAGAGGAAAGCTGTTACTGCTTCTGAGCAGAGCAAACAAGGAACTTAATACAAAAAATCAGATTTTTCTCCCAGAGATTATGTTATTTATGACTCTGAGGAAGATCTTTTGAAATGTTAATAAACTATATGGGATTTAGGTGTCTTGAGGGCACCAGTGTCCCCATGAATTCCTGCAGTAAACAATAACAGAGTAACGAAATGATACTAGGAATAAAAATGCTGAGTGAAGTCCACCCTCAAAGGGATCAGAGATGAGGCATAAAGGTGCCCATTTAAAAGGGAAGCTGAAACATTTACCTTATCTAGCTAAATATATTATGGCTATCTTAGCATTATTTTTATAATAGCAGAACCATATTTAGCTAATGCTCCATAAATGGAATTAATTAAGCTGCATTTAAAGTATTTTATTTATAATTTATAATTGTCTATTTCCAGGAGATCAGACTAATGAGGCAAGTATTTAATTTTTGAAGTTATTTTTTAAGAATTTGCATAAATTGGCATGGCTACAGAAACTTAACACTTCCTTGGAAGATCTAGACTGCTCTGTGTTGCTAATAAGTTAGAGGAGATATGGTAGGTGAGGGGGGCAAGCAAGCCTTTACCACACATGGCTGATAAAACAGCTAAGTCAGTTTTATTTTTTACAGTTCCAGGACTACAATCTATCAAAAGTCTGCGCAGACAAAAAGCTAAGTAAACTTGCAGAGAGAAATGGAAACCAAATTTTTCCTTTCACCTTACTTATATTGCTGCTCTTCATCTCTTGAATCTGGGGGGATTTTTCTAATCACAGCACACATCCAATTGCTCACTTACTAAACCAAACCCTAACCTGGACTCTTGGTATCACAAATAGAACAAAAAACACCAGCTGCAAGTAATGAACTCAGAGCATTTCCTGGAAAAAAAGGGACAGCGAACCTTCAGGGCACTGGTTCAGGTCTCGCACTGACACCTGCTCAGAACAGCTGAACCAGCTCTGCTGCACAGAGGGACTCTGGGCCGTGCCCCGTTCTGTGCTGCTCCCTCATTTCTGGGGCAAACCCTTGGGACTGATGCATGTGGTTACATGGGTGAGCAGACTGAGGTACAGGGAGCACAAAGTCTGGGTAAAACCCCTTCTGCCCATTTCTGATATTCCAGGCCAGTATCTCTCTTCCTGAGGAAAGGCTCAGAGAAGGAATTTGAGCTATTCTAACTCCCTGTCAGCACACACCTGGTGTTCAAAGCTGTCTCCAGCCCACAGCACCTGCTCACAGAGCGGTGCTTCTACTCTGGTTGTTAAAGCTGTGTAAACCTCAGAAGAAGATGAACAGTATGCCAAAAGATATGTGAAAGCAAATTAATTAAATTTGACTAACCTAGCCTGCTAAGTCTGGTTTGCACTGAAAAGGTCTGGCTGCTATTAGAAGACGTATTTGTAAATTACCCACACAATTTTTCACCAATATAATCTTCCTTTCCAATGTCTACTTTAAAGAACTCCAATTCTTTTTTAATTAAAATTCAGTAAAACCAAACAGACCCATTTAAAGCTTGTCAATACTGTCCCTCCTTTCAGGCAGCACAGTTTTAGACAACGCAGATACATCAGGTGTCGTCAGACAGAAATCTCCAATCAAGGTAATTTATTTAAAGATCACAACCATTTATTTAGAGGCCCTTGTTTAATCACAGAGCAGTTTCAGCAGCTATAAAGCACTTGCTAAATTCTAAACTGGAGTAAAACACTTTTAAAGAAGCATGGCTTAATGAAATTAACAGTTTCACCAAATGCTCTTGCAGCAGCAATGAAACAAAAACATCCATTTGGTGGGACAGAATTATATATATGTATTTTTAATTATTATTTTTTAATAGTTGAAAAGTCTAATTCACTGAAATCAGGACTGATCTTCCCCTAGAAATCAGTGACTCCCATACTGCCTACTATGGAGGATCTGGAATTTCTTCTGAACTACTTTCAGGTACCAGTGCACACTCACTGAGTCTCTGCTGGTAAAAAATGTACCAAAATAAAGCCATTTTGAGGAAAAAACAGTTCCCACTCATCCAATCACACCTTTTGCTCCACTTGCAGCAACTTTTGCCAACCCTTATTGCTCACATCAGAGTGAACATTTTGATTAATTTTAGCTGGGGCTTGTACAGAGCAAAGTGCTGCAGAATCCTCTCACGCTGGCTTTGGAAAGTTTTAAATGGTTTCTATTTTAAACGTACCTCTGTAAAACTGTCACAAAAACCCTGCAAGAAAACAGCCAACAGAAATTACAGCTGGTATGCCTAGATGTGAAATGTAGGGAGGTAGTTTGGTAATTTTGTAAGAATTCTGTCATTGCACTGCATTATTTTCTAATTCTCCAGCAAAGCTTTCCTACAATGCTCAGTCTAAGAAAGAAGTTTAATCTCTTGAATGCCTGACAATCTTCCAGAACTCTTCTGCTAAAGCTTTAATTCAGAACTATATTGAAAAGAGAAGCTGAGTAAAAGAGAATAGAACTGTGAGTGCTTTGAGGCATTTCCCCAGTATTTCAGTGTTTATCCACATCTTCTGTGAGACGTAAATCAGCGGTAAAAGTGCAGCTACCTGGTGCTATTGGCCAAATGAACAGGCTCTAACTTTTGATATTACCAGTGAGAAATCTTTCTCACATCCTTTTCTATTTTGTTGCTGGAAAATAAAAAAGAAAAGAAAAAAAACCAAACCAAAAAAAAACCAAAAAAACAAATGTCAAGGAGTCATTAAAACTTGTCAGGCTGGCAAGGCATCACAGGAGGAGAGAGAAAACATGCTGTGAGCAGCACAGTCTGTTTCTCACAGTCAGAAATGAGGGTCAGTTGGAGGCAAAAGAACTGTAAGCTCCAAGGAAAGATCTAGATGGAACTAAGTTAGGCATTTTATCATTTTTATCCTTTTCTCTGCATGCTTTGAGCTTTGGGGGAATGGAGGGGACAGGCTGAAGTGTTTGAAGATGCTGGTTCAGAGTCAATTTAATCAACTTCACAGTTCCTGAGACTTAAAGCACTCACAGGTACCAATTTCAGCTGGATTGATGCTATGAGCCCAAACTTATAAAAGACTTGGTGCTCTAACAAGCAGGTCACATCATGTCACCCTCAGTGAGATGCCAAACGTCAGCCCCATCACTGGAGGCCAGAAGGAACATGCGAGCACAGAGCACACACCGAAGTGCCCTTTCCTGCTCTCCAGAAGTCAGCTCGGCCCCCGGGCCGGCTCAGTGCCAGACAGCACAGGCGGACCGCCCCGCACAGCCCCGAGCGGCAGAGCGCTGCCGGGCTCAGCCGAGACAGAGACCCTCCCTGCAGTGCCCTGCTGAGCCCGCCCCGCCCTGCTCTCCTTATCGCGGCCCTGCCGCCGCTGCTGCTCTTTGCCCTAGCAGCTGCAGAGTTCTGGCACCTTCCAAACCCACATCTCCTCCGCTGCAGCCTGACATCCACCCCTTTAGGGAAAGGCAAAGAAAAGGAATCGCTTTTCTTCTCCCATTTTCTGGCTTAGACCTTTCCTTAGACCAAAGAGAGGTGGAGGCCCTCGTGTAGAGCAGCATGATCACCCCGACGAGTGGAGTTGTTTGGGAAGCTGATTTCACAGCTTATTTTATCACGGATAGATCTGAGTCATTCTCCTAACACAACACAACAATCCGGAGCCCGAGAAAAGCCTGGAGCGAGCAGAGCAATGACACAAGCAGCGATCAGGGAGCACAGGCCAGATGCTGCCCACGGGAGCTGTGGGGACACCTGAGAGGCTCCCTGACCTGTAAGCCATTCGGGGGCCGGCCATTCCAGCTCCAGCTGCGGCGTGTGCCAGAGCACCTCACACTGTGGATGGCCTGAGAACAGCAGGGGCACACACATGGGGAAATACGGGATTATTGATAACTCTGCTTCAGAGACAGAAGAAATAATAATGCTGCTTTCTTCCAGCTGCCCGCTAAGACAGCTGAATTCATAAACAAAAAGTTCATAATCTGAGTGTAATAGATTTTGCTTCCTCAGGCAACACAGGGCTATGAAAGTGTTTAAAATGGACTTTTCTCTGTGTAATCAATAAAGCTTTCACAGAGATTGGTTCTGTTCCAAAGGCTTTTTCAGCTGCTTGCGCAGGACTCCCAAACACCAAATAAGCCTTTTATCAATTTCTATTTTATAACTTTCTCCTATTTCTTTATAATCCCTCCTCAAAGTACACAGAATGTAATGGCAAAAGATTTATTTAAATCATATTCTAAAAAAATCAACTCATCATTTCTGAGATTGTCACTATGTGCAATGTCAGTTCTAGTGACAGAAAAAGTATTTGTATTTTATAGTCCTCTCCATAACATCTGCATTTGAAAATATGTCCAGGCTCAGAACCTCCTAAGGGCCACTGAGTGGGTATTGGCTTTACATGGATTGGCCCGAAAAACGGGAGGTTTAAATGGTTAACATCACCAAAATCAGGATATTCACCTTCTTATCAAAACAGATCAATTTACAAGGATTTCTTTTTTTCTCTTTATCATAAAATGTTACTTGTCACTGTAGTCACGTGGCAGAATTTTGACTGGGCACACCATACCTAAAATTGTAAAACCTTAATTTGGGCTTTTGTGTACAGTACCTCTGCAATCAGTTCAGATGGAAATGCATTAGCCCTTCTCCCACAGCAGTGTTTACCCTGTAACCACTGACCACAGGCTCTGGCACAAGTAATTCAGGGGCTGGGCATTTGCAATGATTAATCAGAATTTTTCTGTATGTATTTCAGAATAGTTCATCTGACTTTCCATGACTTTCCATGGCTTCTCTTGTGGTTGCAGAGGTCAAAACTCCACTGCAGGTGTGTGTACAACAGAACCAAAAGCGGCTCTCAAACCACCCATCCTCACCCACTTTCCCAGCCCACATGGACTTTCTTCCCCCCTGGAATCAAGCTGAGTACACTGCCAGGCAGAGCTTTTGCTCTCAAGGATTCTCTTCCTCTGCAGAAATCATTATCCTGAATTTCACCCAAAGAAAATGGTCCAGGGGAGAATTGAGTGGATACCTTACCCTTCATTCCACAATGCTGAAAACTGCCATGTAAAGCTGACTTCACTGCTTTTGCAATGAACAGCAAGAGAAGCTGGATATTGCTAGGACTGCTTAATGTGTTCTTGTAACATTGGCTTCCCTCATATTCCAGCCATTTTCCTTTACAGCAACAGGGACCCTGAGCATCCATTTCTCAAGAACTGAACATTTCCTGCAGGTGCTGAGTGCCCCCAGCTCTCAAAGAGATCATCCACATTCTGAGATTTTAACCTGCTCTCATTCTTCTCTTGACTTCCCTTGCAGGAGTTTGCACAAATGAGGCATAAGAAACAAGACCAGACTGTCTGCAGATGGAAGCCACGGTGGGATAAATCAGGGAGGGAATTTCAAGTCTTGTAGTTGTTCTCCACTACCCCCCTGTGTGGCCACATTTAGTCCATACAAAAATATTCCTGGTGTGGGAATTACTGTGGGAATTACAGTGGAGCTACTGCAGAATTGCCACACAATGGGAACTGGGGCTGCTCCACATATTTTATAGCTGGACCCATGCCCTAATTCCATATTATTCTAGATAACATGTTTCTTTAACCTCAAATTAAATATTGCTAATGAAAAAAATTTTTTTTCATTAGCAGCAGTCAATGAGTGGTTACCTCACATTTATGATCTCATATTTTTAACATCTGAGCACTGAGTGTCTTATTACCTTCCCCTGCCAAGCACAAACTCTTGATCTACCACTTTGAACTCTGAGGATCTCAGAAAAGATCAATTTTTTTTTTCTCTGACCTGTGGAGAAACAACTAAAATTGTATATAATCTGCTCTGAGAGGTGCCAGAAACTTGAAGAGCTTTAGTATTTTTTTCCCTCTGAGAAGATGTGGTCAATGTTGTCACAGGAGAAAAAACAGACAATGTTTGGTATCTGTAGAACTTGTATATTAACAAGGCTGAATATTTAGGCAGTGAGAAAGTAAAGTGACCTAGAGTAGCAGTTTCAATTTATTTCAGCTGCCAATTTCCACATCCATTTCAACACTCAGGAGGTGCTATCTACAGCTGTGACATCTTGGTAGCACGTTTCTGAACTCTACCCTCAAGTGCTGCTGTCCCTCCTGTTCCAAATGTCAGCATCAGTGTGTTCCTCTCCCCTGAATTAACAGCCGAGGCCCTGAGCCCTGTGCAGTCTGTGAGGGTGATGAAAATGCAGCACTCAGGGCTGGCTGCATTCCCAATAACAATCCAGTTACTTCAGATTCATTAAACAACCATGAAAAAATACCTTTGGATTGCTGGACTGCCACAAAAATTCCCTATGATTCTGTGATATTCCCTGCCACAGAGAGCCATTTTGTTTTAGCCTTCCATTGCCTAATACATTTTATATGTACTCTTTAAAATAGCTATTTTTTTTACAGTCCAGAAGATTGCAGCAATGCTAGTGACTACTGAACCCAAAGCAAGTATTTATGAGCAATGTGGGCCAAGGAACACTCCCACCAAGACACAGTTATTAGAAGTTAAATCATAAACTGCTTGCAATTCACATCTAAGATGCTTACACAAAAAGGACAAATGCTACCCATGATTATATTAACAATAACAGTTTGTCTCAACCAGCACAATAATCCTCCTGCTCTGCTCAGCAATGCTCAGGCTTCAGCAGCAGCACTGATGTGATTCAGTTTGGCACATGACATTTCAAAAAGACAAATTGAAATCCAAGCAGATGAGAACAACAGAGATTACAAAAAGGCTTAGAAAATAGGATTCAGAAGGGTTTATGCTTTGCATTCTTTCCACATGTATAAAGAAACTGGGACTTAAGAAATATCCCTCAGAGAAAGATGGAGTGAGAAAAAACTGCAGTTTCACTGAATGCTGAAATTGCTGTGTTTATCACTTTCTGTTTAATAATTTGGGTGAAGACAAGAAAAGTGAATGGGCAGACAAGTGAGGTTATTTTCCCATTTGTTATGGCACAACATCATATGGAGGTGTCATAGCTGTGCAGTGTGAGGAGGTGCACACTGAAGGTGCTCTGACTGCAGGAGTATTTTCATGTCTGTGTCCTGTGGTGCTACGTGAACACTTCTTCACTTTTTACTTGCCTGCCCTCACTCTGTGCCCAAACACAGGGCTGAACAAGAGGCCCTGTATTTCCTTTCCTAGTCATTCAAGTTCTTCTATCATGTTCAACATTACAATTAAAATGGTAGAGAAAATAAATTTCCTTAAAAATAAAACAAAGAATAAAGCCAGAACACACTTTTGTTCTCCTCCTTTCTTTCTCTAGAAACGTTTTGCAGAAGAAAAACAAAAAGGAAAGGCATCCAAAGCTATCCAAACTAGACCCTGAATGTTTCATCCTGTAGTCCAGAACTGGTGACAGCAGGAACAGCCAAGGTGGGTCACAGTCCCTGGGGTCCCAATCCCTGCAGGAGAACAGCTGCAGAGGGAGGGAGGGAAAACAGCAGCAGCTCACTCAGAGGCTGCATTTCTGGAGAAGGTTTAGTGCCCAGGGCATTTTCAGATACTTCACCCACCAAAATCCACATGTTTCTAGTAAATGTCTGTAAAATGGGATTTTTCAGAGGCTGGTGACTTGATAGGCAAATTTCACAGAGACAGAAAGAACTCATCCCAGGCAAAGATTGTTCCTCTGATCTCAAGCCTCTGCTCCACCGTGCAGAGGATATGAGATAATTTGGATTAAGTGCTTATATGGTTTTATTAGCATGGCTAGTAAGAATTTTTCCTCAATTCAGTTTCAGGAAATGGCTATTTCAGCTGCAACAGCAGGAAGAAGTTATCTGAAAGGAGACAGTGGCAGGGGAAGGAGGGAAGGTCGCAGGCACTTTGAAGCTACAAACCTACCTGAAAATAAGGTCTTACAGTGACATGTGCTGGGGGATGGTGACAATAAGGGGCACTAACAAGCCCACCTTCCCTATCTATGGAATACCAGTTACCTGATGTAAATACTTAACCCTCACCATCTTTTCACACTCAAAGGCTGAAAGGAAACAGCCAAAACTGAGTGGAAATCTGACTGCAGTTTAGGAGGCATTGACCCAAGGCAGCAATATTCATTCCTGGTTTATTGGGAGGGCTGCTTGCATTTTTTTTTTTTTTCAGAAATATACTTATGCAAAACTAATATATGCATTTTGAAATATTTTTCATTCCAATTTTCATGTTATTTATATGTGAACTTCCACGGAAAAAAATGTTTTCAGGAAGAGAATTCAGACCTAATTCTGTAGTCACACATTGTCCCCCTCCTCACCCATGTCCCCCCACACTGACACTTGAGTGATGTTCCCTTATTTCTCTGGCTGCCAGAGGGGACAAGAACATTATGGGCTGCAAATGCTCAGGCAAACAGCTGCAACAGATGTTTATTGCTTCGGAGGAGTCTGCTCCCCCAGCACTAAATTAAGTGTCTTAAAATAAACAGATAATAAACCAGGAACACCAGGCCATAGATCTGTCATACCTAAAACACTGTAACCACCTGGTAATTCCTGCATGTTTATTCAGGGCTGACACTGCAAACAGCCTGATGGTGAATGTTTGTATTCATGGTATCCAGAGCAGACAAGTAGCTCAAGGCATCACAGAGTTTAATGAATAAATGTCTGACTGCAGGGCCTGAAAATGGGTCTCACAAGATGAAAAGCTTAACTTTTAAGTCACTACTCATAAAAGGTTAAATATATATAGTGAGAGAAGCTAAACCAAGAAATTGACAATTAGCAAAATATAAAACCTTTCAGTTACTGCAAACTTCAGACTTGGTCAATTTCTGCAATTATTTCAATGCTCTTTTTGAGGACTCCTGCAAACTTTGCCACATTTAATGATCAGAAACCCACTTCTAATTTTCAGAGTTGATTTACACACAATTAGTTGAAAAACTGGTGTTTGTTCTAGTTGTTGAAAAACAGGGCATTAGTTCTTCTGCCTCTAGTTTTAACACGTGTATAATATTTTCTGTCTGTCTGCCCTGTGGGCCAGCCTATCGAACACTGTTCTGCTCATTTTCCATTCCCTCCTGGGCCCTCTGCATCCCTCCAGCCCCATCCTTCCCGTGTGGGGGACTGACTCTACATGGCTTCCCAAGTGAGATCCCATCATTCTTTTCCAACAGTATCAATATTTTTCTGAAGAAATTACCTTTCTGGATGTGCTCTACAACCTCAACTGCCTTTTCCTCACCGTTTTGTGTGTACCTTCTGGCATTTATAGCTGGTCCCTCTCAATCTCTGTAATTTCCTCCAGTTCATGTCTTCAGTTCTTGATGTAAATTCTTGTTACCTGTCATGAAAAAAATATTGCCTCATTTCATAAATCCCAGTATTTTAGTTTTGAAGATAATTCAGTGTTCTCTGAATGATTTGTTAATTTTCTATTTGATAATGTCCCAGATTTTTTTCTCATTTTATTTTGTGTAGATTAAAATACACTTGTGTCTCAGTTTTGAGACAAACGTGAGAGAGGACACTTTGTAATAAGTACTCTTCTCTAAAGAGTTTCAGCAATCCCCCATCAACAACAGAAAATTAATACCAATAAAGTGGGGAAAAAAAACCCAAGCCCAAACCCAACAGTTTATTAACAACAGAATGCCAGAGAACGTGGCAGATGTTGAAGAAATCTCCCTGCCTAACTCGTGGTGCACTGGCTTTCCCTCTAAGGGAAGTGGAGCTTCCAAGAAGCTTTCCTTTTCCCTCTGAGGGAAATGGAGCTTCCATGGAGCTTCCCTTTTCACCCTGAGGGAAGCGGCGCTTCCACGGAGCTTCCCTTTTTACCCTGAGGGAAATGGAGTGTTGCGGTGTGCCCGCTTTTCTATTCCAAGTTATGTACTTTGTTCAAGTTATATTTAGTTGGTATGTTCCGTTATCCCCCTGTTCTTAAGTTCAAATGGTTCTGCCTTAGGCTCCCTTTCCCGCCACAGCCCCTGTCAGTCTCCTGGTTGTTATGGCAACTCCCGCCACCGCTGTATCCATTTTTATGTCAGTCTATTGTCCCCTCCTGTGTTGTCGTGGTTTCCCCTTAACCCCCTCCCCCCATGTTCTCCAGCAACAGCCCTGCCTGTCACTCTCTGCCCCGCCCTTTCCCTAGAACCTTCCACACAGGGCAGAGGGTGATTGTACCAGAAGTTGCGCCCCCTCCCCAACTGACTCCCCATTTGTCATTATGTTATGTCTATCTTAGTTCTTTGTATTATGATTTGCCCGGAGGTGGATGACTCCACCTTCTAGGGGTCCCTTAAAACCTTGTGTTACCCGGCCCCTCCTTGGCAGTTGCCTGCAGTCCTCCTGGTTCATGCAGTCTGTCCTCTCCCTGCTGCGGACGGCTGTCGGACTTCTGTCTTTCTTGGTGCTCAGCTGGAGCTGCTTCTAGTGTTCGGCCAAGGGCGAAGCCTTCTCACCACTGACGTGGGGAGGTTGTCCTAGGCAGCAGCTTGCCGAAGCCAGTCTCCACCCTGGAGCCCTTGCTCCGCTGCCGCAACTGCTGTCACGCCAGATTGCTGGCTGGTGCTGCAGCTAGCCTGGGCTTGGAGTTTCGCACCCCAGCAATGGAGCTTGCACGGAGCTTCCCTTGTCCCTCTGAGGGAAATGGCGCTTGCACGGAGCTTCCCTTGTCCCTCTGAGGGAAGGGCAGCTTCAGCGCGAGCGCAGCACCTGCCGCGGCTCCCTGCTGTCGAGCTCCTCTCCCTGCAGCCGGAGCGGATGGAGCAGCGGGGCTGGAGCCTCTCCCTGTGTCTTTCCTGTCCTTCTCTCGCTGTGCTGTCCCTCCCCGGCTCGGCCCGGAGGCCGCTGGAAGATCGCTCCTGCCGCTCCTCCGAGCCGGGAAGTGAAAAGCTGTTTGCTCAGCTCAATAAAACCGAGCTGGCCGAGCCAAACCGCAGCCCCCGCTGGGCCCTGAGGCTTCCAAAGCTCCACCGAAAGAGCCCAAAGGCCCCGGGCCCAGCCCCTCACACACGGCCCGGACCTTAAGGATCAGCAGCCATTTGGGGCAGAAAGCTGAGGATCCTGGAGCAGGCTGCCGTCAGAATCACTCTAAAACAACTTAAAAACATGTTTTAAAAATCTTTGTAAAATCTGACTTGGTTTCACACTGTCAAATCTGGTTTTAGCCCTATATTTCTTGATCTCCAAAACTTGACCGTTTTCTTCATCAATCCATTCATTCTAGTCTTTGGGGGCTCTTACTCAATCCTGCGCTTTTCTGGAAATAACTTTCTCATTTTTTTCAGAGTTCTTTATACGCTTTCCCTCCCCTTTCCCACACTTTTTATATACATTTGTGATAGATTTTCCTGTTTTAACTGAAAGTCTTTCCCCGCTTATAATCCACACAACTGACTTCACACTATGAGCTCCTGTGAACCAAAATATGTCCTCTTAAAAGTGACAACTTCAGTCACAGATATGTTTTTGCCTACAGCGCTCACTTACAAAGAACCAACTCATCCTTCATCTGGATTCTATATACTTTTCTGCCATTTTCCTTCCCTGTACTATGCAAAACCTTCATGCTGTGTGGTGTGAATGTTACTCCATCGTGTTGCTTTTTGCAGTAGTATAAGCACATAAGTAGTTTTTATCAATTAACCAAGTGCCTCCACTTTGCTCCTTGAATTAAAAAGCAGCTTCTTTTTCCTGGTGACACTGCTGGGCCTATTCATCCAAGTACCCTTCTCACCATTAACAGGTTATTCTGGTTCCACGTTGCCATACAGAAATACTTCATTTCCTGTTGTCGGAAACAGGCACAAAAATCAGTAAGAGCTTTTCCCCATTACCAGCCTTTATCTCCAAACAGGGCACACACCCCTGGGCCCGGTGCCAGGCCAGGGCTTTTCCCAAAGCTGGCATCACAAACAGGGACCTGGGGCCAGGCAGGAGCACAGAGCTGGAGGCTCAGCAATGCATTGATCAGGCCAAAGTCACAGCTCAAAGTGGCATTTACAAATAAACCAAAAAACTTCAGGCTATTTCATCTAGAAAAAAAATCCTCATTTTGTTTACAGCTGAAAAATTATTTTATCTGTGAAAGAAAAAAGATTCTTTTTCACTAGAATTTAGAAAGCCACTGAGAAGAGCAGAGAAAAAGCTATCAGCAACAAAGCAAAACTACACTGCAATAAGAGAGTGTTAATGGCCTTGCCTGTGAACACATTGATGTCTGCACAATTTTTCTGTTACCAGAGAAACAGCACTGTTAGGTTCCCTTACCACTAAATTCAGCTTGGACTGATTCTTTCTTAGCAATGTTGATAATAGAGTCTGGTCTGATCACTCAGTAAAACCTAACTTTTGCCCTTTAAAGAAAACAAATATATTTTTTTAAACATTGGTACAAGACAGTCCAGATACAATACTGACTTTTTTTTTTTCCCCCCCACAAATGTTTAACACAGGCAAAGGAAATTTCTGCCAGTGCCAGATACTCTATTTTTATATACACACTGGGAGTAGAGAATTAAATTAAATTAGAACAGCAACAGCTGGAAAATATCCATGGATTTGCTTTCCTCTTTGATGTCCCCATGGTTTGAACTGTGTGTGCTGGTATTTTTCTCCAGTACTTTTTAAGTTCTCTCTTCATCATTACTGGGCTCCTTATTCATTCCCGTGTGCTGTCTCTTACCGGCTGCCTGCCGTGATGATGATCTTTGCAGTATCCATTTCTGCCATTTCCGTCTTGAGATTATTGCAGCAAAATATGCAACAAAACATACAAAACGGACCAAAGCAGCAAACAGGAATGAGATACATGCTAGAACCTCAGACTCATGAAAGAACAGGCAGGATTTGATGGAAATCTGTTTTCTTTGATTCAGAGAAAGCTACAAAAATGGGGTCACTTCTGTTTCAAATGTCCTTTGGGAGAGATGTGACTTTATTTAATGACACAACCTCCCCATTTCTGGACTTGGCATATCACCAGCCCCACTCTGCACTCCAGTCTGCCTCCAGTTCTGTTCTTTGCTCATTTCCCATCTCCTGTTCCCTCAATGTCAGTAAAAATCTCTTTACATGGACACATATCCATGCCCTACATACAAAGGAGAAACTGTTCCCTACTTCTGATGCACTTCCTGAGATAAAGAAACTGGAACTGCACACCTGGTTCTAGATGTGGACATGTAATTTCATAATCTCTATTCCTTTCCAAATGACTTTTAGTGATGGATTTGCATTTTTACCTTTAACTGATGAAGGTGGTCAAAGGAAACT
The DNA here is from genome assembly GCA_013398715.1 of Nesospiza acunhae. Classification (NCBI taxonomy): domain Eukaryota; kingdom Metazoa; phylum Chordata; class Aves; order Passeriformes; family Thraupidae; genus Nesospiza; species Nesospiza acunhae. The sequence continues at coordinate 77,564 of VZSU01002788.1, forward strand.
AAAATCAAATTGCATTGAAGGCTTTTGTAATGGAAATTTAAGAGAAGTGGGAAGCAGTCATTTCAAAATTGAACTCCTTAATCAAAATTCAAGACTCCAGAGCTATCAGCAGCCACAAATGTTTTTGCAACGGACGACAAGATGGTATACTATCAACAGATACTCTCCTCTGTTGCAAAAACAAGTGTCATTTATTTCAGAGCGGCACAGCCAGCAGACTGAGCAAAGTTATTACATACTCAAGGCAAAAGAAGCCAAGTGTGCTTTACTTGCTTGGCAGATTTTAAATTCTTTTGACAACAGAAGAGAGGCTGAGAATAGAACTCAATTTGTGGAGCTGATTGTAGCATTATTTACAAGCAAAGAAATAAAAGTGACTGATTATCTATACATTATCCCATAAATTTTCCAGCCTAACTGGGATACTGAAAGAGGGCAGAGCTCCTTTGGTTTAGCTTTAAAATCTTCACTATCCCAGGGATAATGACCAATGCTGTTTCCATGGAGAAGAGTCCAGAACTTTCCCCGGCTCTGATTTCCTGTATAATGTGAACATTTTAAGGCAGCAGTGCAATTTTAAGGGTTTAGACTGAATATTGCTTCATAGATTAGGTAAGAAAATAGTGTGACTTTGTGTTATTCAAATGAATGTGAATAGGTAATGTCTTCATATATATCCAGGTAAACTTTCTGGCAGATTAGAATAATTTGATTGCAAAAACCTTTAAAATTAACCCACAGTTACTCCTGCACTAATGAAAGAACTTCCTCTCCAGGGAAAGTCCAATACAGAATGAGAGCTTCAGTGCCCAGAAACCCTGCTCAGTTTGACTATAAGTAATATTTCCTAAAGATGTACCCTTGATCCTTGCTACAGCTATCAAGATTTTTCACTGACTCAAGTGGTAGCTCTTTTGCCACTCTGAGAATTGACAACAATGTACATGTCAGAAGATTCTAAATACTTTATTTCCTATGACAGCTTCTGTCTGAGATAAGAAATATCCACAACTGAGGAGCTTTGCCTGCTGCTTATCTCATGTGTACAAAACCCCAGTTAGAAACTGGAACTTCATTCCAGGCAATGGAAACTTCTCATCTCTTCTAACAGGGCCAGGATTCCACCCACACACTTTCCCTTCACAGACATTCCGTAAAGTCCTCCAAATAAACCTAATTACATTCCACACATGGAACATACCAGGACAGAATGGGTAAGAATTCCAAGAGCCACTTTCATACTTAAAAAGCACAATGGATGGGTACAAAACCTTGCTGATGTCATGTACCTGATGGAAAAGAACAATTAATGCTCTGTCCTAAAATTGCTTGTGGGATTTAGGCATTACCACAGAAGTCTACTGGATTTAGGTGGATGCTCTTAGCTACAAATATTTTCCCTAATTCAGTTGCCATTATGGAATTTTACTGTAGCAAAGAGAGCAAATTTATGGGTAAGTTCTAGAAAATAAAGATTTAAATATGACAAAGTGTGGGCAACCATTTCATATACAGAAGAAAAGTACTATTGATGACCACACGTTAAAAACCCCACACAACACAGGATAATACCAAAAACTGCACTGAACTTTCTCTGGATACTGGTGGGTCTAAGGCAGCACAAACCCCGTGTGCTGGGGCAAGAGGGGCAATCACAGATGGAGCCAGTTCTGTTGGAGCTTGCCAGCTCAGACAGAGATGGGAAAATGGCTCATTTTTTCTGGAGTTCACCACCTGTGCAAACTCTGGGCTTGATAACACTGCCCATTTTTCTTGCTTTATGCACATTGATTTCCAATCCACAAAGCTTGTAATGTTCTCATTTGTCTTCCAAAGGAAAATCTATCAGAAATCCTGTTGTCCCCTCCTCTGAGGAAAAGGAAGAAATATCAGCCATTGCCTTTTTCTTTTAGTTCCTTCCCCTTGCAAGTTGTTCAAGAGTAAATTAGAGAAACTCACATTCATTTATGGAAAGGAAGATGTGGCATGGTTGGAGTTGGCTGCTGATGGTTTAGGGTTTTTTTTAATTGCAAGAAATGCAGAGTTCATTGCAGAGTTCACTGATTTCAGTGGGAAATGTGAAAATGGAATAATGACACCACTTCTTTTAAAACAAGAGGAAATGTTGCAGGAGAAAAAAATGCACCAAAAGCATCCGAATTATTGTAGCAGAACTCTCAAAGAATTGTTTAATGAGTCTTTAAATATATTTTAGAGGTGAAAACACAGAAAGCTGTCTTAAAGCATGAAGAAGTTTTTCATAGCCACTTAAACTGTAATCTGGTAGTGAAAGCGACAGTGACTAAATAGGATTCCCAAAGCTAAGAATCATGGCTCAGCTGAAACCATTGGGGATGTCACTGAGATCAGCGCTCAGAGCAGCAATTTATAAAACACTAAAATACATTAGTTTGCAGCTTACTGCCCAGTATGGCTTTATTCTTTTCTTTGATACTTGAATTAAAATCTTCTATCAAATACTTCACCCAATGAAGCCACAAGGGCTAAAATATTCATCAGGAAAGACAAGGAAGGGAAGAATGTTTGGGCTAAGCACCTAATGCTTGAACCAAGTTATTTGGGTCTGAATTATCTGGCCCACAGTTCTTTCAATGTAATTTTGACAGTGAGTTTTAAGAAAATTCTAATTACTCAGAAACTCTTCAGTAAACTGTCTTCATTTAAATATAGCAAACATATTTTTGCTAGCAGCCTACAGAACAGTGAGTAATTCAGGCTTTCTGTGAGCACCATCTGGCTGTCATGATTGTTGCTATTTTACTTATCAAGATGTTTTAACAAATTTTCCTTTTGACCATTTAGTCTCTGCCAGTGCCTTTGTGACTGAGAACAGGGGGCGCTTGGCATTCTCAGCACATTTGTGTCATCCACAGCAGGTGCTGGAGCTGTCCAGCGAGATGGAGAATGCAGGGCAAGGTTTGTGAGGGGAAACAATTTCAGATGGGGCTTTCTTGGGGAAGGAAGGGAGATCCTTCCAGCTCAGAAGGGGAGGGCTCTTTCTGTAGGTGCTGGGGTAGCCCCTGAATGATTCTCAGGAGGCATTTCCTCCTCACTGAATAAAACCCGCACTGAACCAAAACCAAAACAGCTTTGGAACAGATGGGAACACCCGTGTCAAGAGTGGTCATTTAGGCTTAGGAGATCCCCAAGTTGGAGAAATAATAAGAGGACTCTGGGAAATTAATTTTTAGGAAGAAAGATCACCCATCTGAAATACAAGTAGGTGAGGAAGGAGAACTTAAGATAATGTGAAACTGCAGAGGAATGCCCCATTAAAAGAAATAATCTTGGTGTTGAGGATGGATATGATGTCTCCCTTGAACTAATATCTACCAGGAGGAGTCTGTGTCTATCACAGATAATGTTTAAATTACATCTTTCAGGGAAAAACTCCACACAACCAGCCATCACCTACTGTTTCCAAAGCACTTGCCATCAGCAGGGAGAATTCAGAAAACAGTGAAGAACAGTCTAGAAAACACAGAGCAAGTGCTGGGTTTAAACCTCTCAAGCCATTTACTTCTTCAGCATCATGAGGCTTTGCAGCAAGATTTCAGAGTTTTTCTGAAGCACTGCCTTAAAGGTGCTGTGAAATAAAAACTGCTGTTTTAAACCTGTTTGATGACTTTATTCATCTCCTCCTGTTTCTGTGATCAGCTCAACAGCAGAACAATTCCCCCATTAGCTATCATTCCACATTATCAGAGGAGCATGAGCCTCTTGTGGAGGATAGATCATAAAGATGTACTGACAAAAAGCAGAGTTTGGATTTCCTTTTTCTTTTAAATTTACCTCAGTTTTGTGTCAAAACTGAATTCTATCAGACTACTCCAAGTGAATCAGGTCAAAGTGGTTCAAACCAAATAAAATTAACACATGGCTGTGATTTAACCCAACAACACAATGAGAATGCCATTGGATTAATTCAAATGCACAGGGACCTCAGTGCTACAGAGCATTTGTGCCATCTTTTTGAAGAGAATATTGCATTACAAGAAAACTGGAAAAATGATAGCTTTTTCAAGTTCTGATTGGAAAAAAATTACATTTCTAGGTTAAATCAACAGATGTAGATTGGCTTGAAAAAGAAATGAAACTGTTCAGAAAAATAATATTTACACATATTTGTTATTTGAATATATTCACCCATCATGAAGCTGATTAAGCAGATGTTGATTCTGTATTTCACATACAGTCTCAAGATCATAAAAATTCTCTAGTGTCCTTCTGCAATTCTCAGCTGTGCTCAGAGAATCCGTGTGCCATCAGCCAGAACGGCCAAACACAACAGCCCCAGGTGTTCAGTAAGACACCTCTGCCCAAAACCCGGAGGAAGAAATATTTCCCTTCATACTGGGGGCATTTGACATAAAAATGTCCTCACTTACCTGCCTGCACACCATTTCTAGAAATCCAAGATAATAACTCTTAATATTAAATTACTGATTCTGAGCATATTCCTTGCACCAAATACATCTCGGAAAAGAGCCTTCTTAAGAACATAACTTAAAAGATAAAAGACTAGGATTTCAATGATACAGACACCAGATATTGAAATATCACATATATTGAAATATGAACATCATATTGAAAAATCACATATATTCAATGGTCAGTAAAACAAAGTGTTTAAAAAGCCTCATGTAATCCCAAACTTCTAATGCACAGGCGCTTTGTTTGAGCTATGCTGGAATGGGGTTGTAACGAATACCTGGAATAAGCAGTTCTCTTGTACTTTCAGGGCTCAGAATTTTAACTACTGAACTTGTCTTTGTTTTAGAAGTCTGAAATCACAGGTGTCTCCCACTCATAGCTGCCTAAGGATTAACATAAAAATTGACTTCAGTCATTTGCATGCTGATTTTTTTTTCAAAAACATGTTAGGAACTGAAACCAGAACTGTGTTGATGATACAGATTATCCAGGATTCCAGTCCTGAGCAAAAGTACCTCCTGTGGCTCATATAAAGGAATTTAGAAGATAATTGCTATCCTGTTTCTCAGTGTACATTGAACTTTCAACTGCTTGAACATAATCAGCCTGATTATTCTTGAACATTCAGTTGAGCAGACAATTAACTGCTTAAAAATAATCTGACTCAAATATTGCACACTGCTATAGCCACAGACTGCAAACACTACCAAATAATGCAATTTTCCATCCATTTAATTTCTCTTCCAAAAAAAAAAAACCACACCATAGGCTGCTTAAATTTACATCAACTAAACAGAACAAAAACCCCAAGCAATGGCAAAAAAACCCCTCAAATGTTTGGAACAGCCAGAGGGTTTCAGCAGTGCATGGTGAAGAGAGAAAAGGCTGAGGAATATTCAGCTGAAGGGCTGCCCTTAGAAAACAGGCAAGTGTGCACATACATCCCAAGTGCTTGGTGCAAGACTTCCAAACTCCACTGCTCAGAGTCTGTGCAGTGAAGATCCAGATTTGCCTGCAGTTAGCCCAGCCTGAAATACTGCAACAGGTCATCTATAGCAGCTTTTCTTTCTCATTTCTCTGCTGGAGGTATAATTTAAGGCATGTACCATGGCCCTGTTTTGTGAGTCTTATGTGATGAACAAACAGGAAAAAAGACCCAGTAAATGTATTACAAGTCTCACAGAAGGATGTAGCTCTTTATATATCCAGTTTCCCATCCTTTATGCTATCCTTCAGCAATGAGTTATGATGAAACAGCAGTTAAATAAGCAGTTTTATCTGAGGAATTACGTCTTAGAGATTAACAGACTTACCTGTTAATGACACAGTAAACATTTTAGTAAAATTGCTGTAAAAATCCAGATCTTTTTGACTGCTTCCTTTTAACTTCATTTAACCTTTTTGAATATCCTTTCTTCATCCACTTACCCTCTGTTTATTTCTAGTTGAAGATACAATGAAGTCTGCAAGCTTTCTGTTTTTGGGGAGGGTTCAGATTATTTCCTTACATTTTAAGTGGAAAGGTACCATTTCAACAAAGAAACAATTACAATGCTTTCTCACTTTTGGGTTTGGGGCTTTGTGTCTTTGTTTGCGTGGCTCTTGTGAGGGAGGAGTGTTTGTTTTTAAAAGGCAAGCTTTTCCAATGGACACTGACTTCCGTAACACATGCACTGTTAGAAATGGGGCTTGGCATCCTGCTGCACAAGACTTGTAAATCTCTGCTGGCCTTGCTTTCTAGCCACGTTGGACTTGGAATGCCTCCCAATGATTCAGAGCATCTAGACAGAAATACACACAAAGCCAGATGCTCAGGATGACAGGAATTTTACAGGCAAGCAGCTGGAATACTGTCTTCAAAGTCAGGTAGGGGGAAAGTGAAGTTTTTCAGCCTGCTGAGGCATAAGGGCTGCAGGGAGAAGATGAATAACTGGCCTCACTAGATTGTTATCACTTCTCTGGCTCAGTCCAAGAAAAGACCTCTTGCCTTCTGTGCCAAATGTCCTTTTCCTGAAATGTGAATGTTTTTTGCTTTGTGTCTGATACCTCTGGTCCCAAATGAAGAGGACTTTTCAGCATGAAGCTGTCAGCAACTAATAGGAAATTGAAGATGCTGCATTAATTGAAGCAGGCCATCCCAGTTCCCTTCACAACTCAGACCAGCAATCTGAGAAGCTTTATCATTAAAATTCACTGAAAATCAATTAAGAGAGCCTAAAGCAGACTGGAGCTCCCACAGGGCCTCTTTGCATTACCTCAAAAGGTAACAAATGTCAAGGGACAGAAGGTGTCAGTCCCAGTAAGCTGGCTCTGTTTGCCTGGGAAAAGTTCATTAGAGAAATTAAAGATTCACACCAAGGAGTGGAGGACCAAGGTAATGGGATTTTGACAGCCAGTTGGTTCAATATTGAATCATATAAGTAACTGACATAGTCAGTGATTTGTTAGGGGTTTCTACTAATTTTGGCTAATTGGAGGCTGAATCAGATATAAAAATACAAAATCAACACAACACTTTATTATGAGTATAATAACTAACCATACTCTGTGTTGATAAACTTCTTAAAATAGATCTCTTCATCTGTTGCAAAAGCTAGGCACCAGTTGCAAGAACGGACTCTGTTAATTTTCATGAATAAATCAATTTTGGAGGAGCATGTGAGACAGATAAACTGTAACTGGAGCAAGACTGAGCCACCCCATAGTCTGAGGCAATGTCGCGGTACAGCAGAAGTGAAAAAGCAGATGCTGACCTTGGTACTTACCAAGCACTGAAGGAAGAGGCTTTGTCCAGCTGTCCATGGGACTTTGATGAAGAGAACTCTGATCTCTGTGATGAGACAAAGTTGTTTTGGTCCACATAAGAAACTGGGATGAGAGCTGTGAAAGAGTCTCCTGTCCATGTGTCGGGGTGAAAAGAATGAGTTGTGCTTCTGTCCTGCTAGAACCTCTTTGAGAGGGGTAAGCTGTGCTGCTGGTTGCAGGAAAATCCAAAACCACCAGTAACTTGCTAGGGTTAGTAATCTACCTGAGGAATATAGAAACAATGAACTGATCTGCAAGTATGGTGCTGTGTTAAAGGACTCATTCAGGTATCATCAAATTGTGCCAAAGCCAATGTCCTTGGGTGTGAGGGACACTGAACATTTCCCTTCCCAGTGTAAGAAATTAAATTTTTTCCCAGAAAAGGGAGCTCATCATTAGATTTCATGAAAGCACCTGGGAAAAGCAGATGTTCTGGAAACCTTAACAGCTCTGCTAATGCCTTTTCTGAGGTGGATGTGCTCTCATCCCAAATGGACATCTCCATAACAAGGGGCTGCAAGAGCCATAAATGGGGAGTTCAGTGCTGACCTGGCCACTCACACGCGCCCCAGCACGGACACGTGGAGCTGCAGGAATGGCATGGCCACGTCAGATGGCCGAGTGTTCTTCCAGTTTTGAGGGAAAAATGTAACTGAGCATTGCAAGCACAGGTACCAATTAGTATAATCAGGCATATTGTCCCACAGGCTCAGATTAATTTTTATCCTAGCAGTGCAGCAATCACTGTTCCTCCTAACATAACTATGTTATGTTCAGTACAACATTTCCATCTACATTTGCTACCTTAGGTATGAGCCAGCACCAGTATTCAGCCAAAGATAAAAGTGCAAAGTGGATTTTAAAGATTGCCAGGATATTTTAATGAAGTAAATTAAAAAAGGCCATCTTTTCTGTCTCAGTGATTCCATCTGATTAGAAAGCAAAGGTGAGCAGCAGAAGACAGGTGAGGTGGTGCAGGCAGGGGTAAGGATCAAAATGAACTGTGGTGGTTACATACCCAGTATGGGAAAACCAGGCAGGACAGAGGAATCATCTCTGAAATTAAGAGGGAAGTTTAGCTTCTTCCTTTTCTGGTGAGATTGACTATAGGACTGTCTAACAGGATTTCAGACTATTTATTTTCTTGTAGAAACCTCACTTAGATTCGTATTAATCAGCTCAGCCTCTGCTGCCATCAAATTGAGGGAAATAACATTTTTTTAGCACAGCTAAGAAACAGAGCAGATAAAACTAAATTAGGCAGCCCCAATGAGCAAAGGAATTATGTCCTATCCACCTTCAATAAGTCACAGACACCACAATCTCCTCAGAGCATCTCATTTACTTTCAGCCTTGCACAGTGAGCCTGCAGCTCATCATGGATCAAAAGATGCCTCACTTAATGACAAGAAAAATGACTGCATTCTGTTTAGTTGCAATCCTTTTAGTCATAACAAATCTTGTGTGCATCAGCTGAGCTCTGGGACAATTGTGTGCGGCAGCAGCAGCAGCACCCTCCTCAGAGGCTGTTCCAGTTCCTTCTCTAATCACTGCTCCAGGACTGTAGAGGACATTTCCCCCCTCACACCTTCAGCAATAAACCTACTCATCTTCCAAATCCTTCCTAAATTCCAGATCCCTCGTGCTTAAAACCACAGGGCTGCCCACAGGGCAAAGGTCCAGGCTCACAGGCTGGTTCTCCTCCACAGAAACCCCTCACACACCCCGGGCTGGTGCTCTTCAACAGCAGAACTTGTCAGGAGCACCATTAAACTGATAATCAGGGAAACAATTCCTTCTGCTGTGTTAGGTTTGAAACAGTGCAAGGTATAGAAATTATGTATTATTCATCCTCATGGAATGTCCCTGCCCTTCAGAGCTCCAGCATTACTGTGCAAAGCCTCTCATGGAGCCAAGGAGAAATGGCTGCCGTCCCAAAAACAGAGTCTGGGAGAAATTCCCAGTGTCCTTCATGCCTTGAGAAAATGCACAAGCAGTCACTGTTGGGGTGTTGGGTACAAATTCAGTTCAGATGAAAAATTTTCCAGGGTGATCTCCCTCATCTTTATGTTCTAACACAACTACAAACAAGCAAAATGAGAGATTTTAGAAGGAATAAGGGATGTTTAAAAGCAAATCTCTGAACTAAGGCTGGGAGGCCCACCCAGCAGTTAAACAAAGGACGGCAGGCACTCTTCATCACCTATTTCATGTTAAGGGATTTCTAAACTCTACCAAATTAAGTTAGGAAATTAACCAGGGAGCAATACAACTATATTTTAATTAATTTAAAGGTACCCAAGAACACAGAATGTTTTCCATGAAACTAGGGGATTCTTTTCCTTATTCAATGCCTGAGTGGGATTAGCAATTGGAAAAACCCACTGAAACTGTAAATGCATTCTGCCCCAGGACAGAAACAACAGGTAATTATTTAAAAACTAGAAAAAAAATCCAATCAGAAACATAAAACATTATGGACCATATATTATTTTTATCACCAAGAATTCCCCATATAAAAGGCACCGAGGAAACCGTAATTCAGACGTGGGAAAACAGAGGGACTGTAAAAGTGAAATGGATTTCTGACAAATGATCATGTGTGGAACATAGATTCACAGACCAACAAAACCAAACACCCCAGCAGCAGCAAACTCCAATAGTGCATGTTCCAGCTGAAGCACAGGGGTTTGTGTATATTCATCCTGTCAACTGGCACACTTAACCTGCCAAGGCTGCTCAACTTCTTCTTTCACATCCTTAACCACAAAATCCCCCAGTCCTTTCACAGGAATCACTTAACCAAATGAAGACAGACCAGAAATGTTATTTTCACAGTTCACAATAACATCAAGTTCTGTGCCTAAGATATACCATCTTTCAATATAAAGAACAAGCCAGCAAGTGCATAAACCTGGTGTTTGAAGAAGTGGTAACAAGACAGGAAACTCAAGCCCATGGTTAGCACAAAACCCCATGATTAATATAACACAAATGCAGATGGTCAAGGACACAGCTTGCCAGTTTTGGGATGTAATAAGCTGGAATTATTAAAGCAAAAATGATTTCTAACAAAAATCATGTTTCCCAGAATTGAATACCACTTGGGGTGGACACTCCTGATCTCTACATAATATTTCAGGGGTTCAATTGGCACCAACCTGTTTTTCTAGATACAAGCAGGGAAGAAGTTCAGTTCTTGATAATATGGAGTTCTGTAACTTCATTAGAAACCTTTCATCTTTCAATACTTTAAATAAAAGCTAGAAAAGCACCAACATTTTGCAGCACACAATCTGAAAAGGTCAATGTGCCAGACAATAATACATCAAATAAAAACTAAAGTGAGGGCAAGGAAAATCATCTTCAGGTGCAACTGCTCTTCTGCAAAAGCAAAGTGATATTAAGATGCAGCCTGGGAACAACACATTTCTCAGCTATGAGAGAAAGCATAATTCTTAAAATCCTATTCTCTACATTTGAGACAGAAAATCAACAACAAATCAGGTGTTAGCTTGGTTAGCACTCAGACGTGATAATTATTACCACAATATTAGCATAACAGTCAAATAAACACATTCCAGATATGCATTTTAATTCATTTACTAGTGTCAGCCATGCTCTGCTTTGATTCTGTCAATACACTCTGCTGCAAAAAGGTTAAATTGTGTTTTCAACATCATGTGAAATCCAGCTCTTTGAGTCACAGCTCACCACAGACCTCTAAACAGGAGGCAAAGACCTACACCAGTTTGCCTTCCAGAACTTCTCACACATCTCATTACCTGTCTTCTCAGACATCTATTACCTGTCTGTGGGCAGCTCCAGATAATGGGGGCAAAACCATTCCAAAGAACAGTACCAAGGAAATCACACAGCACTACAGACTTGTTCCAGGCATGAAATGTTTAATGGATTATGTGAAATAACACAGAAGCAATTCCTGTCCACAGAAAATAATTAAAATGTTTTTGTTTCAAGGACAATCACTGGATGCTTAAAATTTCTGGTGCTGAAAGCTACATTAGGTCCTCAGCATTGGGCAATCAATATCCCCACAACCTAAACTGTAAAATTACTACCTCCCCAAGGAGAAAATTTTCAGCATTTACAACTCATCTCAAAACCTCAGTAAAACGAAACCAGCAGAATTTCCCTGAGCTGACATTGTGTTCTATTACCCTTCAAATACTCATGAAAACAGACTTGCTCTCACTAGCACAGCTGTTCATGAAAATCAGGGGTAAAACCTGTAAGAAATGCCAATGTGCTTGAACGTTCCTTTCCACTGCAGGCACAAGCCAATGCTCTTGGAGTGGCTAAAAGCTGAGCAGCTCTCACTGGCACAGCCTCTTCTCCATACCCAGCGAGTGACCAACACGGCAGCACCAGCCTTCCCAGAGATGGGCGAGGACGCCAGACAGCAGATGCCAACAAGGGTTTGCAGCTGTGCTAAGGGAGGTTTACGTTGGACTTTAGGGAGAACTTTGGCCCAGAAAGGGGCATTTAGATATGGGAATGCTCTGCCCTGGGGGCGCTGGTGGAGTCACCATTGTGGGAGGTGTTCAAGGGAAACCGGGCAGCAGCACTCAGGGCTCCGGTCTGCTTGCCATGGTGGCCATGGGCTGGTCTTGACTTCCTCTTCCAAGCCAGTGCATTCCATGGTTTGTGACATCACAGCCTCTGGGGACAGCACGGTGGCTGTCAACTGTCCCCAGCCGTTCCGTGCCCAGAGCCCGGGCAGACCTCGGTGTGGAGTGACGTCCAGAGCTGACGTGGTGGTGGCAGCTCCTAGTGCAGAGTACCCTGGCCGGCCAGGGCTTCTCCTGGACACTGCAGGTGTACCTGCTGATGCTTCTGGTCCATCCACTCAACCCTTCCAGCCGTCCTGAGCGGGACATGGGCACCTCGGGTCTGCTTCCCGAGGAGCTGGAGCTGCAAGACATGGACCCTGAGGCTGCCCCGTGGGTGGACTTGGCGCTGGCGTCCTGGACATGCTTCCTGGTGGAGCTGCTGATCATGGGCATTGTCCTGGGATGCTACCTTGGCAGAAGGCTCTGGAGACGCTGGAGAGAGGTGAGGGAGGGGGGCAGGACGGGGCAGACCCCGAGGCTGCTGGGCCTCCTGGGCAGCCCCTTGGCCAAGGCCCCGCGGCAGACGGGAGCGGAGCCTGCGGGCAGGAACGGGGCCCAAGGCTGAGGCCAGGGACGGCACCGGGCAGAGGCGGCCGGAGCTCTGCTCGCCGAAGCCTCTGCCGTGGGCAGCCCAGCCGGGTCCGAGCCTCTCTGGCAGAGGCCTCGGCCCCGCTCCGCCCCTCCCATCGGGATCCCCGTGCTTTCTCTTGCAGGAGAAGCTCCGGAGCCGCTCGGCGCGGGCAGGGCCCCGCTGCTGCCGCTGCTGCCGGGGCCGCGACTGCCCCAAGAAGCTGCTCCAGCTGCTGAGGCAAAACCGCGCCCTGCTGCGGCTCTGCCTGCGGCACCGCCCTCGGCAGGGACCCAGAGCCAGGAGAGCAGCACTGGGGGCCCGGTGAGAGAGGAGCAGACTCCGGCCTCGCCTCAGCACCAGGGCCCGGTGAGAGAGGAGCGGACTCCGGCCTAGCTCAGCACCAGGGCCCGGTGAGAGAGGAGCAGACTCCGGCCTCACTCAGCACCAGGGCCCGGTGACAGAGGAGGAGATCCCGGCGTCCCCCAGCACCAGGGCCGGGTGAGAGAGGAGCAGACTCCGGCCTCGCTCAGCACCAGGGCCCCGTGAGAGAGGATGATCCCGGCCTCCCTCAGCACTGACCTCCAGCCCCAGCGCGGTGCGGAGCCTTGCGGGGATGTGTGACCAGCGCCCAGCCCGGGCGCTGCGACATCCCATTCTCAGGAGTTAGAGACACCCCGTCCTCAGTCATAGCATTCCCCGACACCTTTTCCACAAGAAGTTGACATTTCCCTCGGCGTTCCCTTTCTCAAAGTTGAAGTATTTTTGGCATAAGTTTCTTACCCCGTAGTCTTCTAGTCACCCTGTAGTGTAGATTTTGCGAGTAGTCAAGTTAAGTTCAAGTAGTCAAGAATAAAGTTGACGTTTTCTACGCAGTGCTGTGTCCTTTCCATGCCATTCCATCCCAGAGGGGACCCGGCGAGTGCTGTGTTTGCACGGGAGCTCCAGCCTGCCAGGAATGGAGCGCCTGAGTGCCCCGGCAGGGCCTGCACGAGTATGGAGGGCAGCTGCAGAGAAGATGGCGGGCAATGCTCTCCTGCCTCCTCCTCCTCCCGAGGAAGCTCGGCGTCCATCCCGGTCTGCACTGTGCCGGGGGAGGGCCCTAAAGGCCCTGGGAGGTGTCTGGGTGGCGCCCGAAGGTGCTTGCAGGACTCTGGGGCACCAGGGAAGGAGCAGGATCATCCCTGGAATGCTGTGAGAGGTACCCTGGGGCCCAGGCAAGGGCTGAGTTCAGGTAGGCAAAGACAATCCAGGGGCTGCTGGGCTATGGCAGCCATCAGTCCAGTGAGGCTCAGTCCTGTCATTCTGAGGTTTTTATATTTATCTGTATTTAGTTCTTTGGATTTATCCTATTGACCTTCAAAATGGGATTAAATTTCATTTTCCTACAAAACAAAACTTAGTTATTTTATTTCTAGGAATCAACCATGCTTACTCCCAGTTTAAATGACTTCTCTGTGACTTACTCTGCTTCTTGCTCCCTTACAGCACCATCAAACGCCTCTGTTAAAATACAGAACCCTCACTGCAAGGAGGATAATCTTGCTATTTTCTCAAGGATGTTAACTTTGGTGATATACCCATTTTCACAAATCTAATAGGAAAAAACCCTACAGATCAGATTGACAATTTCAAAAGCTGGTTCCTCAATTCTTCCTCATCAGTTTCCTTATTGGTGACATTCAGCAGTGATACCAAACGAGCACAGAAAACAAATGGAAGAAGAAATGCAGATAGTCAGCAGCCACCACCTATCAAAATGCATTTTAAATAGAGTTCAAAGGTCTCTAAGAGCAAGGTGAGATGTAAATGGAGATACTCACACAGAAGCACTGTCAGCTGGTATTTTCAGCATTTCCTCTTCATTTGTTTATCTATCACCTAAACAAGAGAAAAAAACCCAAACAAATGTGACCTTTCAGGCAGACAAAAAATGTGGTTGGTCCTTAAGAAAGCATTTTATTCTGCCTGTATAATAACCTGTTGGGAACAATTGGAGCTTTTAGCAAAACGTCCCTGTACTGTTGCAGTTATTCTGCCACTGTGAGAAATCACAGGCACGGCTGCAAGGCTCCTGCAGCTCACCCTGGTGAGGGTCAGAGACCACTTATCTACGCAGGGATCACGGGAATAACGATACTGGGAAATGTGGAGGGAGCTGGATAAATAAATACTTGCCATTTCCTTACCAAAACACCCCTCAAAACAAAGCTATAACATAGTTTGCCTCTGAATTAGGAGAATTTAAATTAACTATTTTAGGTCTGCTTTTGGTTCAACATTCATCAATCTGAATTTGAATATGCATAGAGTAAGTAATTAAAGGTAGCTGAAACTTAAATGTCTATTTCCTTGTGCATAACCTACGCTGAAACACATTAAAAAACAGTGTTTTGCCTTAGAGCTGCTTGGCATTGTTTTTATAACCTGGTATAACTCATCAGGTTATAAAAAACATGGGGAAATATATTCTTTGTTTCATTAAGAATGCATTATTAATTAGAAAGGCATAACTTTATCAGAGTCACTGCTAATACCAACATTACTTGGCTAAGTTCAAAGTGCTGACACAAGAACATCATAACAAAAGTAATGTTCAACAGAGCCTCAAAAATAAAGACACAGTTCAAAGTTTTTCAGATGTCCTAGAGTTGCTAAGATTTCTCCAGAAAGAGGAGCAAACTGGAAATTGCACAGGAAATTTTAAACCCATTTATCTTTTTTTCCTTAACTTCTTTGTGGGCAAGAGAAAACTCCTAATACAGGGAAAGAAATGTAGTTTTCATACCTCAGTCATGAGTAGTCCCCTCAGTTTCAACCAGACCCAGTGCTCAGTGAAATCTTAGAAAGGGCCAAATCATCAGTATGAAATTCAAATTATATTTGTGAAAGTAGCTATTTTTTCTCCATTCCCCTCCCTCCCCAACATCATGTGGGAAAGGCTCAATTAGAAAAATTATTATTACAAAATTGCACTTTGACAAAACAAGTTCGCTATAAGTTTCACCAGAAAGAAAAAGGAAAGCAGAATCAGAGGTTATCAAATTCAGTATAAAATCCAGCTCGGGCTATCTCCAAAAGGCTCATTTAATTTATCCAGGATTTTTAAAAAACCCAACATATTAAAAACTTCACATATTTTGTTAAATATTATCATTTCTATCTGAAATATTAATTATTACTATGCTTTTCAGAAGTGAATTAGAGAGTTTTCTGCACCCATCTTCCCCAAATCTGATTCTAAGTGCTTGCCAAGTTTAATCCCTTAGGAAGCAAAAGTGTGTCTCAGGATCAATAGAAACTAAACAACAAAGCTTGACAAAGTGTATTAAATTGTCAATAAAGTCAATATAATATTAAAGTCAATAAATATTTTCCACTGTAGAGACAGCTATCGCCAGCCTGTGAATTTTGCTAGGGCAGGTTTAGTGAAGAAAAAATGAGGTCTTTATTGCCAAATCAGTCAGGAGTTGTTCTACTCTATTGCCAGTATGAGGTGAGTGTAAACACCACGTTCTTCGCAGTATCATCTACAAAGTATTCCCCTTTAAAGTGAAGGCTGGTTTGAGTTTGAGCAAACAGATGAAAAGTCGCTGGTGTGGCACAGTGATGGCAGCGTGGCCAGGCTCTGCAGCGGAAGGCTGGGACCCAGCAGCAGGTTCCTGACCAGCTCTCCAAGGCTGAGTGTGCAGGGTTGCTGTGGTACCCCGGCCCCCCTGGCTGCACACTTCCAGCCACCATCCCCCTTCCTCTCAGAAGGACAGGAGAGAAAAGAAGAAAAGCAGGAACTGGAAAGCTCAGACTAAAGTCAGGGAGGTCACTGATGAAACAGACTTGGAAAAACTTATTGATCACCAATTAAAAAGAATATTTAATTACATAATTATGCACTATTATTAGGCAGTCAGACAGCAACAGCCTGACCCCAAGCATGCTGCAGCATCAGAGCCGGGCAGTGCCCATCTCCCAGGAGCTGATTTACCCATCCTTCTCCAGGGAATTTACCTGCACACAGTTCCACTGTAGAGCTGCCAGGCTGGCAATAAAAATATCTCTGGCTAAGAGTCAAACCCTAATACATAAATCATATTAAATGAAGAATGAAACCTGCAGCATTTGATTGACCTTCAGTGCCCTGAGAAGATTACAAATTTCCCAAGATTAAGGAGTTCCCAATATACACAGCAAAGGACTGATTTATGGATCAAATGTTAAATAGGCCCGAAAAATTGGAGTTCTTAGATTGCACATGAAAGAAGGAAAAAAAAACCCCATCACAACCCTCAAAAGCAATTTCAGATCCTTCTTTGAAAATCTGGTTTCAAAAGGGAGGAATAGATACAATCTTCCCCTCACATGGAGATTTTAATGAATTAAACCATTTCAAGTCTGTGAAGAAAGCCCTACCACTATCCCTGTCAAATGACATTTTCTTCCCTTTTTTCTTCTCATTACTACTTCAGAACAGTCTAAATAACAGCAAATAAGGAAATTAAAGTTGCAATTCCAGCACCAAGCTCTGGAGTCCCACATTGCCTTCAAACAACTGCATGAAACCAAAACTTTATGCTTAATACTCTCCAATCCATATAAGCCATTTATTTGCATATCCTTGGGCTGCTGAAGCTCTAACTTGCATTTCCATTGGCAGATGGGCCTGATTCCTGCCTTTCCCTGACACAGATGAGCAGTGTGGACCCTCACTGTCTGAGTGGCTCCTGCTTAGCTGATGAAAGCTCTTGGCTTTCCTCTCTGTAACTCTGTCCTTCCTGAACCCAGCCTGAGGGACTGAGCAGCCCCACACCCTCTGCAGTTTGCATTCCTGATATCTGCCTCTCCATCAGGATGCTTTGCAAAAACAATTCAGATCAAATGTTGTCTCTGTCTGCCTCAAAGAGCAGTTCGCTGAGTTTTTTACTCCTGTTTTTAGAACATTCTCTTTCTAATGCCATGACAGCTGTGTACAAATACAGAGAAACACCTTGAAGCATTAATAAACAAAAGCTGCCACATTTCCTGTGGCCATTTGAGGGTGAAATTGCATGTGTGAATATATTGCAGTTGTGTAATACACTGATATGTATATGTTCCAAAGTAAATGCATTAAAAGCAGATTATGCAGCATGTATTTGTTGCCCATTTTAAATTATTAGTGGAAGCCAAAGAAAGATTTATTTGATAGCCTCATGGATTTATCTTCATAATTTACAATGGAGCAACTCCTTTGCTTTCAATTTAAGTGGATTTTTGTCCCTGACAGATTAATCTACCTGGTCACCAGGCTGATACAGAGCAGAGGAGCACAGACAGTGCAAGAGCTGATTTTTAATTACATTAATGGACTTCTCATGTGGCTATAACTGATATTCCAAGTCCTTTCAGACCGTAGGCTAACAGCATCCATCCCATGTCCTGCCATTCACTGCTTCCTTATGGCATTTGCAGCCACAGGAAGCATTCTGACTGCTTCCGCACAAGTCAGAACAAAGCACTTTTACTTTGGTGCCATGCGCCTGCTGGAAGGGCAGCAATGCAGCCACCAATTTGTACTTCCTAGGTCAGGATTCTCCACACATTTAAAAACCGTAACAAGAGGCAAAAACTCTCCAATCCTGCTGTAAACAAGAGTGTTTAAGAATCCAACTCCTCCAACTTCAACTTGCTTCCAAGTTTGTAGTATTGACTTTGTTAGATAAATGTGTAGATTATTGTGGATTAAAATGATAACCACATGCCTGCATATTGACCTCAAGTGTGATGGTATGAGCAAGTTGGTGGTCTTCTTATCCATCCCTGTTCTCATTATGATGCAATTTCTCAACTATCTCCAAGACGTATTTTTCTTCAACCTGAGCAAACTATTTTATAAAGTTCCTGACAGGGAGAATGGCTGCCTTCCATACAAACCAAAGTGGTTCAGTTTTAAAGTGATTAGAACTTCATCAGCCTTCAGACCCAAATATGTGTGGCCTCTGTGTAAAAAAGAAGCCCTTAGGAAAGGCTCACTCTGAAGGTGTATAGAAAACCATCATTCCACAGCACAGCAAAACTCCACCCGAGTAAAATCTCACTCACTGTACAATTAAAGGAAAATATTTCAGTGGTTGTGCCAGGGACAAGGTGAGGATACACAATACCAGGCAGGATTCTACACTTTCAGATGCTGAGTATCCAGAGATAGAAATTCATCATGGAACAAGCTGCTACAAACTGAAATTGTGCTTGGCTGAGGTAGGATTCAGTCCTTCCTCCTCCCCAACTCCTTTCTGGGTCCACTCCTCCCCAGTCTGTAAAAAGAGAGCAAATGTCTCATACGGAGCAGGGGCAGAGGAGCTTTTTTACCCTGTCACAATTAATCAGCAAATTTGGAATAAAAACATTTGCTCTGCCATTTTAAACCATATTCTGTGATTATCTGTTCTCAGAGGTACTTGCTTTCTAAATTTTACTTTTATTTCTTGGGTCTAAACAATATTACCACAATTCAACTTGCCCCTGACCAGTCTGTCCGAGAGGAAGAAGCAGCAGTGGTTGCTATCTGCCACCAAATTTTACATCCGACGTATAGTCTTATTTACACAGGCTAAAGGATCTATAGGGAAGGCTGAGAGAGATCTCCATTTGTGCATCCTGGCAGGATTCTGCACTGGTCAGTACCTCTGCCTGGTGTTCTTGAGTTAGTGGATCAAAATGACTTCATACTACGGAGGGTCTGCCCTCATTTGTACGCAGTGGATGTAAGGACATGACCAGCAGGTTAGAAATACACGTTTCCAAACAGATTGCCCCACAGCCTTGTGTTAGTAGCTTTATTTCAGGAGCTTTATCAGATTATATGGCTGGAGATATCAATATCTGTGTTATGAACACACTCCTACATGCCTTGAATAGAGTTCCCAGCAATAAAATATTTTGCATGCCATATGCAATGGTGACCAAAAAGAAACTTGTCAATGTCATCAAAGCTAAGGGACCCTATCAGCATTTTCAGGAAGCCTTATTAGGATGAAATTCTGTATTTCAGCTCATTGTGAAGTTATTTGACATTTCAGTGTCACATCTAACACTCCTGATCAAGAACATGATGCACTGCACACACATTTCTGTGAGTGGAAAGATGGGTTTCTGTGCATGAGTTTTCTACTGGAGTTGCATTATAACAAACTCTGCTGTTAACCTGTCTTTGGATTTATGTGTCTTTTCTCTGCTTTTGATCAAATCTATGATCATTTTTATACGATAAAATAGAGAGGCTGGAAGACTAGCTCATCTGAATGCAAATGAGCTCTTTCTCCTCCCTGCATCTGTCTCAAGGCTTATCTTTTTATTACTCTCACAGAAAGCAGGAAAGTCTGGTTAGAGCCAGGGGCTAAATCACAAATTACTTGACAATCCACTGGTACCATGGCATTTTTGGAATATATTCCCTAAGCTTCAGTGACTAAGGGTGACTCATAAAATTGTACAAGTCCATCAGCTTAGCATCTGTTTTTTACGTGAAGACTTATGAAAATTGAAGTGTACTTTATCACCTGGGACAAACTTTTATCTTGAACATCTACAACACACTAGTCATAGGCCAGAAAAAGAACTGCAAGGGAATATAAATGAAAAAGACTTTTTGCTTAGTAGATCTGGGATTTTTGGCTTGCTTTAACAATTTGAGCTCTGCCATGGTGCCAGTGATGCAGTATGAATAGCTGGGTTTCCCAAGAGTCCTATGATGCTTATTTAGGTTCCCAGAGGAGATGTAAATGAAGAGCTAAATCAAACTGTCACACACCATAGAGCTGGGGATGCACATGAGCACACACCACACACTGAAGCCTTCCCAAAGCAGCAGCTCCCCGCCCCACCTCCAGACCCCAAAGCAGCACCCCCACAGGACACCAGGAGGAGCTGATGGTGGCAGGTCCTGTCTCTCTGAAGCCCACACCAAGCTGTTCATAATCGCACCTAAAATGCATTCTGTACCTCCTGTTAACTGACAGCTACTCACCTCTGGAGCTTGCTGCTACTTAACAGTGCCCAGCAACAATTGTACTGCAAAACGTACTGATCCTGCAGTGAGCTTCAAATCAAGGGATGGGCTGCTTCTTCTCAAAGCCTGTCCAATTTTAAATGAAAAATAGAAAAATAACCACTCTTCGCATGTATCATTACTGCTAAACCTTGTCTATGCTTTCAGCTTCTCTTATTTAACTTTTAAGATAATGAAACTTATTAGAATGGGATTTCAAGGCAGGTGGTAGACAAGGTATGGGAAGGTGTGTGTTGTTTGAGAATCCTCAGTGTCAGCAGACAACTTGCTGAAGCTGCATTATATTTTTCCAAGCAAAACAATGACTTAGCATCTTCATCTTCCCGGGTGTTTCCAGGGAGAACACCATAAGCTTTCTAAGTGCACAGTTACTGGCTATTTGAATGTATAGATTTAGCAAACTACGTAATATTCAGGACACTCTGCTGAAGCAGTATTTTGTTTTCTAAGATATTTTAACAAAACATTTGATTAAGGAAGGAAAAGTGTTTGAAATGACAATTTTGCTCTCCTTCATCCTTATTAAATAGCATTGCTTTTTCCAGTGTAAGGGAAATGGTTAAACTGAATGTGGCACAGATTTGTTGTTACTGCTGAATATATCTTCTGCCGTAATCAAACGATGCTGTTTAGGAAAACAACAATCATTTTTCCTTCTTGACCCTTGAGTGCTTACGTTACCCTTCATCTCTTCTGTTACTCCTCAGTCTCAGAACACAGCAAGCCTGGTCCTGTTAGATCTAACCCAGCTCCAAGTGCCATTTTTTCCAATTCATTTTCACAACTTACACCTCTTGCAGTTGTGAACTTGAATTCATTTGTAGGTTTTGTTTGTTTGTTTCCCTTCAGGCATAGGTAACAAAAGTTATTTCATGAGAAATACAAATCAGACAGATACAGTGCATCAGCTGTGGAGGGGTTAGGTTTCTTTTCCTTTTCTGGATACTAATCATAGTTAACAGCAATTTCCTTACTTCTCCCACACAGAAACCAGCACAAGCTTCCCAAAATGCAGTTTTTGACAGGGCATGGATGTTGGACCATAATTACATGTAGACCAGTGGAAGTGCTTCACTAAAGGGGAAGATTAAAGGAGACTAAGTAGCCAATAGGTTAGCAAAAGGTGAGCACTAATGGATCAATGGATCAATTTTAGTGCCAGGTGTCCAGAGCAGCTTTTAAGGGTGATCATGGATTTTAGTACCACCGCAGAGACAGATTTTAATTGTGCACTACAGCAGTGCTATTTAAACCATTATGCAACTGAATTATTACTATTTCTGTGCCAACTTGGATGTAAAACTTGACTATGGGCTGAATTGTATCCCTTAAGGGAATTCAGGAGGAAATTATTTTACACAGTGAACAAAATTGAAAGTATTTTGCATTCCTGGCATCTGCATTTGCCAGCCTTACACAAAGCCTGTGCCAAGCTGGTTGTACAAAACCCATGCACTGGTAGAGCCTGTGCTATCTTCCAGACAAGGAGAGAAGCAGAAGGAATCTTCCCTGTGGGTCCTAAGAGGTTGAGATCCATGTGTTCAGCAAGAGAGAGCAGAGAACAAATGAATCAATGAAATAAAAAGGAAAAGAGAGAGGTAGGCTGGCATAAACACTTTTGCATAACCTGAGTTATGCCTGGTTATGCCTCTACAAATCCATACGCAGACCCAAGAATCCTATGAACTAATCATAACTTCTCCCTGCCCCTCCCAAGTAAATTAGTAGATCTCATTTACCTCAGAACAATAAGACAAAAACCTCAGACCAAATAAGACAAATCTCTCAAGGTTTAATGGCTTCATCTGTCATAGAGTGACTGTATCCCTGGTACACAAAGATCCCAAATCAATATTTACTTCTTGTATTTCTGTTTAAAATTAAAACGCAAGCACCACATCCTTAACGCAATGTTTCTGATATCTAAGAGCTAAGACTTGCTTCCCAATTAAAATGCAGCAAGCAGATTGGTTTTAACACTCAGTGGCATTCTTTTTATGGACTCTCATTCCTTCACAGACCATATAGCTATAAATAACCCATGCACAGAGCAATTAGGCCTCTTGCTTGTTTTATGGGTTACAGACTCTATGCCTGTGCAAGTGTCATCAAATTTTCTAAAGCACTACAATGCAACAAAACACATTTAAATCCCTACATTAAGAGTAATTGAATAATTTTGATATTTAATTACTCTTCTTCTATCATATGGTTACAGCCTTTTGAGTGAATCACACAACTACAGAGTCCAGACTAAAGGATGACTCCTACACAAAGTGATTTTAGAAAAGGGCATCTTTAGCACCTGCAAATGGTAAATGTGGCGATGAAATAGGACATGGACCAATTTGGGGATCTGCAATTTCCACACAAATCAGAACTGAAACAACACAAAGTGACCTCCATACTTACTATGGTAGAGAAGCAGGAGTTTTGACTTATTCTGAAGAGTGATCTTGTGTGCTGATAGGATTCTGTGAATGACAAGGGGACTGAAAGCAGAGAGAAAACTCTGCTTCAGTGGCCTCACACCAAGACTCACATGATTCTTTTGCTCTGTGCAGAACTTAGAATTAAACTGAGGCCGAGGGGAAGCTACAGAAGAGAGACGCACACTTGGCTTAGCCTTTGTTATTTAAAGCTACAATTTCTACTGTGCTTCCTCTGCTCTTGCAGAAATGCTGTTTATAACTTTTATACTTTAAACATGCAGTAGGTTACACAGAATTGTACACTATCTGTAGAGCTGCCTTAGGAGACCTTGCAGCAACAACTGAAATATTTCCCCTCCTCTATGCAGAAAAGATTGAATTTAGCCCTGGGGAATTATATTCAAGGACAGAAATAGAGAGACAAGATCTTTCTTAATAATTTTGCAAAATAAACTTAAACTGTGAAAAACTGGGAAGAATATTAATCTGTTTGATTTGCACACACTCTCTTTTAAGACAAACTAATTATGCAGCAGAAGCATTTAGCATAAAAACACAAGATTCGAAATGTGAGTTAAGTGTAGCACAGGGAAATGAAACTGATAGGAGATGGATAAAGGCTAATTAGGCAATGTCTGGAAGAGCNGCAGATTATTAATAGTTTGCAAGATTTAGCATCCAATCACCTTTGAGATCAGCTTTTTTTTCCCACCCAATTTAGTCTCAACTACAAAAATGCAAAACAGCAAATGCAGTGTTGATCATAATGAGGTCACAAGCTAATTGTGTTTTTATTTCAAATTTTAGAGCAACAGTCATAGGAATATAATGCCTTAAAACAAACACCAGTTCAACAAGCTAAAACTGTATACAGGAAATCTGCGATCGCATGCTCATCTTTCTTGGTTTTCATAAAAGGGGAACGTAAGCCTTTGTTCTGTGGGTCTCCATCCCACTGAAGGTGTTCATGCCCTGAGGGTAATTCCCTTTCGGAGGTCTAAGCAGATTGCATTACCGCAATGATTTTTCCCCAAGGAAGAACGGAATAGATGATGTGTCACTCCAGCAGTCTCTCCTTCAGTCACATGGCTGAGGTGTAATCCTGCTCTCTGTGGGCGAGGCTCTGACACCAGACCCACAAGAAGAGACCTGAGACCTCACTACCAATTCTCAGAGGAATTCATGTAACAGCAAAGCCTTTGGAAATCACGCAGCAATTTTATGCAAAACTACAAGATGTAAAATAATTCATTTCTCCATAAAAAGGAAACAGTATTTTGACTATTGGGGGGTAGATGAAAAAGATGAGTTCTGCATTCCCTGACCCCATATTTTTCCTTTTAACCAATGTTAATAAGCAGGAGGATGGTATTGGCATGACACACGAGAACAGGGAGTCAGGTAGGAGTGGATGTAAATTACAGACCTATTGAATAACTGTGCAGAGCTCTGCTACTCCTGTGAGCCAGGGCTTCTCAGTTACCCGAGAACTTTACATCCCAGAAAATTAATAGAAGTGTTTTCTCACATTTTCAAGCCCACTGGTTTAGTGTTGATCACAAAACAACATTTACTATTATTTGTTAATAATCACACCCTGGGCTTACCACAGAATTACAATAATCTAGCAAGAATCCCATGCGTAGCCAGATACAACACACAGATGCATTCATGTTAATTACACAGGAGTAAATAAAAAAGCAAAGGGGCTAGGGTTTGATGAAAGCTTGTGTTTTACATACTAAAACTGTGGCAGAGTGCCACTGGGAATATCCAAAGCAGGCAACTGTAGTTCTGGAACTACAGCCCTACACCTGTGACAGCTCTCAAGTGCGTAGGTCTCATTTTTCTATGCAAGCATTAACCATTGACAAAAACCCCTTTGGTAGAACATTGATAGCAAGAGATTCTATATAATAGTAATGTTCATTTGCAGAGATGCTAGAAACATTTAGGCACTTAATGAAATAACTGTAACACACAAAGTCATTCAAGCCATTTTGAAAAGTGACTCAAAAGGGACAGTTCTTACATAAAATGACTGCTTTCAGAATATGACTAACAAATATCGTTTGTCCTCCTTGTTCCAACAATCTGCAGCAGCACACCAGGGAATCAGACTCACACATGGCTTGCCATGACCCTGAAAACAGAAACCAAATACTGGCACTGGAACTACTGGTGTTTTGTTGGTCATGGATAGTGTTTACAATAATTTAAAGCACGAATGGCTGCTAGGAAGAAGAATGGAAGGCAAGGATGGTGAAACACAGGGGTGTTGCCTGTGGGAAGTCCAAGAGCTGTTACTCCAGCAGCAACCTCAAGTTAATCAAGTTCTACAAGCACTGGTTTGTCTGGAATGAGTTCATGTCCAACAAAGCAAAAACTTCCCGAGGAGTTCTCAATAAAACAATGAGGATTTTGTGCACAAATAAGTGACAGAATATACTACTTTTTAAGCTAAATATTGAAAGAGGACCTATTTTCAGAATGCTTTTTCAACATTGAAGACTTGTTTGGAAAACAGGAAAAAACTACTGATTTGTATGTGGTATTTGCAATAAGTGGATAAAGTGGCAGCAACGTCAAGTATGGATTTGCAACTGGTGCTATTAAAACAAGGCAATTAGGCAATTTTGTTTCAACCCTTCCCTAAGGTTATTTTTTCAGGGTTAGCTAGATCCCCAGTGCCTGCAATATTAGTGGGAGGGAGTGGGGGAAGCTGCAATGTTCGTGAATGATTAAAATTCTTTTTTAAAATGTCGCCATCTGCGTTAATAAAATGTCCATGCTTTTATTGTGCTTAGAAACCCTGAAAATGGCAATCGTGTGGGCATATTTCATGGCTCTGCAAGGTATAAAATAGTTTGCAAAATGCTGAACCTCAGTCAGTGCCATCCCTCAGAGGATCCAAACATGCATTAGCTGTTCAAACTAAGTGGTGTTGGGCATCTTGCTTCAAAATTCCACAGGAACAGTTTCTATATGAGGTCTGCCTGTGACCAAGTTTGCAGAACCATATCCCTTGCTTTGTGTACTTTGCTGTGTGCTTATCCCTTTGCTGTGTGCTTCAGTAAAAGTCCTACAGAGAACCAGCTATGAATGATCTTCTATTAACAATCACATTCAGCTTTACCTTTGAGACCCATCACACTGGAATTTGAAATTAACCTGTAAGTATTTGTTGGGTACAAAAAAGTTGTGCGTTACCTTACACACGTTCCCCACTGAAATGTGTCTTTGCTCCTTAACTGCTTAAATTGACTTGACTTGGGCTCTGCTTTAATTCTTGGATTTACTATGTTTTAATGGTTACAGGGCTATTAAACTGTGAAAGAGCTGTGATCTCAATTTTCCTGTTTTGATCTCATCCATGAAGATCACAAAAGCCAGGTCAGCCCTACTAAAAGAACGCTGATCCTGCTGAGATCCTGAATCCAAGCTCTCCCGCTCCACCGTCTGGTACCAAATACCTCATACAACAGTACTCCCACAGCTCATTTTACCAGCCACTATGTCTTGAACACATAACAGGATTGTAGCAAAAACGAGATTATTATTCATAATGTATGACAAGATCTGGGGGGTGGTAGTTACTTTATTGGAAGACAGTTTTCTCTCCCCAATTCTCACATATTTTCCCCATTTCTTCTAACCCCCAACATATAATGTAATTAGTCTCAAAGGTGCTTCAGTGTACAGGGATTAGATACAAATAATTTTGGAATTTTATTAAAGATTGAAACTGACTCAAAATAAATCGTAAAATCTTCTGAGATTCACTTACTACAGATGGACAGAGTCATAACAAATCATTCCTATCTGCACCAGAATAATAGAACCAACCCAAAACCTAATCCTTGTCTTCTTAGAATTTAAAATATGAAGGAATTTCCATGGGTTGAGCCACATAACTCACATTACAGTGAACACACTAAGAACAAAACTTTAGAAACCTTATTCTTACATCCTCTGGTAAGCTGTATATACAAGTGCTGAATGTTCTAAACAGTTCCAGTGCTAAAACAATTCAGTGTTAAGCAAAAATAAAACTGAAACACAGGAAAAACCAAATCACTTGGCTGAATCTCATTCAAACCCACCTTGTTAAAGCAGTGTGTTACTGATGCTCTCTTTAAGATTAGACAGTGCTTTAAGCTGCTGCTGTTTACACTAACACAGCTTAAAGAACTTGAGCTCAAAAAACCACAAAGGAGATTGCCCTCAGTGCACAAACAGCTCCACTGTGTGTGCCTTTCTGACATAAAATCAAAGGAAATATTAATTCCCAGGTTTTTAAGGACCTGTACAACTTGAGTCCTTAAAAATTGCAATCATGGAGGTTTAACTTTGGAATTTAGACTTCTGTTAGCCATTTTAACTATTTGTGATATTTAAAAGTATTTATAATATGCAGCAGTACTGCAATATTTCACTACTGCTGCAGCTTAATTTTCTTCTGCTATTTAAAACCATTCCTAAGAGGCACCAGCATCACAATATTCCAGTGTTACTGCTACTGCCAATTTAGCTTTAGCAAACTGGTGCTGCTGCCAAAGCACTGAACGGTGCTGAGTTTCATCATTTGGCTGAGAGCATTCCAAGATGCACAGGAAGAGACATGTGAAGCCAAGTTCACCCCACAGTTTCCACTCTTCTGTTCCTGCTCAAACCACTGTCACATGAGCTGCAGGAGCAGCTGCTGGACTGCAAGAGAAAATCCAAGTGGCTCTCTTAGCTGCCTCACTAAAAGGATTTGTGCTTTAAGGTTTCTGAGTGAAAAACAACACTGAAGATCACAAAGAGCAGCCATTTCTAGATTTGTCCAGGTAAATGTCCACATTTTCTTAATGGAAGGGCATTTTTCCGTAATAGAGAGTTCAGAGTTGTGTAATTTTAAAACAGTATTTCAAGGGGGAAAAGGAGAGGAGAGTTGGGAATACTTTCTATTTGAATAAAGCTCCTATTATTTTTGAATTGCAAAAAAAAAATCATTTTTTAGTTATGGCTTCTTACTGTGTTGCAATGGAAAAAGCTAACTCAGTAAACCATTTCCAATCAAAAAAAAGTAACAGGGAAAAATGATGGAGAGTAACAATAAAAGCACATGAAACAGTGGGTGAATGCTTCCAAAGAACTTAAAGGAAAACAACTCTTAAAAATTGTGTTCTAGCTTCCAAATGTGAAGTTTTAAAGTCCCAGGAAGTTTTGTGGCTCCCTGCCTTTCTCTAGTTTACCACACAGTGACTTATTTACATAAACCACAATTTCTTCCAGGGGAAAGGCTTGCATGGTACTTCAAAGCCTGAGTAAATCAGGGACTTCAGCTTGAACCTGTGAAAAACCATCCAAAAAATCCTTTCAGCATCTGGATTCTATTACCTTATCATTCCACCTGTCCAGCTGAATTATTCAGGTATCCACAGCAGAAGTGCTAGGCAATGCCTCTTTATGAAGATGTGATGCTTTTTCAAATAAAAATAATTTAAATCCCCAATTTGGCACACATTAACTTTCCATAAAAATGATGATGCACTGCACGCAAATCCTTGCTATAGCAAGATGCTCACTTCAGTCTGGAAGACTTCATGTGGCACCCTGCAGAAACCATCTGATTTCCTGTCAAGGGCTGCAAAGCCTTCCAAGAGCTGGTTCTGGTGGAAGAACCTCTCCAGTGTAGTCACTTGTGGGCTTATCCAGGTCAGGCATCTCAGTTCCCTCATCTTTGAGGGAACTGTCCAACCACTTCTGCTGCTGGAAGAAGAACAGAACAAACATCTGCCTACAGTGAGGACTGTTCTGGTGGGCAAAGTCCAAATTGTACTCTTCAGAGAAAAAAAGTGAGGAGTTAATGTCTGCTCAAAATTTCATCCTTGACTACTGAAAGCATTGGAAGAGTATGGGTATGTTTAAAAACAGAATTGTCCTGAATTAAAAATAAAAGTAATTGGACTCCATCACAATTCTCCATTGCCCAATGCTGAACTGGAGGCCAGGAGCAGCAGAGGCAGCAGCCAAGGTCTCGCTGCTGCTGAGAGCTCTCCTGCACAGCTCCACTGGAGCACCTGCTGCGGAGCAGAGATTGTGCTTCATTTCCACATCAAACCACAACAGCCACACTCCCGCTGCTATTCAGAGAACGGGGATAAACGCTGGGACTTGTTAGCTTTTAAATAGTTTCCAATTTCAGGCCTAATAGAAGGCAAAGTGGGAAATATTACAGGTAATAGGACTTAAAAACAGAAATACGGAAGACCACAACATTATACTCATGTTACCTATTGCATTTTTCAGCAGAGCAAAGTCTTAACAAAAACATAGAAACACTTATCTTTTCCCCCAATGAAAAAAAAAATCTCTCTTATAACCTGGAAGAAAACCTATAAAACCAAAGCAAACCTGATTCCTGTAAGCAGAAAATGTGCTTTAAAAATTCAGTTTGGGGAGCATAAATATTTAATTGCCTTGAGCATGTCTCAGAAGATCAGGTTTACTCAAAATAGCGTCAAGGAGCAAACAAAACTGCAAAACAATCTCTTTTAGTAAGAAACACCTTGTGAAAAAGTATTATTCTCTTCTCATCTTTCACTGTTTCACTTGGTGACTGAATCTTGTAACTCCAATTCCTATAACAGCATCAGTGGGGAGAGAGACAATGAACACTCCTTCTGTTATTTGACTGACTGCAAGGTTTTGACATGTATAATATTAATAAAAATAATTTATTCTCACAGGGTTTTCTTCAAATAACAAGCTGGCAGCTTGGTATATGTTTAAGAAACAAAAGGAAACATAGCAAGTAGTAGAAGTAGATATATACCTTTTTAAAGAAAGATATATGTCTACTGCCAAGTACCAGATAAGCATAAATATATACACACATATATACGTCCCACTTCCCAATGCCTTGCTCTAAGTATCAGACAACTGGCTACAAAATTTACATTTAATTATTAGGTTTTTTATTGACTGTTAAGTGAATCCTGTTTGCTAATTAATGTCACTGGGGACTACTGGTTATTAACTACTCATTGCCCCATCTTCAATAAATCCACTTGAATAAGAACAATTTTCCATCTAAAATTAAAAACAACTTCTAGGACACTTATTTTAAGTAATTTCACCACTAAATACTAAGACCTTAAGTACAGTTAAATGACTAGCATTTAACTTATATCATCATAGAGTAATATACATGTACTGCCATTATAAGTGTTATGACTTCAAGAGTTGGTCTAATTGTAGTATCCAAGCATTAATTGCTAAATAACAAAATACTTTGTCTGATTAAAGCTTGGTTTAAGAAAACATGCAGCGGGCACAACTAAGAGCTGGAATTAATGGCAAGTGTTAGCTTGGAAAGATAGAAGTTTACTGCTGACAAGCAGGAAGACACACAATATATTCCTGCAGTTAATACATGTTGATAGTGCAAACATCATTTTTCATAAATATATTTCAGGTAAAAATTGACAAATGTAAAGAGCTCTGCTACACAGAACTTATTCAAGTGACGCTTGTTCTGTCTGACAACACAGACAAGAAACTGTCCTGCCTCTCAGTTTCTACTTAGAGTTTGAGAAAAATGTAGGACAAAATCAAGGCTTCCATTGCATTTGTGCTTTTGTGGCTCTAAGCAATTGTTGCTATTATTTTTAAGAGCAATTCTTTAAATCACCACCATCTAATTTGGGTAAGTTCCTGGAAAAAGCAAACTAACTAGAAGATTTCAAATCCCTTAGTTTAAAATGTGATATTCCAGATAGTTCAGCTCTATGCCACCCCTCAGGGTTAATTTTCATGTCCACTTTCTGGGTTCAGGATAAATTTGTAAGCTGTTTTAGTTGGGTTGAATTAGACATAGGAGAACCATGCTCACCCCTCAAAAGCTACACCCATGTTCTCAGCAATGATAATTGGATTTTCCTGCACAGCTTATTTTCATTCTAGCAGCAGCAAACCTGTTGGAATGGTGAATCACTTGGTGCTGCTCCCCAGGCACCAATAATCATGGTAATCTCATCTGCTCCAATTAACCCTGTGTGCAGCTCCACAGACAGTTAACCCTTGTATTGCCATGGGCTGTGCAACCCAAATCCCAGCCCATTACCCTCATCTCCTGCAGTCTCTGCACATGGCTCCAGCAGCCTGAACTGTTCATAATGATTCTTCTTTTCCACTCCTGAGATTTGAATAATGTCTGGGTGAAATTCTGAGCAAAACAGACACCCTCAAATCCCTCCATCACCTCAACACATCCCAGTGCTATTTCCAGGTCAGCTCCAGGGGTGTGCCAGGGAAGCAGCCCCATTTCCTGATGTGCAAGGACAGGCTGGGATGCATGTTTTCCTAGAACTGACCATGAGGCAGACTGCTAAACTTCCTGACAATCAGTCTGACTTCCTCAGGACTGAGATGACTGAAAATTCACTGTCTTGTGTCTGCTACTCATGGCTTTGTCCAAGACTTTATGAAATAGGAGAAAAGTGGATTTCTTCCACGTCCAAGTTTATACCATATCTGTGTGGTCTCTCAGACCCCTGGTTTGGAGAAGGGCCTAAACTGTATTTATTTACACAAATATCTGAACTGAAAAACAATAAGTAATAAAATCCCCTCCAGAAGTCCATGTTTTGTCCTCTGATGAGTTTTCCTGACACAGGGCCAAGCTTGCAGTGTCATCAGAGAGACAATTTCCCAGACAAGAGATAACCAAGATAATAGAGGGCAGAACAAGGCACCAAAGAGAGAAAGGCTCTGGAAAAAGGTATAAAAGACACATTTTATGCCATATAGTGAAATGAATATTGATCATCCTTGGTGGTCAAGAGACATCCTGATGAGCTGAATTACACATGGCCATAGAGCATCCAAGCCAAGGGATGGGATGTGGGACTCGCCTTGACTGTCTCTGTGATCCTCAGGTATTGATTTATCACACAAGCAGATATAAAGCTGACAGCAGCTACACACAGTTGGAGGTTTAATGGCAGATACATGAACCCAGAGACACATTTGAGACTGCAGACTGCTTACAAATAGCTCAAAAAAACCCCTCTAAAAACTAGTTTCCACAAATGCTATGGCAAAACCTGTTGAAGTCATGTTCTTCTGTATGTTACACAGAAATTATTTCTTTAGAACTAGCCATTCAAAAAACTCACTTTCTTTAATGTTAAAAGGATATTTTGCAGGGTAAAATCTGCTTCTTGGTTAAATTAGCAAGGCTCATGGAATCAGTTTTTTTAAACTGAGTTTAAATCCTATCAGATTATTTTCAGATAATAATCACATAACCACAGACCAAGTTCATTTAAACTCTTGAACAATTACTCATTTCATTTCTTGCACTACACTGCATTGACAACACTTGGATTTCAGTACAAGACACAGAGTTATGAGATGAAGATGCACCAAGCCCTGCATTGAGCAGCAGCAGGGAATTCAGGAAGCAGGGGTTGTTAGAGCACATGGAAGAGCCCCTCGCATTACAGATTTGAGGGGCTGGGATGCACTGTTCAAAGGCATATCTAGAAATGGATGGGAAAAAATACAAATTATATTTCAACAACCATTTCTGCGCTGCACTTCCATAGGCCAATGCAATGATTAGCTCTGCCATGCTTTGAGTGACTTCAAAGTCATCATTAGTTGACAGTAAATAACCAGAACGCTGCTTAAAATACAAAATAGTTATCAGCATATTCCAAATGTTTTTAATGGAACAGATTATTTGAAGATCACAGAATAATGGCTGAGTCCCTGGATCATTTTTCCATGTGACAGAGCAGCCCCACACTTTGAGGTCTGACACACAACTCAGCTTCATGCTGCATTATCAACACTTTAGGGGCAGCAGAGATATCAAACCAGTCTGAACACATTGATGTGCAGGTTCCTGTCTCACTGTCCCTTCAGCCATTCCTTTAAATCAGAAGCATTCACCATTCTGCCATACACAGGGGGAGTTTATGGAGCCTTGTTGAGAGGTCTACGAAATCTCTCGCTGCAAGGAACAGTGGATTGCAAACAGAGACAGGAAGAAAAGCTCAGCTATTTGAGAAAAACACAAAGTCTGGTTGTCTCTCTGCATTTAGCCTGAGACAGAGGTGATAAGCCCAATTACCAAGCTAAAAGGAAGAAGTAATGGGACAGGAATAGAACCAATGCATTTTAACCTATTCTATCCAAGTGTTATCACTCTTCCATCACTTTATTCTGCATTAAACTTCAGTATTAAGCTGACCTTTTGGATACCAAAGGATAAAAATGCATTAGAACTTCTTGTCTTTCAATCACAAACACACATCCAAGTTCTTGTCTTTCATCAGGGACACTTCCTTAAGCCTTAGGTTGAAAATTTTCCTGCCAAACTCCAACAACACACATTTTCCTCCAATCCTCTGTTACTAGTTCTCCCCAAGAGCTGGGATCAGATGAAGCTTTCCTAATGCTCCTTGCTGCAAGGCTCATGACTGAGAAAGGATAACAGTGGAGCTTAGATGACATTAACCTGAATTTGAATTTACTCTGAAGGAATTACATCCCAACAACAGGGTTTGGATTTCCCAATCTGCTCTGGCAGAGCAAGTGCTACAGTGACTGTCTTCAGTCATCAAGCTAAAAGCACAACAGACACAGGTGTCTGGAGCAATAAGACACAATCCATGAGTCTGCTAAAACATGCAGCCATGTTTTAGCAATACAGAGCAACTGCACAACTCCCAGGAAGACCTTAGAGAGCCCTCAGACTGCAATAAGCTTCACCCAAACAGTCCAAGAAATTTGTTGACTTGCCAAGTGTTGTGCACACCACCTGTAAAGACCTATCTTCATTTGTGGGGAGGCCTGTTCGGAACATTTGAGTCCCAGATAAGCTACAATTATGGCATAAGGTATGCATTTCTTTATGACATTAAATTAAGAACTTCTCCTTTGTCTTGGAAACGTTCTGAACTAATTCCATATTTCAATATGGAATGCTAAAACCATATCTGGGCTGGAGGACACTAAATATCCACAAGAACATGAACAAATCTTACAGGCAGGTGTCCAGTACCACTGCAGCTGTAGTCCCAGGAATTCCCCTATCACAGCTAAAACAGAGTTCCTCACCTTGCCTGTTTTACTGTTGGGATTATTTGAGTCTATTTCCAGTTCTGGACTCTACTGTAAAATCCCACAAGCAATTAGTCACCACTGCAGAGTTTGCAATCTGAAATTCATGCCAAGAATTAATTAAGCATTAGGAAATAGAACAAAACCATTCAGACAGCTGTGGTCACAATGCTGGGATGCAGTCTCAAATAGAAGCCAATAGAGCTTTGGGATGGCTTCTTTCAGACTAACACCAGAGAGCAGTTACAGGAAAAGATTTGAAGGAAGGTGATTAAATCAACTTTCAGAGATTTACGAAACTAATGGTGAAATCAGCATATTTTCTGCAGCAATTAATAAGTGGATGATGAAGTCTTGGTATCACAGATCTGTTGGAGACGGCACCAACATTTTAATGACAACTGAAGTAAAGCTAAGGCATAACAGCAGCCAGCAAGAGTGGACAGGACCCTCTCTGATACGTGATACCACAAGGAGGCAAACTGAAGAGACCAGAGACAAGAACATGTGACGAACTGTGATCCCTAGCAGAAAGCCAGAAAAGCAATAGAGAGGAGGAGGCTGTGTCCCCTGACACTAACTGAGCAGAATAAACAAGTAGAAAACGTGACCTATACTCTCCCCACAGAGGTAGCAAAGATGACACGAGGAACTTTCTCCTTGCAGAAAATAAGACCTTGTTTTCTTTACAAGTAGCTTTCATTCATATTGGAATTAGTCAATTAACATTAAAAATGTAAAAGGAAAAGCTATAAAATCTCCCTCTGGGATCATTCATCTTTATTTTTTTTTAATAGCCAAACAAAAGCAAAAAAACCCATTCGGTCACACTCCCTCTTAGAGGTGGGGGAGCTGCATAGCAACAAAGCAAAATCTCAGAGAGGCTGTCCCTGCAGACTCTGTTCATGCCAAACCAGTCTTAATTCTGAAGCCAGTGAGTATGTGAGGACATGAAGATATTCCTCTCCACAGCCATGTTCCAAACAAAAACAGAGGCACTGATTAAAGCTGAGCCTACAAAATGTTCTTATGGGAGGCAGTCCTTGAAAATCCCTTCATTCTGATTTTCTACTAGAAGGTCTTGATAAATAAAAAGCAACTTCAGCTTTTATTATTTCCCTAACTACTAATTTCAAAAATATCATTAATGACTTTTGATCCAAATTCCACATCATTCTAAGGCGTTCAGCAGCCAGATTGCATTGTTATCTAATTGTGTCACAGTTCTTTCTGTCATTAAAGATCGGATATAAGGGAAAAGTTCCTCACCACAAGGGCTGTCTAAACATTTTCTGTTGCAGAAACATTTAAATGCAATTTAAAGCATTTTTTAAAGCAGTGAAGTTATCTGTGATGAGCTATGTAAGTTTTATCCAGGTACAAAAAATTTCAGGTAAGATTTAGGAATAAGCAACTGAAAACTGCCTTAGCACCCAAGTTTATCAAGGTTATATTTATCAGAGAGGATCAAGAAAAGACTCTGCTACTGTCAGAGTAACAAATTTGCTGTCTGAAACTTGAGGGATAAAAAGTGTTAACAATTCAGCAAGTTTCTTTCTTATTTCTTGAACCTCATTAATTTCATTTTGGGTTAAAATACAAACTCCCTCATTTTTTAGTCTTTCGCAAAGTACTTCAAAGGAAATCTAAATTTTCTGAATAATAAAAGATACCAGATTCCATTACATTAAGTTTTTCTTTTTGTGAATCAACATTAAAAAATACTGATGTAAACAGAGGTTTTATCACTCCATATTATGAAAACTCATGTATATTAACCATTAAAAATTCTAATAATCAATGTCTAAGAACAGTTGCTGTCCCTGTTACTGTAAAAGTATAAATTTTTCTCCAAATATAAGTTTAGTGGCTATTTTCCAGTTTGGTTTCTGCTGACCACAGATGCAGGATAAACCAACGCAGCAGGATAAATAATTGTGGCTGTTTCTCCATAGACAGATAAGGACTCATGATCATTAACAGTAAACAATAACTGTCAACAATAAACATTTAATGATACTCATAAAAATAATTGGCCATTGTGAAGCTCAGCAAATTTAGGACAATTTTGCACTAAATTGGTGGTTGTGCATTTAAGAAGACAGTACTTCACTGAAGGACAGCAAGTGATTAAACAGCCACTCTCTCCTGATTCTGGCTGTTTAAAAAGATATTTTCTGAAACTGAGAATTCTGGCTTTTTACTCCTGCATATTCTCCAAGGGATCACCTTGCCTTCCTCAAAAATGTAATGGATGCTACACTGGCAGAAACCAGTCGCAGATAAAGCAAAACAAGTGCGTTTTAAAATTGCCAATTCTGCAACCAGGCAGAAGTACCACTAATGGTGTGTTCAGGGAGAAATTCTGCTCAGTGTTCACCACTAAGTGTGGTCCTCAAGGCAAGAAATGGCTTCTTTCTCCTCCCAACCCACAGCACCCACAGAGCAGCCGGGGGGAAGCAGATTGCTTTCCTCAGAAGCTATTTGTACTGAGCAGTTTTTAAACTGGCTCTGTGCACATCACAACCACACCAAAGATTCAGACCCAGGACAGGACTTAATCATTTGTCAGCCCCTGTCATCTCAATGTCCCCCAGCTACCATAGCATTCACAGAAACATACTTTTTGAAGAAAAAAATGGGAAAGGGGTGAATTTTTAACCTTAACACTTCTTAAAGCCAAGAGATGGCAAAGCAAGAAAATAATTAGGTACGTCCAGCTCTCAATACAGTCAGCCACTAGACCCTACCTAAATGGATTTAAGATTTCAAACGATGACAAGGTGGGTTTTAAGTCTGTAGGTATTTGTACCAACTGCTAAAAATAATCATTCAAAGAGTGGTTTCAAAAAAGACATCTTTAACTAACTTGGCTTACTTGTGTGAAATCCACTGGATGAAACTGAATTCAAAATGCAGAATGCAATTTTGTCCAAGGTACAAAGCTGCGAAATTCTTTCCAGTTCTGTGGCCATGAATTCAATCAATAAATGAAATTAAAAATACATAGATGCTTACTTAAAAACAGAGAAAAAATTAAATGCTACTTTAATGGAAGCATTGACTCCAGTCATGGCAATTTCAGATAAATGATAAGAACTGGAAAGTGAGGAAAACACATTGCTTACATTTAGTTTCAGTTAAGGTATACCTGAAATAAGAGTTAATTACCATGTAAAAATAACTCTCCTGTTGGAAGTCTCAACTCAAATCAAGTGCTAGAAATTCAAATAGCTCAAGTCCCTGCAATTTTAACATCTTTTCATTTGACTGCTGCAGTATTGCTCTTAAAAGTAATCAGCATCTCTTAATCTTTGTGATCATTACTTCTTAAAACATCTGCTATCATGGTACCAAGGTCTTGAAGCATTTCTGAGCCTTATTGATCATTGCTTGGCACATCACAAGTCAAATCCTGGGGATATTTAAGTTTCAAGTATACTCAGAATTCTGGTAATCTGCACTTGAGGAGCAACCTCACCAGACTCTCTGCTCCATAGCAAACAAACTTGGTTTTGAGAAGTTAGGCTACCTTGAAAGAAGAGCATGACAAAATACAAGCACACTGTCACAAAAACAGACTGAGAGTTCAGCCAAACTTCATCAATGAAATCCCAAAAGTGATTTGTATATCCCAAAAGCAAAATAAAAATAACTGCTTTTTAAAAACATCTTATTTTCTCTTGATCCAACACTCTTAAGATCCTTCGGTTCCAGAATGATCTGGTATAAGTAACAGAAAATTTCAGATGACAGAATTAAGGTGAAATCAGTTGATAGGCTCCCTTTTCTACATGGACTCAGCAGGATAATTTGTCCAGGACCTTCTCCGGTTGGTAACAGTGCTTGGCAGTAATACCTATCTGTAAAATTCCAGCAGAGAAAATAACTAGAACAAGTGTCAAGAAAACTCAGTTATCTGCTGTACTAATAACCACAAGCCTGTACCCATCATGCTGAGAAAACCTCCAGAAGGAGCCATGTCATTACCTTAAAAGTTGAGGTTGGCTTGATGAGCTGTTTATTCCAATTAGCACAGAAGGAAATGGCTGGGCAAGTACCACCCTCATTTAGGAAGTCTGTCTAATGTTCACACCAGGATGAGTTCTGAAACAACTTTCTTTTGAGGATCACTACATTTAAAACAACATTTAACCACATATGGCAGCTACCAATTTCATCTCCTCATCCTGTAATCATAGACAGAAATAAATGTCTAAGGAGTGTTCACACATGCAACAGAAAAAGTAAAATGCTCTCATCAGAGGCAGTTTCAAGGAAAAGTTAAACCCTCATCTCACAAAAGGCTGCCAAAATTCTGTTTCAGTGTTCAAAGTCAATATCCTTGGTCATTATGCAGTTAAGGGAATGAGCAAAACACTACAAAATGGCATCTTGCAAAAAGCATGAAATGGTCCCTTCTGTCCTTTCCAGTATTTGTTTTTCTAAGGATTAATGAAACTGGTGGTACACTCTGCATGTAACATTCTCTATCATTTAACATTTGTAACTACATATATAACTGTTATAAATTAGTGTAATTATGTGTGTACAAATGGACTGATTTCACAGGATATTGGATTAGAAAACATAATCCTCATTCCAATGAATATATTAGAACACTAATTTATTGATCTACTTTGTGTTACTGGCTCTTTCTTCTATTACAAATTTTAAAAATTATTCCCAAGAATTTTCAAAATATTTCATAGGAAAAAGGGTTTTTTATGCTAAGATGTAAGGTGTGCATGATTGAATGTTTCATTCCACATGCTTACAAGCTGAGCATTGACCAAGTTAGGAGGTGAAAGGACATGCTCATTGTAATGCAAAGATGGAAATAATGAAACCCTGAACACAAGAGAAAGGTTCACAGAAAAATTAAAATTCCTTGCTGAGCCGAGACAGACAGAGGAGAGAATTTTTTTCAACAGGTAGAAAAGCTTTGGTCAGAATAGTGACCATTCCTTCCCAAGAGCAACATCCATTGAAACACAAAGTCTGCAGGTGGAATAAGGTTAAACCCTCCCAAAATGGGCAAAACCCCTTGACTCTGACCTCGATTATTTCATCATCTACACTTATTTACCATTTTGAAAACAGTACTCTACAGTGTTCTTGTGACTTAAAAATCTTTGTCTGAAAAATCACCACAGTGGAGAAAATTTTACATCAGGATAACCTCTTGTTGAAATTACCCAAAAGAACAGGATAAAGTGAAACGATCATGTTGCAGAAATTTTTCTGATTTTTAGCAAATAGAATACACTCATGTTGAGTGATGTTTTCAAAAAAAACAAACACACTACATTCACATTACTGCATGGTAATGTGAAAAACATTCCTCTTCATCTTCGGTATCTCTCACAGAATTAACACCAGGATGAAATTGCCAAAGTGAAAAATATTGTATAAAAGGTGGTATTGCCCCACACACTGAATAGCTGTGTGTGCTTCAGAGACATTGATCCCGAGTTTTCTCCAGCCCCTGTAAATACCATAAACATGAGGCGACCATGGGACTGTTCCACAGGTCCTCTCAAAGCTTGTGCCATGGGTTTATGCTTCCAATAGCTATCCAAAGGAGTGGAAGTCAACAGCAAGGGGTGGCATAATTGGACAAAAATACCAGTATTATTGGCACATGAGAAAGTAAAGAAATATTGCTTATCTACAAGACCTGAACTCCGCACCTTATCTAGTGCAACTTCCATGCTGAGGCTTTGAAACTGACATGGTAACTTACAACTTCTAATTTTTATAGTCTGTAGATGTGAAATCCTCAGCCTCCCTCTCCAGAGCAACTACCTCAGTGACCAAGTATTTGCTGTTAAGAGTTTATACCACGGCCTTACTGTTTACAATGTTCTTTGCAGCAAACATACTGGTTGCATGACTACCTAAGCTTACTGTATCCCCCGCCATTTGTAAACTGAGAAGCTGTTTTTTTTTTTTTGGTTTCAAAAAAAACACCAAAGATAAACTGGTTTTTTTTTTCTGTGTTACTTGTTGACATTATATACTAGCAGGAATAGAGTGAGTGTGGACTAAGATTTTACACAGCGAAACAAAGAATGCTCATCGACAGTAAACCCTGGATCCCAGCCCCAAAATCCTATTTCATACTCATTTCTTTGGCTTTGGGAAGACATTAGGACAGCCTGCAGCTTCCCAGAAATAAAACACTGACAATCCTTGCTTAAGCAGCTGTTCTGCAGATGCAAAGGAAAATTTAGAATGTTTCCTGAACAAGCAGCCTGAAAATTACTCTCTCACAAATGAATAAGCATCAATGCAAAACACACTGTTACAAACCTTGTATTTCCATATAACAGATAATGAAAAACCATCTGTCCATTCTGGTTATTTGCCAAGCAGCCAGCCCAGCACACCATTTTACTACCTGTATTTAAGATATCCTACTAATAAAGAATCATTCTTAACTGTTTTCATTTTGTCAGCACATGCTGATTAATAACTTCATCATTTAACCTGCCTCTTTCAAAGTCACTCATGTACATAACAAAGAGATTAATTCCTGAAAGTATAACTGTGCTCCTCTTTTGGATTTGGAGAAAAAAAAAAAGAGCTTCTTTAGTGAAATCTGAAAATTAGAGCCAACATTTCATTCTGCAGGAATTTCCCCAGTTAAACATAATATTTCTATGGACTTCTAATGATCAATATCCTGTGCTCTCAATACCCAATTCCAGTCCTGGTTGTCTTTTACATACCAGAAGCCAATGGGTATACTAAGAGATAAATTGTACTCAGCATTACTTGAGTTCAGCATTTAACACAAAGAGTATGCTTGCAATTAAAATTCACGCAATGGAGTATTTGAAGTGAACACATTTCAGTATCAGTAGCAGCACAAGGCAGTGATGAAAAATCCACAATGGCATGGTATTGTGTGCTGCATTATGCAAATGGATGCAGCAAAGGTCAAAGCTTATCTCAATCTCATAATCATGTAGTCTGTAGAGAATAATTAATTTACAGTGTGCTTTCTTATATTGTGTACCACAACACTAAAAGCCATTTTATTTGGGAATTCTCTTGCTTTATGTTGCAGAGAGAAATAATACCAAAGGTTTTCAATTTTCTCTTTGGGAACCAGGGGGGAAGGGAAGGCACAGCTCTTTATTTTCCATAGCAACACCAGGCTAAAATTAAGCACCAAAAATACTGCCTTTTATTTACTAAAATGCTGTTAAATTTCAGTGTTTAGGAATGAGATTTCTGTGCCCAACGGCTGCCTTACATTACAAGAGCAGAAGTGTTTGAACAACTCCCATGAAGCAAGCAGTGCTGTAAGGAATTCAGTTATATTACACAGTTCCCTACAGAGAGTCACAGTTGAGATGTAGGAGATATTTGTGAATTACTGAGGCCCTGTGCTGGGGATGGCAAGTGTCATCCAGAGCAGAGAGGTTCTGAAGCTGGAGAATAAAAAGCCAGGATGCAAACCTGAGTCTGAGGTGCTGGTGGCAAGTTGGGAAACCGGTGCTCCATGAGTTCCGATTCTGACACTGTAAACGCCATCTTCATCCACTGGGCCAGCTCTGTTTTCTTCTCTCTGCCAAAAAGAACAAGAACTTCTCAGCTTTGTAAGAAAAATAGCCTCCAAGGGCTGATGCTCAGAGCAGCCCAAGCTACGTTATGCAGCCTCTTTTTCACACCTATTTTTGAATACACATTACACACACAGTTTTAAAAGAGTGGTCCTCTGACATAAGCCTCAAGAAAGCAGCTCTCTAAGCAATAGGATGAGATCTTTGTGTTCTATCAATTTCAAGGGATCTTATTCCTTACTCTCAAATACTTGTACTGTGTTGTCATTGTGAGCTGGAAGCTAAATAGAGCTGCCTGGGAATCAGATGGGGTCACACTACAGAGATGACAGAAAACTGCCACAACCAAGAAGCAATAATTCTGTTACAAGAAGCCATGTTTTACACAACTGGTTTACACAATTACCTGAGGGTTAATTGGTCCCACAGGAAATCTGTCATTCATCAGGAATTTAACTCCCCAATTCCAGCATCACTTCCTGTAGCTTATTTTTTCCTTATGTTTTCTAGGAAGCTGCATGCTTGTGGTTGTTTCTAAGGAACCTGATCAATGTGACCTTCACATGAGCCAGTGGCTTTTAAAGCTCATTGCCTGCTCTTTGCACAGGTCAGAACAAGGCTTGTGTGGTTTTTATCTCCTTTATGTGACAAACTTGCACACAGGCAATCACCTGTCCCAACCCTGGAGATCATCTGTCACTGTAACCTCGAGCATTCATCACAAGATGCAGAACTAGACCAGTGGCAATGCCATCCAAACCCACACAGATCCAGCTGTCCTTCTGTCAGTTACCTTCACACACTCCAGATGCAACACCAGCAATTTCCAGGGAAGGTGGAAATGCTGCAGAGTAGTTAATGTTGACAGTAGTTGCTAAAAGGTCATTTGGAGACATTCCTTAGTTGTTTGCTGTAGCAGACAGTCATTATTATTGGCAGCAGAAATTGGCAGGAAGCACTGTTACAGTCAGAAAGCATTAAAAGAGTGTCATTTGTCAATATGTGCTCTTCCACAGAGCAGCAGGCTAAGAGAACTCCATCTCTCAATTTAACTGGAAAAAAATACCATAAATACCCTGACATGCTTTTATCTGCCTCTCCTGATGTGGGCATGGAAGATTCTTTAGGAACTCCGCATCAGCCCACTATCCTGTCTGGGAGCAGAAAACATGCAGAAGCATTTTACCCTGAATTTCAGTT
Organism: Nesospiza acunhae; assembly: GCA_013398715.1. Classification (NCBI taxonomy): domain Eukaryota; kingdom Metazoa; phylum Chordata; class Aves; order Passeriformes; family Thraupidae; genus Nesospiza; species Nesospiza acunhae. The sequence goes on from VZSU01002788.1 coordinate 120,391, forward strand.
TCTGGGATTCTGCTCTGAGTTTTTCCAGAATGAACAATCTCTGTGACTATCCACCTGTCAGGCTCATTTAGCACTAACTCTATTTCTAAGCACAGAGACTTGGATCTTGCTATGTGAATGAACTCAGATCTGTTTGCCCTTTATTAGGAAAGGGAAAAAACATAGTAAGATTCAAGATCCCTTTTTTTTCCATGTATTTGAGCAAATGTAGCCACAGTACATTAAAGACTTGGAAGGTGGAAGTAAATTATAAATCCAAGTTGCATCTCTCCATAATTTTGCATTATGACAGTACAATAATGGAATTAATAAAACTTGCATTTTAATGCTGTCAAGTTACATTAAAAAGCATTATTTAGCCCTCCCCAAGCCTACACTCTAATAAATGTCAAGTCCCCAATTATTAGATATTTAAATATTTGTACAAAGGGTCTTTAATAATGAGAACACACACTGCAGATACGTGTGCTGTTGTACTATTAAACTGAAATAAATAACCTGGGACAATTATTCCCAGTCCTAATAAAGCTGATTAGCAAAATCAAATGTCAATAAAATGACTTGTTTTTAATATGGATACAATTGCACCAATAACTTAGAGTTATTAAATAAAGGCTTTCAGAATGAACACAGAAGCACTGTCACTTTTTTTATGACACCCTTCATTCTCCTGCTGGCTTCCTTCACCTCAAGCACTCAGAATCCTTTTCATTCAGTAAAGCAATCAAAGGCTGGTGCTTGAATTTCATTTCCATCTTTGTCCCTGTCACAGGAGAGGGGACAAGCAAGAAGATGGGAGAGATAACAGAAGAAAGGGAATAGTTTATAGCACAGCACCTTTTGTTTGTAGTTTATCTCACTGCTCACCAGCCAGGTCTCCATTTTCTATTAGATTGTCCCACCACTCTTCTGTAAGAAAGGAGATGAGCCAATTGCTGTAGCACACTTGGCCTGGCTCAGTCCCTCATTTGACTGTCTGCTGGAAGCATTCAGTTTTCTGGGAGAAGTTCAACAACTGAAAGCCAGGGCAATACCACGGGACAGGAATTACAAAGCAACTCAATGGGAACTGGCAATAGCAGAAGTGTAGATGCAAATCTCATGTCTTTGGGGCTGCTGACAGCTTTGAGCACTCATTTTGACCTTGACCATAATTCTTTTCCTCATTCAAGAGCTTTTCTTTTTATTCTGTTCATTAACAATGAAACTGAATTTCTAAATGGATTTACACAGTGAAAGAGGGGGACATGTTCTCACTTCAAAGATTGACATATTCTTAAGGGACTTTTCATGTACCCTGTTGGTGAATCATCAAGGAAAAGATGGTTACTGAGTTACAAAAGCAATAAAACAGGCAATTTACTAAAACACTATCTGAAAATATTACCCATGGAACAATGAGTCTGATTAGCTAACAGCAACAGTGAGGTTTATGATTACAAGTTTTATGACTCTTTGATAACATAAAGCACTTTTTTCTCAAAAGCAAGTCACAGCACTTAATGCATTTGCTGAGTTTAGTGTTGTCAGCCCTCTAAATCACTCAACAAATTGCACTCCTCAGAAATAAGATCTGCACTGTATGGTTAGAAATTTACAGTGTGCTAATAAATTACTTGAGAGATAATTTCTGGCTTTCAATATCTAGTCCAAAGAACACTTACTCCTATAGTCAAAGGAATTTATTGCTGATCAAAATGTAAATAATAGCACCAGTTAGTTACATTTAATAATGACCATAACTGACCAGGAGCAAGTTGCTCCTTACAAGTAAAACCAGCAGAAGATGATGATTTCTGATGATGGGTTTTGATTACACTTGCAAGACGTAATAACACAAGATAACTAGACTGTACACTTGGCTGACAGCTTTTTAAAACATTTCCCTGACTGGAAATAAAAAAGAACTTCTAGTCTTACTTCAAGCCTTGGGGCAGACCAAATTATTCAGTTGCTTCAATGTAGCCACAAATCACAATTTCTCAGTGTTTGTTTCAAGCTCTGCTCTGTTCATTCTATCACAAACCAGTATTAATGGAATGCCACAACTACACTTTCACAGAAAGGAAATGCTGAGGCCCTACATCCTGGCACTGTCATACAGTACCCAAGGGAGAGCAAGTCCTTGACTGCAGGAACAATCTTTGTTATTACTCTACTATTGCTATTTTAAAGACTGATATTTAGTTAAGGACTAATAATTATTACTCTAATGCCACATCAAAAAACTTACTGACAATACAGTGTTTGACACAAGAATGAACTTAGAACAAATTAGAATTAGTGCAGCATCAAGTCTCAAAGTACCACTTCAACTTGATCTTCTGTTAAGGCAAAATTGGGCGCAACTCAGCTGAAGAGGTGGCAGCAGATCAGAATTGTCCAAGCACTGAAGAAAAGCAAAGTAAAATAATAACCCAGCAGCCAACTCAATAGAAATGCCAGAATAACCTTTTCTAGCTGTGTGGTTTCAAGTCTCATTAAGGCAGAAATTCCCAGACTATTTCCAGTGAAGGTGCAGGTGTGGAGACTGCAGCTGTTCCACAGACAGCTCATTGATCGCACAGCGACACTCTGCTCACAAGTCTCCTTCAGGCTGAGAAGCTCAAAGGACATACAACAAAAAAAAAATTAAAAAGTGTGTTAATGATGTCACATTTGTCCATGAGCAGTCATCATTATTACAGAGAGACCTCTGTGTCAAAGGATGTCCTCAGAGAGACAGTAAGTCCTCCTAGAACAACCCCTGTTAGAACCAGGGCTCATCCTGCAGAGCTCTGCAGCATGCCCCCCATGCGGCTGCTCCATTTGCCCCACGGGAAGCTCTCCCCGCAGCCACATGGAAGCAGCTGCTCACTCAGCCTGCTTCCCTCCCATCCTGCTGGCATCAGCTGCTCATCTCCTGACACAGAGATCAGCCCTACCCCATTCCTTCAGCACCAGCCTGACCAGTGCAAACAGCAACAAATTTCCTCTTGAAACTGACACTGCAAGGCTCATGCTGAGCACTATGAATACTTGTTTAGTTTTTTTACAATCTTAAAAGAGCACACACAGTAAGACATGCAAATGAAGGACACAGAATTTTGGAGTGCCTGGTGTTGGAATGATGAGCTACAAACACCTGAAAGAGTTTAACAGGATTCTTTCCTTAATCTGAATTATGTTTAATAGAGTACAAAAAAAAAAAAAAATCGGTTGTTCTCAAATTCATCACAGTTTTACCTTACAACGCTCTGGTCTGTCTGACACACAAATCTGCAAATTAATTAGTCCTCTGAAAGAGCTACATGGACACAAGATTTCTGTCTAAATAAGGACTCCTTCCAAGCTGTTTTTCCTGCTTCTGTGGCTCAAGAAACCACCTGTTTAACTGGAAACAACAGATAATTGTCCCATAACTGCAGCTGCTTGCATGTTGTCTGGTCTATTTACATATCCTTGAAACTATTATGACCAATTAGTAGTTTGGATTGTTTCTCCCTTCTAGCAGTTAAAAGGGAACAATCTCTTGAAAAATGTGGTCTCTCTTAGGCTTTCCACTGAGCATGCCACTCAGCCACCCTTAGGCCACTGCTGTAAGGTAAAAAGCTGTGCCTTGATAAACCAGTTGCTGTTTTTCCCTCTAACTAGTAGTGTGCACTGGGCACATGCACTCCATTTTTCAGACACTGCCTGCTAAATGCACCTCATAGTTAACAACCTGAAAGCAACTCTAATTTAAATCACTCCAATATTATACGCACATTCTTCCTGAAGAAATGCAGAATACTTGTGAAATATTGCTTTTAAGAATCATGGTTTAGCCTCTAAAACAGCTACACAGTGAAAAAAGTCTATAATAGCTTGTACAGTTTAACATTTTACTCCGTGGCTACAGTAAAACAAAATGAATTATTTTGGTGCCAGATTAAATATTTTAACAGCAACATTTAAAGTGTTATTTTGAATAGCACTAGAGCATCAAAATACCTAATGCCATGGAGGAGTTGCCTTTTGCTCAGAACAGATAAGAGAGACTGCACAACACTACATTAAACACTGAGATGTACGTGTTCCTCAGACCAGTTGTACTTATCAGCGATACATAATGCCAATGTCTACATTCCTCCTGAAGGCACGGCTCCCTGAAGGTCCCTCCCAAGCCATGAGGACACACACTAAACTCAGAGCCCGGGCAGCGCTGCCCCCGCCAGGCTTCCCCGTGCGACCCGCAGGGAGAGCCGGCCAAGGATCTGCTCCTCCCCAAGTGCTGAAGGGAAGCCCGGGGCTGGCAGAGGGCAAGACGTCATGCAGTCCATCCCGTGGGGCACATCTTCAATGGGAATGAAGAAATGTATCAGTAGTAGACTCTCCTGTGTGTCTGGGAAGGAATTTAGCAGTTTAACTCCTGACCTGAGTTTAGCACACTGCTCCCTACATGTACTCTCCCTGCTCTCCTGCTCCAAGTGATGTTACTGCTCATCTCTGAGGCTGAATTCCCACTGCCAGGCCAACAGCAACAGCAGATCTTTGGGGTCTTCTGCTGTGTGACTCCTTTGCAAAAGGAGGTGTCAAGTTACCATTTGGAGCCCCTGCCAAAATGGCCTTTGGAGAAAGATGATGTGCACCACCAAAGCCTCTGCAGTGACCAGCAGCTGTAGAAGTTGGGACTCTGTCCCTCTCCAGAGCCAGCTTTGCCCTGCTGGTATCTGCCTTGCTTTGAGGACATGTTTCCACGCTGCTGTCAGCACAGCAGCTTCTGGAGAACACCATGACTGGGGTCTCACACTGCTTGTTCCCCTTCAGCCCTGGCACTCAGGCTGACTGCCTGCATCTGGTGCTGCTACTCTGACTGGCCTCAGGTTACACAGGTCTTGGCAGTGCACCTACCTACAACTTGGCTAAAAAATCAGCATCCCCAAAACACTTTACAGGTCTAGGGGAAGACTTCAGTAAAGGAAAAAAAAAATCTTGTGAGAACAAAAACATCAGTGAATTTGTCGATGATTACAGTTAAGACAGATGGAATGTTCATTTCTAATTTTATACTACTTGACTGATATTTTAGTTATTTCAGAGGGATACAGTTTCCTCAGATATTCTGCAGTCAAAGCAGCATACAAATTTGGCTACCATGGCCTGTATAAAGAATATTTTTGCAGTCATGCGGTTCATCTCCAGCCCAGCATTTGCAAACAAAGTTCACTTAGGGAACTTTGCTTACATGGGATGCTCGTGGATTTGTGTTGTCATCTAGTACACTGCATTAAAAGTGAATTTTTATTCCAGCACATTTTTGAAAAAGCTCTTGCTGCATCAGAACCACAAAAGTTCCACAGAAGGTAAAAACCAATATAAAGCTTGACTGCCTGTAAATAAGATGGAATGACAGATCAGTTGCTCTCTGGCATTTCTGGCTGAAAGCAGCTCAGGAAACACATACCATGGTAATGACACAAGAGGGAAGAAAAGGCATCTGCCCATTACTACAAGTACAAACACAGAAGAAGGATAAACCAGGTTGGTGTTGACATTATGTAACATCCTCCACCAATTTTAACAGATACTGTGTTTTCTGCCTTAAAAACACGACCTTAAAAAAAAAAGTCACACCCCACTCCTGCAGCACCAAACTTCGGTTTCGAAAATTCTAGTCTAAATTCCAACTCAAGAACCCTTCTTTGGTACTGGCTGCAGCAAATCTCCACGCCTCATTTTAACAATTATGCCATTAAGTGTTTGGATTAAGCACTTTTGTAGTGCATCTGCACAATTAAATACCAGCGGCTTTATGGTGGGAAACCTCTTGATCCACTGAAGGCAGAAGCCCATCTCATTGACATGCTAGCCAGCCATCCTCTCATTCCCTACATCATGCATGAAAAGAAAAACTATTTCCATCCTATCCCAAACTGCACATGACAGCACAAATAAAGTGCTTTCAGCTTTACAGTATCCATTACAATTAATTACCCAGAAGTCCTTGGCATAAACTGCGAAAAGACCTTGCTTTTTGAATAAATGGACTCCATCAAAATTCTACAGGCACCTGAACTGACTGCAAATGAGCACAAACACTTGCTGGCATTTTGTTACAAACAAAGGCCTTTTCTCTAGGAAGTTGTCTGACACAGGATTTTACTTCCCTGGATTTCCAGGATAACAGAGAGCATGATGCTTTTGCTAGCAGATAAAGCTAACAAAGTGTGGTTTCTGATATTTCAAGAGATAAGGCCAACAACAGGAGAAAATACTAATGTATTACGTAAATTTCTTGCCTTCATCAAGTCAGCAGAGCTATTTCACTATCACTCAGTTTATTCAGTGTCAATTAGACTGCTCATTATGCTATCATAAATAACAAGTGAGCAATCTCCCAGGACCTCTGACAATACAAGAAGAGAAAGAACATCCAAGACTACAGGCTAGAAATTTGCAAGTGGAAGGGACAAACTCCATTAGCGCGTTGAACTTACCTAAGCACTGTAGCTCTGTGTAGTTCAAAGGCTAGTGAGTTGACAAAAGCTCAGAACTTAGTAATGAACTCCTTTTCCCTTCAGGACTGGAATAGCAGGAAAGAAAATCAGCATTTTACCATTTCAGTTCCATGTTAAATCCCATCTTTTTGACATCCCATTTTTTAAGTTTAATATTCACCTTGCATTGTCCCTAAATAAATTCTGCTTATTATACTCACTAAAGTTACCTGGCATTTTATAGTAGAGTCAGCATTTGCTCTGTTGTGACCTCCGCATTGTAGGTATTTTAAACGCTCTCATTCCTCTGGGTGAAATTATTTCTGTAAAAATGGCTATTCTACGTGTCTATTTTGGGATGAACCTATATTATAGCTGCTGCAAAAAGGTCGTCATTAAAATTGAAATGCAGAAGAACTACACTCCTCAGATTGCTTCACCCCTGTTCCACAGCACTTACATTTGTATTGATTTTATAATGAATGCACATGAGGTGAGCAAAGTGCTGACTTGGCTTGCTCTGCCATGTCCACTGCTGCTCTCCTTGTCTAAGTGAGGTGCAGTGTCTCACCGAACTATTAAAAAAGACAGACTAACAAGAGGGGAATAAGTTTCTCTTACAGCAACACCATTACAGAGTTTCCCTCCTGAGGCACTAGGTGTTAACTAGCTTCATGCATTAAAACACAAAAAAACACTGACACCTGTGATTTAGTGCTTTCTAGAATGCTCAGCTTGGAAAAAAGGCAGTTTGGAGTGCCAGCAAAACACTGACTGAAGCACTACTAGCAAGCATCTCCCATCCCTTCACCCTCAGCACACAGAGATGCCATGGATTGCATTGTGTAAGGGTCTCCCAGTGAGGATGGCAATGAGTTAGGCTGAAGTAAGGTACTAAAACACTGCCAAATACTGAAGAAGTTATCCTAGGACATCAGTCCCATCTTCTTACCTGTGAGACCTCTTGAAGATGTCATTTAGAGATAATACCTAAACCATTAGCTGGCACTAGGAAGATGGAGATGGCAGTTCAGTGTCAGTGTAAGCACAGCTCAGAATGCCAAAGGAGAGCAATGCTGAACTCACACTTCAACACTGACCTTAAACAAATAAACCCTGTCAATAAGATACTTCCCCAAAAGCAAAGCACAAGGCAAATTATGATAACCGTCTTGTTTCTTGACAATTAGTTCACCTAATGTGTTTAATACTACTAGAAACATCATTTGCCACAAGACAGTTAACAGCAGGTGACAGACACAATGTCAAAGCTTACAAGGGACAGCACCTCCACAAAGAATTGTGTGCAGGTAAAACCCCCTGAAATACTGCGCTTCAGCTCTTGAAATGTTTATTTGTACAGTGCATTAAATGAGAAGATGCTTCAGACGCTGTGCACTCTAAGCAAGAACAAGAAAATCAGTATTACCTGAAAATACACTGCTAGAATAAGTTAAAAATAAAACGAAAAAGCCCACCGCATTTTGTGCTTGACATATGATCAGTTATGTATTTTCCATACATAGAGTATGAGTAGGTCTGTTCTGAGAGACTGCAGAGGTGAAAGATTTACTAAATATTTACATAATCCAGGTCCCAAAATTGTTTAAAGACGCTACTGAAGAAAATCATGACCAAGCAAGCCAGGCCACCACATCATGTATGCCAAGGGCACATATCTATGGCTTTTTATAACTAGTAATCTGCTTCATATTAAACCAAGTGAGAAGTCTGAACCTACCCATGGACACAGCAGGTTTTTTGTAAGGATGTGACTGTAGCTTTTTTTCTGCCACCATTTCGGCAATATTCTAAAACTTTGTGGGGAAGAAGAAATAGAAATAGTAGTAGTGTAGCTGCACAAAGTCTGCATTGATAAATTAAAAACTTTCATACTCCTGTTGCTCATGCAACTATCTCACTGTTATCAGCTACAGATTAAACCTTTTTACAAATATACCTGTGGCTGAGTTTTGGATTAAGCATCTTGGATATAGATAGAGTTGGGTCAAAATGTACTTGGTGCCCTATTATTTTATCTATCTCTCTGCCTGGGTATTTAGTACCTCCAGCACATGACTTGAGATGGCAAAGACAAGGCTAATTGGACTCCACAGAAGGCAGAGAAAAGAAAACATTACAGTCATCTGAAAATAACTCTCAAAGGCTTTTCTTTTCCAAGAGGCTTTCCTCCTTTTCAGGAGAATCACTCCACTGCCAGCTTTCTCACAATATCAGGCCAGTTTAGATATGACAAAAGCACAGCAAGCAGTAACAGAGGCTGCTCCCGCATCCCAGTGATCCCAGCGTTCCACAACAGGGTCTGGTCCCTGGCCAGAGCCCCAAACTGGGACACAAGAAGTCTCATTAGAGAGGGTGCTGAAATGCTGTGTAATGGCCTTGGAACAGGATCCACAGCTGAGAGTGAGCTGGAACTACAGGACACACTGAATGGGCTGCAAAACCCATGACAACAACTGCTTCAGTCATTTTAATTTTGGTTAGGTACCACCTCTCTATTGCAATCAGGAACAAGCAGGCCCAATGGTACCCAATGCTGTGATACCCTGCTCAAAATTTAATGGCTCTCCAGTAAATATTACATTATTTCCTTGGCACTACTGCAACAACAAAGAAGCTTACATCCAAGCTCAGACTTCCTGAGAACTTGTCTAAAGTGGTACTGAAAGTACTCCTTCAACTGCAGTTACACAGAAAAGGAAAGAGAACAGACCATTACAAGCTTCCCCAGGTTCCAAACTAAGATGATTTCACAAATAAAATACTATTCAAACAAATTATATCCTTTTACTTGGAAAGAGCTTCCAAGATAGCTTATTTCATAGATAAAAATAGTTGCAGTAAAAAAGATTAAAATGTATTACATTATTTTTAGTCCAAAGTTATCTCTGCTTCAGGCAAGGTATTTATACCTTTCATCAGGATTAACTGGTTTTACCAAGTACTTTTTAAACGTATGTCAATCAATTTTAATTCCATCCATTACACCTGTAAGTCTATTTTGGAGAGATTTCTGGGGATTTATTTCACAATAGATGAGCTTAATGTGTATTTCAGTGGGAGACAGGATGGGTGCTTGGAAAGATATGGAGAGATGATCCATGTATTAGTCTCCTAACAGAAGAATTTAGTATTAAAAGAGAAAGTGACAGGAAATACACACACTGGCTGGTATTTAAAGCTTGTTGCAATCCATCTTCTCTTTCACACCTGAAAAAACATGCTGAAGCCACTGATAAGATTTCCTTTGGGAGCACATATTATTAGTGGCTATTAACACACACTGACTGATGTGTTTGTCAGCTGATAAACATACAGTGGTGCAGTGACATCCAAAAAGCAATTTCTGCATTGATTTCCTGAATTTGAACAAAAGGCTCCAATCTGTTACACACAGACCAGCAGGCACTTCTCTATTTACTCTGTTAGCTGCTGATGGAAGCTCCTGTATCAAAAGCACAAATCTCGAACTTGAGACAAATTCTGCATTTTGATTACATACTGATGAAGCCTGTTACAGAAACATTTTTCAGGTCATCCCTACCAAGTGTGGAATTTGCTCTTATAACCAACATAACATTCTTTTTCTTTTCCTCATACCAAAAGGTACAGCCACATGACATTTCCTTGTGCTGCAACATCTGCATGTCAATTCCATTTCAGTATTTGTTCAGCAGCTTCCTACACACTGAATGATTTTTCCCCCTAAAGCAAAAAAAAGCACCCCAAACTAATCTTCTCTCAAGCACAAATGGAATGTCTGATACTGAAAAAACAGCCAGTCTAGTACTTTTCAGCTACATTTCTAAACAACCAACAGACAAAATGCCTTTCCCTCCAAGTCCTCTGAAGTAAATTGATTTGGTTTGGTGAGCACTACCCAGCTGCCTCAGTGTCATCTGGAATAAGTAGATACATCCTTGGCTTTGTAAGATCCATGCTCACAAATTGCTGTGCATCATACCTGCCTCAACATTTCCCTGAGCAGCTTAATGAGATCCTTGTTGACTTCAATCTCACCAGGTGTAAACCTGAGGCTGCTGTTGGAAGCTCCTGGCACTCATACAATGTTTACTTGGCACATGGTACACTTAATATTTCAGTTGAGGAATGACTGCTGCTGTGTTTTGCACAACATTCTCAGACAGCTTAAAAGGACAGTGGGGCTAAACACAGCCCTGTTCCTTATTCTGTTGTTTTGGGGGAGAGTTTCCCACCTCCCTGCCATACATTTCCCCTTTATGCAGCAGCATTTATTTGCATGACACATCAAACACACTAAAAGCTCTTTGCCATGTGTTATCAACATTTCCCAGATTGTGCCTGCTCTGCCACTGACAAGCTGGACAAAGAAATTCTTGTTGGACAGCAAATTAACCAAAATTACAAAGTTTCTTCAAATTTTTGCAGATTGATTGTATTCTGCTTTTCCCTTAAGGGACAACTTACACACAAAGAAAATGAAAAGATATTTATCCCCTCAAGAAACAACTCAAGCTACTTAGCAAGTTACAAGAAACAAAACACTGTCTATGGTTGCTTTTGAATCCTTCCACTCAGAAAACCAGCCGTCTTGCCTTGCTTCTTGGGCTAAGTTTAGGTGAGATTCAAATAGAGGCATGAGGCTTAAGTTAAAAAAAAAATAAAAGACACTTACTGACAATAGACAGCTAAAGAACACTACCTCTACCAATAACAAGGCTGTGAAAGACCTGTTTTGAAGGAATCAGAGTTACATTTGGGTCATTCTTGCAGGGACAGTACCTCAGTAACTCACAGCAGACGCCATTCTGTTACTCACCCCATTACCCAGCTTTCAGACAGACTCACAGATGGATTCACTACACCACACTACAGACTGCACTCCCCATGGGCGATGTAACACATCCACCACACTACGCAGAAAGAAGCGATAAAGGTACCATGAACCATCATCAAAATCAAACTCCTGGTATTTGCTCGTAAGCTGCTTTATTTCCACATAACATGGATATTCTATTTCTCAATACCAAGTACAGGTGAAAAGCAATAACTCATCTCCAAAACCTTGCTAGAAATTGTTTTATAAGACACTGAATATTTTGAATAATCAATCAAAACTCACTTAATAGGCGACACCAATTGTATTTTTTTACTATGTTTTCTGATTTTTATCTTAATATCTATGTACTTCCACACAAGACTCCTTCCAATCGATTTGACTTCTTGATTTTCCTCCATCTTTTGAAGTTGTAGATGTTACCTTCAAAACCATGATTTGCTTACAAATTCCAGGATAGAGAAAGCAAACACTGCTGACTCTGGATTAGCCTCAACTTGATCAAGTACTTGATAAAGTTTAACAGGATTTCCTACAGGATTTCGGAGTTGTACACCCCTCCTTTCAAAATCACCTTCTCTAGTTCAAACATGCTACAAAGGAACTTCTTAAAGCAATAAAACAGATCCTTTTTAACTGGCCAAGCACAATAAAAAATATTTTAGTTTTAGTAATGCAAAGCTCTTAGTCTTTTTAAAAAATCATGTCAAACTCCCCAGTCCCAAACGTCGATGTCTTACTCCAGTAATAAAGTCAGCTTTATCTCCACGCAACATTACCAATGTATTCTCAAGGTTAAAGCTGAAAACAGTCACAAAACGCAAGCAGCAAGAGCTGTACTTTGTCAGTAACCTTTTCCCTGATAGCAGAAATAAGAAAAGCGACACCACGATACTTGTTGCATTAATAGGAATGGTAATAAAATACAGTTGGGATTAGCATTTGAGAAGCTAAGGCTTGTGGACCAAAACGCCTGCTGAAAGTTGTGCGTGACCCATTGCTTCTTAACAGAGGTTCTTAAAATAATGAGAACCAAATCTGACATTTAAAGAAAACAACAGGAACATTTGTCTACTTCATTATGTGAAGCCTGGAAGCATTTCAGTTCTCTAGTTTCCTTTCATTATGTTATTACATAAGCAGCATTAGAACAGGAAAATACTACGTATTATACTTCAGTAATTCCACTTTCTAAAGAACACCCTTCACACTATGTCAGCAGCCAAATAATGCCTCCCCTTAGTTTACAATTGCGCTGCTTTGACTTGCTGATAAACACATACCTGGGGGCTGTTTGCTTGCTTTTGTTTGTTTTAATTTGTCCTTTGATTTTATGCCTCAGGATAATCAGAGTGACAGCACCTGTTGCTACTGTAGATTTCCCAACACTTCACTAGAACACCTCCTGAGCCTGCCTCACTAATGACACCAGTCATGGCCGAGAGAAACCAGAGATGTCATCATCAGGATGGCTGAGACCTCAGTTACTTTTCTTACCTTGGGAGAAAAATCCTGTTGGAATTGCTCCTGCAATATTCCTTACCCTTGACAGCGATGGAGCAGTTTGACTCTACTGTGCTTTTACACAAAAAACACTAATACCAAAAAGCTACAGGCAGTAAGAGACAGGGTGCTCTCTTTTCCAAACATTTTGGGAAGCAAATCCTTTGTGAGACATTCAGAGCAGGTATAAGATCTGAACATGCTGATATGTAAGGGAGATGGAAGGCAGTGTGGTAAACATCAAATGCAGGATTTTAATACCAAAAATATTAACCAGTTCTTTATAAAATACAAAAACTGGCATCACTTTTTCTCTTCAGTTTGGTCACTGCTGTTAGAAATACACTTAGACTAGAAATCAGAGCAGCAGAACCCAAGTTCAATTTGTTTCCTATACCTTGCTCAAATAAGAAACATTTTCCAAATTAGAATATTATGAACAAAAACAGACTGTCATCCTACTTGGCAAGATGGAACAAGGGGTGGGGGGAAAACGATAAACTTGCAGGCATTAATATTTTTTTTTTCTCAGAGCAAAATCACCTAGATTTCGCCAACAAAATGCTCTAAACAAATTTCTTAACTGAAATCCCCATCTGTGTTAACAATCTCCTGTAGGCTGAAATAGAAGAACTTGCAAAGCAAGGACTTCACAGAGTCATTTCCCTGCAGGACAAACTGGCTGTTTTGATTCCAGCATCTGGCTGAATCATATTCCACCTCATGAAGCTGTTTCACAGATAGTAAAAGAGATGGTATAAATACTAAAAAAGGAGTACTTTCTGTGCCATTAGCATGATGATCATTTCCTCAATGCCATTTTCCATAAGCACATGTAGTAACTCTGATGTTTAACAGCTCCTTTTTACATAACACTGCACCCTGGTTTCAAATGCCTTGCCAAGAGGGCTACAATTGCTCATTAATTCCTTACTGCACCTAAACACTGAAGGTTCTTGGACCTCAATGAACACAACAAACCTCAATTAACTTATTTTCAAAGGTTGCTGTATTTTGGGAAAAACACCAATATGACAGTGAGAAATTAAATACCTATTGGTCAAAAAATGAGCTTCCCTCCAAAGCTACACTTTCTCATTAAATAAATAGAAACAAACAACCCCAAACTTTCACTGTTGGGCACCAGTGACACACATTCACTATTTTTCATTAGGCAAAACCAAGTTTACTAGAGAAATACATCTGCAGGATTTAATGGAGAAGTAAACTTTTCTTAAGTAAGTAATAGCAAAATATCTGAGGCTTATCTGTTAATTATTCATGTTTCTGTTTTCATTTCCAGCTACTCCAGAGCTGCTGATGCTGGCACTCTCTACCAGGTTTAAGCATCCTTTCAGCTCTACTCTGCCAAATTAAACTGTCACTTTCTATTAAAAAATCTATAGCAGGAGGTTTTTAATCTTCTGATTTATACTTTTTAATAGCAAGTCAAAGTTTAAATTAGGACCGTATCAGCTTATGAAATAAAGCCTAAGCAGTGCATTGACAACCCCAGTGAGGAAAAACCTCCTGCTTGCATTCAAGTGCACAGCAGATCAGGTTTAGTTTCTGTCTTTTGGAAGGTTTTGTTTTACACAGCTCCAGTCAATCTCACACTCTTACTTAAAAGAGCAGCGCCTTAGATTTAGTCAGGACACATTTGAAAGAAGATGCCACTTGCCATCAAGTGTCTGAACTGTCCCTGACTTCATTGACCTGCCACACCACCAGCCTCCCCACCTTTGGGGTATATTAAGCAGGCAAGGCACAATTCAGCTTACTTAACATTTCCTTTGGTGAGCTACTCCTCATGAAACTTTCTCCGGGAGCTATGGACTCCAGCATTCACTGTGTTTAACATTAAACCAAACCAACTTTTGTCATTCAACAGCTCTATAAATATTACTCACCCCTTTTCTTTGTGCAATCCCTAAAAATAGAGTACAGTAATAATCCTATTTATCTCCCTTTAACACTACCTAGTCTTGATCTATTTTTCCTCCTCAGCAGTTCTACTCCATCTTCTCCAGTGCTATCACTCATGTATTTTCTAGCACTTCACAGCTGAAGAAAACTTAGAACTAAGATGCGTTACAGACAGGGAGAAGGCGACCTCAGTGTGGGAGAAACAGAACTTATTAGGGTTACTATCGCACAATTGCTCATAAAATGATTTTTTACTCTAATTACCAGCACTCCCTGCAGTATGTCATGTCTCATGAACTTGGAGATAATTTTTTAAAAAAGTTAACACAATTATGCATATAGGTGATTTTATGACACCTCTACCTTGTCACACAAAACCTTACTCCCAGGCATCTCGAGCTCACCCCTACTAGTGACATTACCCCTGTGTCTGGCTCAGCACTCTCTGCTGGGCTGGATTTCACTGGAGCCAAGAGCTACAGCTGGGGCTCAGCCAGAAGTGACTCCCTCTAGCACAGACTGAGCCAGAGGAGAGACAGGTGACAAGAAACCAGAAGCTGACCATGATACCCTCAGTATCCCATGCTGCAGGGTCACGAGGGGATGATTAAACTCGGTAAAAAGACTCATTTAGACAATGATTCCTAGGAAAGATTATATTGCCAATCATTCTATTAGAACATGAAAGACTGAATACTTGGATAAATTAGAGTTTGAAACTTTAAATACTTTAACTCTTAGATACTTGTCATAACATTCAAATTTAATGTGGGTTTTAGCAACCAGAGGTTTCTATTCAGTAATAATATGTAATGACATCTTGTCATGTCTATAGAGTTTTTAAGACAAAGAGCTCAGGTCTCTTCTCTCCCCCAGCCTGATCTTATGCACAGTGAGTTCTCGGAACATGATGCTGTGATGTAGCGACCTTCATGTTCCCCTCTCCCACATCTAGGGTGTCCAAGAGCTCCTACAGGAGGCAGTACCAACAGGCTCCTCTTGCTGAATAACAATGAAACTTGTCCAAGTGAATTATTGTACGCCATTTGAAAACTCAAACATCCCCTCCAAGTGACAAGGCAACCACAGCACAACTCAACTGCTGCTTCCTGTACTTGGTTTACACTTCCTGATGCCTTGTGCTGTCCCACAGCTGCTTTTGATACTCATTCTTTGCACTCAAAGCCTGATCCTCCACAGTGTGACACTGCTACCTCACTCAGAAGAAAGTCAAGTTCCATTGCAAAGCTCCATAACTCAGATTTCATGGTGATTCATCACCAAACTCCATTCCAAGTAGTTACACAGATCAACTACAGTGTGTGAAGTATCTGTTTTGTTTCAAACCCCGGCCCTGCTGCTTCATTTGAGCCCTCCAGCCACCACATCCCTGAAGAAACGGGTTCATTGAAGAAATGTGTTCATCATTTTTTCAGTCCTTCCACCCTCTTTGCCTTCCACCCAACTCTTGCATTTCCAGACTGAAGAGATGGCAGGCAGCTGTTCCTCACATGGAAGCAATTCCACTACTCTGATTCTCATCTATACAAGATCTTATACCTCTTTTAACCAACTTGGATAATCTCCTCCCTCCCACCACATAAAAGCCAGGAATAACCTACTTCCTGGGATGACCACAGCTGCCAGTTAGAGGTTTAGAAAGCAAACAAGTCTAGAACTGACCATAAGGAGACAGGAGTGAAAAGCTGCTTCTCATCACCATTGCCACAAACAGTGTCTGAATGGCATCACTGACCCTCCTCTCTCCCTCCCTATTTATGCCTGATTCACTTTGCTTACATGAAAATATGAAACACCCAATTATGTAACAGAAATTAAACTGACTGAGAACATCCGAAATTAAACACTGTGATAAGTTCTTCCCGCATGGGAGTTGGACAAATGGGGCAGAAAGTCACCATATGAACCACACATTGTTAACTTTCATTATTCAACAATTAAAGAAACGTTTTCCTCACAAGGCTTGAGGAACTCCCTTCTCCTATACAGACATTTTTCAACTAAGAGGCAGTTAGAGACACAGCTTTTTACACAGCATGCCCCATTGGCTAAATTCAACAAGTTTCTACTCATATGCGAGCAAGTTAGGTTTTAATCACCCCTCACATTTTGTATAAAGAACCTATCAACTCAATAACAACAATCACTGAAACTGCTCACAATTCTTTGCTATTTTAAGGAGCAGAGAACAAACAATCACTACTGTAATACAGACAACTCCTCAGCCTAAACACCACTAATAAACATGATACAATCTGTAACTGGATACACTAAAGCTGTTGGCAGTTATTTCCACATAAGAAAACAGTTTAAATCACTCCATCCCTGCAAGGGAACACAAAGATCACCTTCCCTGTAGACCAAAGCTTTCCTGAAAAAGAGCATGGCCGCTCCAGGCTAGAAATCAGTATTGTAATTGCCTTCCTGGCACCCCAGAAAAGTTCCTCTGTCACTTCTACCCTCACTGGGAGCTAAGCATTCTGAGGGTCAGTACACACACTTTTTTTCAAGGGGACAGTACACTTACATCAGAGATTTAACGCACAAACACTTGTAATGCAGAGCTTTCTTTAAGGCTGCTTCTTGACTGGAAAGCAGAGGAGTACCTCTGGATTAGGTATTCCTACCCTGATGCAGTTGGTCCTGATACTTGATCAACTGTCACTAGGAAAATAATTTCCTTCACACTCTGCCAACCCTTCTAAAGGAGTCTTTGTCTGATAACCTCAAACACCAATTGCTGTGACAGACTCCTCTCCTTTGAACTGTTGGCATCTCTGATGAAGACATAGCACATATATCTCTGCTGACATGTAAGGTGATAGCCCCTGCAGCTCTCCAGCTTGCTTCTGCCCCTATAAGGTACATGTGATATTGTACATTTTTCTAGGAAAAGATAAAATCAATGTCTTAATTTAATAGTTAAACTGAAAAGTATAAATAAAATAATAATAAAAACCCCATATTTCAAAAATACAGGAAAACTAGGATTTACACATACAAGGATAAACTTTAGGGAAAAAAAATTTATTATAATGCTGCCGTGTGGGAATTCAGTTGCAGCCATTTACACGCACCCCTTATTAAAGGCTTTTCACCCTGTATTGGTCCACAAGGCACCGTTCAGTAACCTGTGGCTTTTTCTGAGGATTACCAGGCCAAATGTGAGCTGCAGGGGAAAATGTGAGCTCCAGTAAACCTGTAGTTCCACCACTTCTGTCATGGGCTTTTTCATTCTGAATTTTAAAAAGTTGACAATGCTTCCTGTGAAAGCACGACAGCAAAATTACTGCCCACTTCCCTCACCAAACAATTCCAGTAACCCCATAAAGTACCACAAATAGGAACTTGAAATATCATGGAGAAAACAACCATAACATGAAGTACATTTAATCAGATGATGGAAAAGTTGTTCTAACTCAATATCTGCCTCACACACCTTCTCAAACCCCCAGATTTAATACCTGTACCTTTTAAAGGAACTCTAGAAGAACTCTGCATCTGGAAGAAGACTAGATAATTCTATTTGTTTTGTCTTCAAAGGATGTTACAATTCAGTGCAGATCAGTAAACATTTCCTGAAAAATCTTAAAGCCTTTTCTGGTTTGGCCACCACCTCAAAGGCTCTTGTAACTACTGTAATCAAATTCAGCAGCATTAGCCTAAGTGAACCAGATCTTCAGCTTGTACCTGTCAGAGATCTGCCTTACATGTCTCAGAGAAATCAATCCATTCCATTAAATAAAAGCTACCTGCTTAGATGCTCACTAATTTACTGTGGGATCATTCAGGACATGTAATTTCTTTCCTCATCTGAAGTTCTGAACAGTGGCTAAGATATTCCAGAAGCTGACAAGAGGTAAAGCTACAAAGCAGCTGAGGTTTTTAGGTTAATAATGAGAAAAAGAAGCAAAACCAAAACTTTCCAAGATGCAATACTTTCTTCCTAACACAGCTGAGCAACTTGACTTCTCAGCTCCCAATAATAATGTAGTATAGTGAAAGAGGGAAGGAATTATTTCACTTCCTTGAAACCAATTCAGCATTTCTACCTTTCAGACCACTATGTACAGCTTTGGTGCCTTCTTGTGAAGTTCCAGATGGATTTTTTTCTTCTTAAAACTGTCTCACACAGCACAAGAGCCCTCTGTTTTTCTAGTTTAATAGTTTGGGGGTTTTTACCAATAACAATAATAAAATTCTCTCTTTAGCGCATCACCTCAAAAAAATATCAGTGTACAAATCATGTGGGTGAAGTGAGATCTCTTATGTTTGTCATAACTAACAGAACCAGATTTAACTGAATTGCTCAGTTTAAAATTGCCAAATGTATACCAAATCTTTTGTTTCAATATCTCTTGGTCCTGGATAAGGCAATTACACCCAAACCTGCAGCTGAGGCCATGCACATAACATAAGTTCAATTATGCAGGTGAGGGATCTCAACAGCAGTCTTCTAACAGTAAAGCTACTACCAGAGTACTGGGAAAACAATGATTGTCTGTGTTCCATTTTACTGAAATATAGCAAAATAAATCCTAACACAAAGTCAGATGTGCCATTAAGACCAGCTGGAAATAGAAGAGAAAACCTCTTCCTTGGAAACTCTAAGCCTCCAATACCATCATTTCTTACCATCAGGTGACAGCATTGTGTAACACTTCCAATTCCCTGATTTAGCTAGAAGTAGAGGAACATGTGCAACACCATAAAATTGTATAATACAAGGTACTGTAAGCCAGGACTTATCAGAAAAATATGAGAACTGCTTTTAATGCATATAACCAAGTAGAAAGAGACAAAGCCAGAATGAAGACCTCAATAAAAAAGAAATCATCCTACTTTTCCTTCAGATTGGCTTAATAAAATCGGAAAAGGATTTATATTGTCTGAATATTTGTATACACCTGTATGTTATCCAAAGGTCTCTCCAATTGATCACAGAACCAATTACTTCCCAGTAATCAGTTTAGCGCATTTTAGGATTAACACTTCAGGACATAGCTTACAAACAAACCCCATTACACCTCCTGCCACATTTTGAGTACTCAGCTGTCCCTACATAGCAGTAGCCACACCTATGCCCTCTCATCAGACAGGGTAGTGGCTCAGTGCACCACATTCATTTTCTCCTTGAGGCCTCAGCTCCCTGCTAACACATCTGGGCTAAGAACAGGGAACCACTGAGGCAGGTACCAGAGTAGCTGCCATTTCTGTGAAGGAACAGAGCCTCTTGGGCAGGGTGGACATTCCTGCCTGTTCTACCATGTAAAATAGGACCTGGCCACACACCTGAGTGCAGGGGAACCCAGGCTACCTCCTGGGCTAGGAGGAGCATTACACCTGCACTGGCACAGTCCTGTGCCTGCTTTCCATGCCCTGCTTGGCTCAGGAGCAGCTCTGTCATCTGAGGCACTGCTTTATGATGCCATTTGTATTCCCTTCATCTCCTGGCACAGGTTTTCAGTCAGCTCATTCATTGCTGTGATCACAACACAGCAATTCACTACTCACCAGTGACTCACAGACCTGCAGCCAGCTCTGACACACTGTCCTATATTCCATTCAGGATATCAACAGCTTTTTCTGACATCTCCCCAGGGATGTGTCTGTCAACTGAGATTTCAAAGGGGTCTGGACGCCCACAGAATTGTGATAGGATTTCAGTTCCTCACTGCAAGAACATTAAAGATGGGCAACTCGGAACAGTTCTGACTTGTCTTTTCCCTGAAAATTAGCATGCACTAACTCACTAATGCTAAGCACACAACCAAACAATGCACTGGACTCAGGAAACAATCCTTCTGTAAGTACATGACAGTTCTAAACTACCACAGAGCTGGCTCTGAACAAGTACCATTACAATAGGTGCTATGATATTGACTAAATTAGTTACTTTTGCCTGTTGAAGGCAAGGGCTGTATTTCAATCTCAAGGGGAGAAGACAAAGCTACTTTTACTGTCTTATATTTGTTTGTCTATGGGAACATGGTCTTTAAACTTGAAAACCTGCATCTTCACATGCAAGTCGTAACCTGCCATTTCATACCCCAAGCTTGACAGTAAGCCTCACTGGTGATCTACTACTTCTGGTTGCTGCAAGGTAAAATACTACACAAGATGACTGCCTGGCTTACTGAAAAACAGGTGAGTTTATAGGCTGGCAATCCCCATTCATAGAAATGTATCAAGCAACTCTTGGTATAACTGGTCTAACTGCTCTTCCCATATCCACAGGCTTTCATCACGGAACCTTAAAATTCTTTGCATTGGAAGGGACCTTAAAAATCATCCAGTTCCAACGCTCCTGTCCTGTCATAGTTCTTGTTTTTTAATACTAAATACTTATTCAGCAATCATTTAA
Source organism: Nesospiza acunhae (assembly GCA_013398715.1). Lineage (NCBI taxonomy): Eukaryota > Metazoa > Chordata > Aves > Passeriformes > Thraupidae > Nesospiza > Nesospiza acunhae. The sequence goes on from VZSU01002788.1 coordinate 141,503, forward strand.
GTGCTTTGTTGGTGCTGTTGATGGAAATGCCCAAATAAGTAATTAAGTGCCACCATACATTCAGCTGTAGCACAGTCTTGTGCAGAGGCACAGCAGAAATTTTGCTAACAATTACACCTTCAAGTTCATGATTTAAACCACCATGAAACAAATATTAATATCTACTGTGGATGTCCTTCCAACCGAAGTGAAAAGGCAGTATCAATCAATATAGAACTTGTCACAGGATTAAGTCTTGGCATAAATATTAATCCTTTTACTCTGTCTAGAGCTGTGAAGAACTTCACAATATAGGCCACTTCCTCTTTTACATTTTCGGAGCATGAACTGCTTAGAGAGCATTTTTATAATGAAATGCGCACCAGTAATGTGATTTCTTTTTTCTTTTGCACAACACTTAAAAATATTAACTTCAGTTTTTTAGCTAATTATTAAAATCTGCTTTCAGTGAGAGAAAATGCTCAAAAGCACCATCTGTTTTCATAGAACTGTGTATTTTAAATAGGAACTATTCTTTTGTTTTCCATTGAAGACTGAATGGTGGTGCTGCACAATAATTTATATTATGTGGTATGCATAAATTACGTTTTCACAATTTCATTAGATCTTTATGGAGTTTTCTGAGGCAAATGCCATTCATAAGCAATGAATGTAGGAATCTAGTAATTGCTCAGAAAACCTCCAGGATTATCCTGAACTACATAAGAGGAGTCATCTTTTTAGTATTGGCATGTCAGCACAACAGCTCATCACCCAGATACTGCCTCATTCCATTGTGTTTCACAGCCATGCTCAGCCTGTACAAACAGAATAAAGACAATAAAGGCAATCTCAGTATAGTTGCCTTGACCACAAAAAAAACCCCAAATCTCCTCTCGAGTTTCCGCAGCTCCTAACGTTCAATTTCCCATGCAGCACTTGCTGTGTGCTACACAACTTGCAAAAGGTGCACTACTCCAAAAATAAACACAACTTCAGAATACATTTGACTACGGTTCAGAAAAACAACTGACAATTAGCTGATCACAAAAACCTTATAAACACCTAAAATTCGCTTGGATGCCAACTTCACCACCCAAGCCGCTTGTGTTGCATAAAAACCAGTTCCTGCTTCAAAGTAACTGAAGAAGTGGCAATCATAATTTTAGAGAAATATACTGATTGTCATGAGGCTGCAGAGCTGTTGGGAGACAAAGTTTTCCTGCTTCAGAGAACAGTAAATATCACCTGTGTTTCCAATTACACTTTTCTGCTCAGGGAAGGTGGGATTTTTCTCTCCCTTCAAGGCTACTCCTTTAGGAGCAGCAATAAAAAAGAAGTTATGACTGTGACACTGAGCCTGCCAAGCACGAGTACACTGAATCTAAGGGCTAATACCTAAAAAACCCATACATATTTATATTCCTTCATCTCACCCTCAAATGGTTGTGGTGGGTTGACCCTGTCCAGATGAGGACCCCCCACCCAGCCAGCTGCTCCCTCACTCTCTCTCCACCACAGAACAGGGTGATAACATGAAAAAGCTCATGGGTCAAGATAAAGACAGGGTGATTCTTTCCCATTTATTATCACAGGCAAAACAGATCTAAGGATGAAGTAGTTTGATGTACCACCAATTAAAAATAAAGATGGATGATGAGGGGAAATAAAAAGAAAAAAAGGGCAAAGTACCTTCCCCAACCACCATCCCTTCTTTCCAGGTCAAACTTCAAACCTTCATTCCTTATTCTTTCACCTCCTCCTCCCACAACCAAGTGGCACAGAGAGATGATCAATGAGGGGCTGTGATTAATCAGTCAAGTGCCTTTTCTGTTGCTCCTTCCTCATATTTTGCCTCTGCCTCAGCAGGGGTCCTCCCCATGGGCTGCAGCCCTTCGGGATAAACCAGGAATGGGTCCCTCCAAAGGCTTACCTGGTATTCCATGTCTGACAGACAGGATTTCACATGTGTTTAAGGCATGGACTTGTCTCAACCCATTCCATACACTTGATCTCACCCTGGAAGGAGTACACAAGCTTATTAAGCTCAAGTTTAGTTCCTCAAATCTGCAAGACCTAGACAATATTGGATTGGAAGCAGAAATAATGTACTAACTACTTTGGCACACACTTCCTTGAAAGACACTTCTGCAAAGTAGCTCACCATCTTGAAAACCATCCAAAACCTCAGTAATCCAAACTGCCTTAAAACACAGCTATGAAGCAGCTAAAATCTGGCAATTACTACAAGTAGTCTGTGTCAAGATAGGGCTGGTGATAACAGCTCGAGATGAATTAGAGACAGAAAAAATGAGATGTGACAAAAATCGCACTGCTGCATTCCTGTCTACCTTAACATTTCCCCAACCAAGCTCTTACCTTGCTATGTAATTAAATTACCTGTGATGGTACAAGCTCAGGACACAAGGACTTAATTTGCAGGTGTCAATCACTTTCAAAGAGCCCTGTTCAATGCTGGCAAAGTCACAAATTGAACAATAACATGTCCTTGATAGTGCTGGCAATGACAGCAGCTCACTTCCAGTCTTCCAGAGAAAAACAAAAACCACATTGTCTCCACTCAGAAATAATCAACAGCTTGAGTCTAGGTTGAGTTCATCTCAATAGGTCACCTGATGCAATTAGATGGGTCTTGCCAAGGGTAGGCACCAAATGCACTGCTAACCCACTGCACATCACAGTTACAAGGCAGGCTTCACATGAAAATAATTTATTCATCTCAAGATAAAGTACATGACTCATAGAACCATTTGAAATGTGCATGATATCAGCTTTTACCTCTCCAGTTTTAGAGATGAAAATCACTGAAAACCTTCTGGGATGTTTCTACACTACATTTCTCACACTTTAACCAGAAGATGAAAAAAAAATTCCTTGAAAGAAATCAAGGTTCTCCAAAATACAAGTTCTGAATGATGCAGTATATGAATATATGAAGTTCATTTTAAAGCAGCTTAGCTTCTTTTTTTAAATGCACTGACAAGTATCATGCAAAGCACTTCCTTATGTAAAGGAAACACACAAAATTTGGCTTTTTCACACAATACAAGCCATAGCAAAAACTTCAGCAAACATTCAGAACAGCAACATGTCCACAACGTAAAATGGTAGAAGGACACCAATGAGAAGACTCAGATCTCTGTTCTATAAAGGAGGTGGGAATTTATCTTCAAATCCTTCAGCTCATCAGAAGATACACAGGGCTTGCTGCACTGGCAGTCCGCAGTTCAGAAGTCACCTCTGCTGGAATATTGACCCCTTTTTGCACTTCAAAATCCTTATTAAGGCATCAGAGGGGACTGACAAGCACAGAGATCTACTGCTGTAAGGATTTCAAGGCTCAGAAGGCCCAGCAAGCAGGATAACTGCTAGTGAAGCATTCATGTCTGTGGGTGACGTGCCCTGGTCCTGAGGAACCAGCTGGCTCCCAAGGCTCTATCACTCAGTACTGGGACTTGCTTTAGTAGAAGAAAGAAATTGAAATTCATGTAAAACTCCATTTACCATGGTAATTAAAGGTAGTTTATGAAACAGAGGCTACAACACATTAAACTTACCTTCCAGAATAACTGGACCAAAAAAAAGTCAATTCCTCCTGCCCTTCCTGCCTTCAGGGGTTTTTTAAGCATTGGTCTTCTACAAGGGATTTGTGCTCTAAGAACCTGGATTAGATCCCAGGACTTCTAGTGCTGGTCAACTGACAGGCTAAGAGGCCGTGCTAAAAAATGGCAAATAAAATTCTTCCCCATTCTTATCCTTGTTGGAAGACAACTCTCACAGTTAAAGATATAACATTAAAAATACACTGTTAATTTACATGGGTAATTCAGTGATTAATTATGGCACCTCCAATATTTAAAACATGCAATGCCATGTTACTGAATTTTTTACCAGCCTAATCTGCTATACAGCAATTGTGCCTGGCAAAAACATGTTTCTCTTTCTTTTATCCTAAGCAGCTAAGTATGGGAAAAGATAAAGCTCTGAAGTTTACAGGCTGCAAAGGGATGCACACAACCATAGTAATTTCTTACAAACCTCAATCACGAGTATGACCATCAAGTCTAAAACTTTGAGTTTTCCACAGCCACCATCATGCAAAGGAAAGAGGAGCTTGTGGAGAACTGCACCATACAATTTCTGCAATGTTTCCCATAAAGGACAACTTTTATGCCATGAAATGTAAAACTCAATGCCAGCTTCCTTCATTATTCTCTGGTACAATCTAAGATGGTAAAACACAATCAGTTGAATGTGTACCTTACATTTTGGGGATTCAGGATCTCTTGGTAAGTGTGGTGACCTTGTTCAAGACCAAAATTTGCCACACTCAGCCACCACTGCTCTTACTCCTGGCATTATACAAAGCAGCATCAGAGCACAGAAAGTCCCCAAAGCCTAAGACAAACAAAGGAAAGGGAATAAATCCCTTCCCTCCTCCTGAGTCAAGGCATGCAGCAGCTGGTCAGAGCTCACCACCACAGATGCAGCTAAGAAACAACAATCCAGCCCCACCTTTCTTTTCCTTATACCTCTCTCTCAGAACAGAAAAGATGCCAAACACACTTCTTCCCTTCCAGTCAGCCAGAGGTGGTTAATGACTCTACAGCAGCAGTCATCAGCCATCAAATAAAAAGGGCTTATATTAATAAATTACTCAATTTAAGCTTGGTGACAAGGTGCAAAAGCCCTCTCCTGTTTTCTTTCAGGTAACACAGCAATAAAATGGAAATAAATGGAAAAGTCCCTTTTCTCTCATTCATCATAAAAGGAACTACCTTGATATTATTTAAGAATGCCCCTCCACTACTATACCCACTGTTTTTGAAACCAATAACCAGCAAAAACGTTTGAAATAATTCAGGATATATAATATTCAGTAATTGCATGAAAAAGCAAAAAAAATACTTCTTTTTTCTCAGGTGGCAAAACCAGCTCATGAGACAACTAATTAAAAAACCCCATTCAGTAAACACTGGAAACTTTCATACTTTAATAACAAACCCTTTTTTACCTATACAGTCCCAATACAGGTAGGCCTGTTCTTTTTTGCATTTAATCAAGTATGGAAAAAATAATAAATCTTCATTCAAGAAACCAAATTAGCTCAATTTAAACTGGGAGAAGCTAGAAAACAAAGAAAACTAATTTGGGGGGAAAAGAAAGAATTTTGCTCCAGAATTGTAAACTACCAAAAAAGTACTTATTGTTCAGATATGGCAATGGCTTAAAGTCACAGGGACTCCTGTCTAAACATACAGTAATTTCATCATCAGTGTGACTGCCATTGTACACATGGATGTCAATCCCTAAAATCTAAAACCACACACAAGCTCTGTAATTGCAGCTGCATGAATAACCAAAACCACACTGATAGTGGTCATAAACAGCAGAAATTTTCTTTGCCATTTAAAATGAGATTGGGTAGAGGCAAAACACACCAAACACACCAACCCAAGAGACGGTCAGTCTGAACTAGATTGAAATTTCAAAAACATTGAAATCCATCTGGTATTCTCATACTTGATACAGCCTTTTAAAACTTATTTCCACCAGTTCCTGAGAGATCAGTGTTGTTTAAACCCTGGCTTTTCCCTTTCGGACTGGCTTCACGATCTTACCATGTCTTGCACAAAACATGAAGCAATGTTAAGAGGAAATTCATGTTAAGAGCCACAGTTTAGCTCAGCATAACAATTACTCCTCTCTACACAGTTTGGCAGGAATATAGGCAAGTAGAATGCTTAAAAAATGGCACTTTATTGAGAGCAAGCATGATTGCTCCACTGATTGTACTCATTTGTTGAAAGCCTTCAAGTACCTTCAAGCTAACACCACGTAAGATTTTCTGTAACCTTCCCCAGTCATGTCAAGTACTGCACTTCATTATAGTCAAAGATGTCGACTTCCATGCAGTACAATGAAAACAGCATCAATGAAATTTTATAGCAATGCAAATGGGTACATGCAGGAATCAAATACTAGAGACAATCATGTGTCACAGAAAAAAGAGAACTTAAAATTGCACACATGCTGGAAAGTTCAGCAGTCTACTGTCTGAAAAGGAGGGTAGTTTATGCAAGCCAAGACACAAAGACTAAACAAAACCAGGTCCCATTTGCCAAAATATTTCATGTCCTGCAATTGGCTCCTCCAGTTACCTTAAACCTTCTGGACCAAGGGTGCAAATATTACCAAGTAACAAAGACCACTCTACAAGCATTAATGTAAGATACTGGAGAGCAAACAGCTGCAGTTTTACTGTCATGAAACTCAACTACTTATTTTATATTAGTGACTTGGAATTATATCTGACATAAAAGTCTCCAGGTGTCTTGTTCCTATTTTTATAGGATTATGATCCAAAATAGGATTTACTATTGGGTACAGTTATATCCAACTACTCTTAGTCTGCCATGAATGAGTTCCTGGTGCTGAAGGGAGCACCCAAATGGGCTTCCTATGAAGTGGAGACACTCCTCTTGCCAAGCAAGGTGTCTGATCACACAGAGCCCTTGGCAGGATTATTGTCTAATATGATAAATTATTCATTCTTTGTTTGATAGTTCTTGTAGAAAATATTTTCGTACTTTGTGCATTGGTGAAAGATTCCTGGCTAAAAGTCCTGGAGAAAAAATTTAAGTGCAAATGTACCAACAAGGCTTTGCAATAGCAAAGGACCCCACTAAGGAAAAAAAAATCTTACTTGGCTTCTTTACAACTCTGTCAATAGAGAAGCTAATTAGTACTAATTATAACAACTGCTTTGCAGCAGACATTCAAGCAGACACTACTCAGACCTTGCTGGTGTTTAGCAGGGTTTCCTCTGTAACAGCAACTAAATGCTATTCACAAGATGTCAGCTTTCCTCTGCATTATATGGGCACACACTAAAAGGAGACCTTTACCTCTGAGTTAATGCTAAGGACCAGACAAGTTACAAAACCATGTTTGAGGAAGACTGAAGAAAAGAAAACCAGAAATGGACTTGATTTAAAGGAGCATTGCTCATATTAAAAATCAAATCTTTCTTGGAGCACTAAATGCTGAAGCCTGCCTATCCAAGCACCTGGTAAAAGCCAAGCATCTCTTAAATCAAAGCACTTAGCTTTTGTAATGAGCAGCAAAACTCAACCCCATTATGTTGCTCTTTCTCTGTTGATGCAAGCCCTGGAAGCTGCAAAACGGAGAAGTAACACTGCTGATATCATGTAACCTACACATGAGCATTGATGTACATCTAGGCATCATAAGGAATATGATTCCTGGCTTGCCTGGCTCATGATCCCAGACAAACAGAGCATCTGAACAATGTCATTGAGACAGCATACCTGTTATTGATATCTGATTTCCCAGATACCTGGGAGCTGGATCACACTGAGCCAATAGTCCCAAAGGTCTCAGCTCCTGACTTGCTATCACACTTGGGAAGGCCAGCCACGTCAAAGCTCAGAGGCACCACATGGAGTGACATCACAGTCACTTAAGCTTGCTCACCTTGGTGCTGCCTTACACAACTACCCAGCAGCAATTCAGACAGACTGCAGCACATTTTGTCACTGAGATGGGCTGCAAACACAGCTGATCTACTTTTCCTTCCTTCCCCATACCTATCGCAAAAAGCAGCCCACTAGTGCCTAGACAACCACTTCAGATCATATGAGAAAATACAGTCTTGGATATAAAGCAGGTCTGTGTACACTAGGAGAGAGTAGCACTGAGTGAATGAGTCCCAAAATGGGATTACAGGATGACTTTTAGCCATCTGCATAAAGATGATTTACTGCACCCTACTGAGGCTCTCTCATTCTAAGGCAGCTCTGGTCATTTCACTCATGTTCATGCTCATGTGAGCACTCGGATTTTGGCATATTATGACTCAATGCTCAGCAGCTCAGTTCATGGCATTGTCAGTACACAAATCCCTCTTCTTCCACACACTGAAAATGCCAAAGCAAGGGATACGTGGCATGCACCCATGGACGACATGCTTAACTCCCGCAACATGAAAAACTGAGCAGGGAGGAAAAACTGAATGCTTGTACCTCTTGGGAATTTGGGAATCCCAGCAATTCATAAGGTCACTCTGCTGCATGGACTAAGGGATACTTGTTTTCTTGCACATAAACACCAACTGACTTGCTTTCTGTTCAATACACAAGAGATGTATTCACATTCTCCCAAGTTCTTACAGCACTTGGCTAGAGAGCATAAACACCTGGCTTGATCTCCCTCTCTGCCTTCCCCAGCTGAGACTTGTAGTCGTGGGAGAGAGAGAGCACAGGTGCCAGTTTCTGTTCAGCAAGATGGGGATTCCTCCGATTGCCCAGTAAATGAGAGACAGTTTTAAACCAGAAGAAACCCACACTGGAAAAGCAGTATGAACTCCACAGTAAATAGTTTTTAAGCAGTACCATGCTTCTCCATTACCTGATTATAGCTGCACAGTTAATGCTTTGAAAAAATATAAAAGCAGACCTCCGACTTACATAGATGACTCTAAATGCATGAATGTATAACATACTGGCAGTATACCTTATGAGAAACATAAGAGGTTAAAGGTATATCTGAGTGGCTCAACATGCCATCCTAAAACTGAAATTATTGATTGTCCTCTAACTTAATTATTTCCAGAGGAATGGGATGATTATGATTATCCTATTGCACTGAGACTCCAGGATGATAATTAATGCTACAGTTACAATTAATTATAATTCACCAACAGTAAAAGTCTCTGGAAGGAGGACAAGCATATTTGGTTTTTTATCTGGAAAGCTGTAATTCTTTTCTTTCTTCCCATTTTTTGCCAATCTCAAGCACTTCTATTCTACAACCCAACACAGCAATCATTTTTTAATATGCTACAAAATAAGAACAAATAACAACAAATAACATTCTTCAAGAGAAAGATCTTGTGAGCATCTAAAGCTGAACTCAAAATATGCCCACACATTTGCCGAAGAAACTCATGGTGTTCACTGAACTTCCAGTTCCTGCATTTTTCCTAACTGAAGGGTAGCACCCAAGAAAAAAATCCTTCAATGCACTTGGGATTAAGTTTTTTTTTATCTCTGGTTACTGTGATCTCCAAGGTGCTTAAACAAAGACAGAATACTGGAAAAGAGTACAGCACTCTGTTTCCGCCTATACTACCAGCATTTTTTGTTCTTTGAAGAGCAGGTGTTCTCCTTTGGATACTTTTCCTGTGTTGCAGCACATGGCCACAGCACAGAGAACCAGCACCAAATTTCAGAAAGCTTTAAGCACTCACCCACCCAGAGTAACACCAACCTCATCAGAAGGCTTCAGGCATTGGCCCATACAGCATAACATGGTGTCTCTTCAGAAGGCTGCAAGGATCTGCCCGTCTTGTTCCTCAGCCCAGCCTGTTATGTCATCATGTTGATGCAGGGCACCTGTGTGCCCTCTGCTCCCCTGGGTGATTGGTCAGGGCCCCTGGGCACTCCATGGCTTGTTACCCTCAGTGCTGTTCACCTGCCTGGCACAGCCGCAGCCCATTGGGGATGAGGCTCCGGCCCCACTCCCAGTTACCACAACCTGTGCTCCTACATTCCCCTAAGCTGGATATTGAGCATGTCAGGACTGCTTGGCAAGCCTGACTCATCTGTGCAAAAAGACATTTTTTAAACATCCATAATGAAAACCAAAAAAATTGTCTTGCTGCACATGATGCTACGATCCTTGTGACATGCTGGTAGGATTTCAGGTTACTTTCCAAGTGAAAATTGTCCAGCTGTCATTCAGCTGCCTGACCGAATGAGTTTCCATCAGGACACCAGCAAGTTGTAATTTTTCATGTTAGGCAGCTTTCAAGTCTGAAAATACATGCACGGCTTTTATTAAATATTAACTTCACAAGATGGGTGGAAAACAATTTCTTATGTAGCCATTCTGCAATTAGTCTTTTAATTTCTATTAATCACTTTAAAAAGCACTGTAGTACTTAGTAAAACAGATTTTGATGCAAGCAGCACAGAGAGAAAATTTGGGTAGAACAGTATGGAGACTCAGGAAAGACCTACAAAGCTGACTCTAATAGTGCTATTCTCTAATACAGCACTTTTGAACCCAATTATATTTAGCCCTTAATATGAGATCGGCATTCTCTTAAATCACTGCAATTCTTTCTCATGCTCCAAATTCCATAAGCCCCTTACTGGTAACAACCAGTGAGGCGCAGAATGTTATTTCATGTGACAGTTCTTCAGCTGAGACAACACAGTTCAGCTTGTAAAATCTGAATACAACATTGAAGCTCATCTGGCCATCCAAAACACTCACAGGGGATAACACAAGCCATTTCAGTGAAACAATCACATCAGAAGTCAACTCTGGCACAGCTACAGCAATTAAAAACAGGCAAGCAGAAAACAACAGAGCTTTGCTCACATTCACAATGGCCTTCACCTTAAAATAGTGGTCATAGTAGCTAGAAAATGATAGATTTAGCAGTACGCTCTAGCGAGATGATTCATTGCATTTAAAAACCAAACAGTAGTACTTCCTGTTGCTCAAAGACTCAGCAAAGTTCAGGCTGTGTATTTAAGGTACTCAGAAGCAAAATACACTTGAGTATGAAGAACAGCAGGTGACTGTAAATCAGGAAGATTAAAAACCCAAAACAGAACCATCTTCTTACCTTGCCATATTTTGTCAAGAGCTGGATGTTGAGGCCTCCACAGGATCATATCCTCCCACCTCTGCTAACCTGAATTCCTGACACACAACAGTGGCGCATGCAAACCAGCACCCAAATTGCCAAACACCTCTTTTTGTCATCTCAGAGTTCATTTATGTAACTTTCAAGATCTTGGCAAATAGTCTGTACCAGCTCTAAGGTATGATCTGAAAGCCACAATATTCTCTTTTTGTTAAAAGACTTGCTATGGACACAGTGAGAGGGGAAGATACAAAGAGAACTTATGTATTCTGAATGCTCCATAACAGCAAGTTTGCATCATCAAGACATCCTACTACAAGCAAGTGTATCACTTTGTAATTATGTGCTTTGAGATAATAGTTGATTATTTTTGTATAGGTGGGGTGTTCCTGTTCAACTGTTCAGTTGACAGTGCCTCAGTCTGCTTAGAAACACTCACTGGCACTACCTCCAGAAGCAGCGGATACATCAGGAGGGTGGTATCTGTGAGCTCTTTGCTTTTCTTTTTCCATGGCTACAGACTTACGGTAGCAAATGGGTTTGTTCACAGATGGACAAAAATGACTGAGAACCTCCTAAATGTCAGTGAGCTCACCTAGTCACCAGGAGCACACCCAGCTCTGTTGGACAGGCTGTTACCAAGTCACAGTGCAAAGGATTTCAAGTATTAAGTCCCAGTGTCATTGTGTCCATCCATTACCTTCAATATATTATTCAGTAAATGATGATGTTCAAAGACATCTCATGCTGTTAGGCTTTCAACATTTCCTTCAGTCCCCAAAACGATAGAATAACTAAAAACAGTTCCACAAAGAGAAACAGATTTTCCTGTTCAATAAAAGCTCAAAAAAGTGCTGGACATAGGGATTTTCTTAAAAAGAACTATTTTTAGAATTGGAAAGTAAAGTTGGAAATAAAAAACATAGAATTGCTATTAATGCTATTAACAGAGGACTCTACAAAAAGTTAACCAGGCACCCATTACTAAAAACTAATATTTCAATTTTGTACTTCAGAAAACTATTCAATAATTACCAATAAAACCAACAAGGGTTCTATAGAGAGCTGACTAACCCATGAAATTGAGTCAAAGAGAAAAAAGAAAGTCATTCAGTACCTCAAATCCCTTCTCCAAGGCAGTCATAGTGATGGAAAGTCCAAGCCATAAATTTATGCTGCATACTTGAGGAACGCTGCAATTACAGCTGAATTTGCTTTGTATCAGGCTCATTACAAACATAAGGACAAAAATTACGTTCCACTTGGTAGTAATTGCATTTTGTTGACATCTGATTAGCCATGCTGGCCTTAAATGCTGACAAGGCCACTAATAAGGGGGTAAATAATGAGGTAATTTAGAACATTTTTGAGTAAATAAATCTTTAAAGTAATCACCCTCTACAATACCATTTTAAGACAGTTAATGCGGCATATTTTTACTAAAAAACACTTTCAGTAATGTAAAAGTATTAAATTTTTTTTCAATCAAGAAAAGACAGTCAGTAAAAGGTTAACCAGATAATACTGTTAAGGCAAAAAAAGTACATATTACTACATTAATGTAATCAAATACTTGCTAGAACAGCTTAACACTGGCACAAAGATCTCTGACTGTTACTTATTTCTACAAAATGTCACCTTAAAAAAACTAAAGAGGGGAGGTAACAAAGGACATGGAGAGTAAATGACTATAAGTTGTAGTTACCTCTGCAGTGAAAAGGGATCCTCATTTCAATGGCAACTCAAAGCATTAACATTTTCATCTATCAAAGAAATAGTCTTCTTTATGAGTACAGTACAATTCCATAAACAATGTCTCACTAACTTTTTTTACAGTTAAATAGCTGTGAAATCATAGCTTCACTGGAATTACTATAGTACATAAGACTATTGTTTTTATTGGGGATCAGAGTAGGTAATTACAGAGCTAACACTGTTTCCAAGTCACCTGAACACAAAGTACACAGCAAGGAAGGAAACACTGGAAGTATCTGTGTGGAATAAATTAATCATGTAAAAACCAACACTACCAGACTATTTGTGCCACTGACTCACACCTGCTGACCTCAAGCAACTTTTGTGCCTGTTTTTAAGTCAGGGTTTTGTGGGGATCACCCCCATGACTGTTTCTGCGGTTTCACAAAGACGCTGGTTTCTGCTGATCCTTTCCATAGCACGGTTCCAGCTTATGTACATATAGCAGCAGAGCACACAAATCTTCCTGCCTTAGCTCTACTCTGAAATGCAAACCCACTCCCTTCTGCTGTGATTTTTATTTGACAGATTGCTTTACTGTGTCAAATTCCATCAGCCACTGTGAGCCCTCACCCAAGTCCACGTGACTGCTTTGACAAAGTTCTACAGGCAAAGGTTTCCTGAGGTTGAGAGGCCTCCAGCTGCTGAAAAGGACTCCAGCGATGAGCTGTTAGGAATTACTTACCTGCAATGAGCTTCTGTGTTCAGATCACGTCCAGCAGATTAGCATTTGTCAAATCTTTGATTATTAATAGGGTCAGAATTTCATTCCAAATATAACCAGGGAATATGTGCCTCGGGCTTTGGCAGAACAAGATTTTACACGCTGAATTTAAAGGAAAAGGCTCACATAATGTTAATCGGAGCAAACCTGAATGAGAAAGAAGCCTGAAAATAAGCTTGGCCCATGTGCAAGTTCCCCTGGGGGTTTCCTGAGCAAGTGATTAATATTTGCCTACTCACATGGAAAAAACACTGTTAGAAACCACTTTCCCCTTGGTTCCAGTCAGAAAACGTGAACTGAAATCAAAGTGTATTAATGACAATAAAATATTAATGCTCTGGATTTCTTATGCAAACTTTTTTAACACTGTATTATTAATGACACCTAATTGTAGTGGAGATTGCTGCAGGAAAGGCTAATTTTACTACACACTTCATCTTTTTAACCATAAAATTCTTTCTTGTAAAACCCACCAAGATCCTAGTAAAACTTCATCATGTCTTCCAACATTCAGTTGTTAGTATTAATTCAAAATTATTCACAGGAGCCAGTAACTTAAGAAAATATTGTGAAATGTGTCTGGTTTTTGTAACAACCTTCTTCTGTGACAGAGAGAACAATTTATTTTAAATTGCTCTTGCATAGACTGCATTCAAAGAGTGCTATATCCAGTCTTTTTTTTACTATAGCCAGAAATGGCTCACAATTTGTATTACCAATATGCAGGTACACAACTTTGATTTGGGCTGGGATGGGCAGTATTAAACTACTCCAAGTTGCTGCAGCAGATCCTGAAAGCCCAAGATCACCAGAGCAGCAGTATAACTTAAACATGTCACATCCTTCCTCCAAGATCCAAAGGGACTGGCAGAGAACACAGGAGCTCCTTTACCCCATCTGTGCTCTCTAGGGACCATCAGCTTCTTTCAGCGGCACAGCAACACAGAGAGCACCTGAAAAGCAATATGATATTTATATCAGGAAAGGGCTGTCTTACCCAAGAATGGGGCCACTGAGCTGCAATTAAGACAGATGTCAAACCAGAAGAATTTTACTCTCAGATACGAGTTTTTCACAAGAGCCTCAAAGCATCCAGCCTTCATCCATAGCCTGGAGCCTCCTCTTGACTGTAAATGAGCAAATTCCTCCTTTTAAAGGAGGACACCTCTCCTGGAGCAAAAACCACATTCCTCTATTTGATACAAAATAAGTAACTTGAACAAAGTCAGTAACGGTGTCTCCTCACTACAATATGGGCACAGTAAGGTTGGTTAATTCCTCAACAAACAACAGCTTCAGACATGTGTGACTGGGAAGAACAGAACACAGGAAATATATCCAGGGAAATAATGGCACAATCAGCCCTGCAAAACCAGGGAAATGAAGAAGGTACCATATTGTAATGAGTCTTGTGCATTGCAGATCACTCAATTTTTACTGGCATTTTACCATTCTCTGATGTGTGGAATAACTAGAAACAGTTGTAGATGAATGTTCAATTTCAGCAGAAATACAAACTTGTTCAACAGAATCTGACTTGTTTCATTACACAGATTAATAATGGCTCTTATCTGCAGTGTGCTATGAAGGATTGTTAATAAGCAACTCCCTGTTTATTTCAGATTGTTCCAAGAAAAATAATAAATTCACTCAGCTATTCTTAACCCGTGGATTCATGAGCCACATCTTGGTTACTGCTGGCTGCTTTTCTCTTTCCAGTGTTACAGTCACAGTTGTGGTGCATTTAGTTATAAAACAGAACACTTAGTTCTCCCTAATTCAAAAATTCAGTCATTTGAACAGAAATTTCTCTGCTTGCTGAGAATGGCAACAGCCATGTACCCCGTTCTAACATCAGCCTCTATGTTCCTTATTCCTACAGTGGATTTGCTTTCCCCCATGGCACTTTCACAACACAAAAGCTGCTCCAAAGCACTAAATTATAAACCATGGCTCTTGTCATTCAAGGCATGTAATACACTGAGCACCACAGTAATTATCTCTATCAAATAACATCAAAGCACAACAGGCAAAACCAAAAGTAGAAATTATGGCATCCAAGATAGAGCTGTTGGTTTTACCCCCATTATTCAATGCACTGTTCCTTCCTAATAGGAAACTCCATGAGAAAAACCCTGCGACCTATTACACTTATAAGTAGTTCCTAAATAGTCACATTACTAATGGCAATCAAGTTAAATAGAAATCATACACATTTGTGTTATTAAACCCTAGCACATCTGTGAGCCTAATGTAAAGATACCTAGATTTAATAAAACCCCAGCAGCTCTACGAAGAAAAAAAAACAGTGCAAAATTGAAAAAAATCTGGCCTTTTAAAAAACGATAAAACTAGGGAAGGAATCAAGCAAAGCATGTATGAATAATACAGTCCTTGAAGTACATTTAAAATTTGCCTATTATTTCTAAAGGAAACAATAAGTTTTAGACCCTGAGTTCAAAACAAGACTAAGATGCCAAACCTTATTCCAACCTTGCTTTTAACCATGAAAAAGCTTTATTATCTAGACATTCTACAATGTTTGGCTTTGTTGAAGCAAAACACCCAACAGCAGTTCGCAATTATGTGAAGGCATTTGTACTGTAGAAGCTAAACGTTTATTATGCTTTCAGATTAATTAAATAATGCCCCTGTATAGAACTAGCCAATTCCTTAACAAGTTTGCATTTCACATTTAATCTAGTCCCATAATTTGTGATAGTCTTATGCATTACATCTGGGCTGAAGGAGTGTGCAATTGTCTGAAAGCAAGATTTTTAGGCATGAGATAATTACAGTGCTACCAGCCAGCCCCACAATATGGGCAAGAATAGATGAACCAAAATTTTTTTTTATGTTTTTATTTCACACAACTCTTTGCTATTCCTAGGTGAATCTAAGAAATAATACAAGACTGCCATGCCTACATGAACTTAGACCTTGGATACTTGCTGTCTCTGAGGAGAGCCCATGTGGCATTTGATCCAAGTGTGTCAACATTGTTTTAAGATCTGTACCCATCCTTTTTGTCCAGCAGAGTGACCTGATGGAACAGCAAGGACACTCCCCATGGTAGTTGGATGAGAAAAGAGTTTGGAGTCCCTGCTTCCTCCTCCTTCCTGCCTGGCTCAGCCAAAACAGCCCAGCTGCGCTCTGCAAAGATGCCTGCTCCAGGGAAAAGGTAGCAAAGCCAGCACAGCCCAGATACGGTAATGAAATAACAAGAACGCAAGTATAAATATTTGCCATGAAAGACAAGAAAATATTTCATTCTGTGTTTTAGTCATGGGCAAGACAGAATATAGGTCCTGCCAGACATCCATCAGCCAGAAGAAAAATACAAGGAACTGATTTAGATTCTGTCATATAACTTATTTTCTCAGCAAAGAGATAATTTTTTCTGTGTCTACTCAATAGAGAACATATCCACTAAAGCAATTTTTTTTTCAAGTATCAACCTGAAAGAGATTATCTACTGGTTTATAAATATGAAATAAACACTGCCTTAATGCTTAACTTTTTCTGTCTTCTGTCCTTGAACTGAGGAGAATTACAACATGTAGAAAATCTCCCTTATGAGATGTTGCCAAACAAGGTCTGCAACACAGCATCAAGCTCACGTTGCATGCACAGATGTGATCATCCTTCTGCCTAAAACTGCAGCTGAGAAATGGTGCTAAACTGGCAACACACTTGCATCCTTTTCAGGGAGGAGCTGTAATGAATATTCAGCTTGAATCATTGTCAGTACAGAACAGAAGTGTAAACATGAAGGATTTTATACTCCTCATGGTCTACTTCAGACTTAAAAATCACTCACCGCATATCAGGAGGATGTAATGTAGTTCTCCTAAAACCTTTTACATAAAGAAAATGAGCTAATTTCCATTACTGACCTGCCAGTCTTCATTTCTGTAGCAGAGAAACCAGAGAGGTCTGGGTTTGCTTTAATGTATCTGAATAACTCTAAATTGATTTACAGTGAGGCACAAATGGGTAAACAGCCAGTATTCATTAAAGCTATAGATTTAGAAAGACTAACAAGTCTTATAAATGCACATTGTCTTTCTGAGAGACACAATCAATCCTGAGACCAATCTTACCAAGCACCACAGGTTGACTATATTCCATCACACAACCAATTCAAGGAAATCTGGCATTCCAGACATAAGTCTTTTGCACTCACAGCCTGGAGTTAAACACCCAGTTTGATATTTGGGTTTGTGCTCCCAAATCTGGCACCTTCATAAAGGGAATAACCAACGCACTAACCACTGAATGAGCTGAGAACAAGCCTCTGGCCCGGGGGCCCAGCTGTGCCTCCTGCCCACCTCCAGCCTCAGAACCTGCCATTTCCAGCAAGTCCCAGGCAGCTTAAAGATAAGTAAACATGGCTGTGGGAGCTATTTAAGTGCTTGAAAACCTGTAGGAGCATAAAATTAAAGGAATCTTGATTGTGTACCCATACCTCTGGGATTACACCTATGTACAGTACACATGGCAATGCCCCTTGACAGAGAAGTAACATGGTAACACCAGGAACAGCAGCTGAACACAGCAACATCTTTATCTGTTACTTTGTATTGACTTCGGAACTGAGCAACAAAGAAAGAAAAACAAAGCTCTCCTTCCAGACTTACCTAAAAGTGGCAAAGTTGGCGCCCGCCTGAGATGTTTTACGGTAACACTGAGGATTTACTGCTATTATAGACACCAAAGTCACAGCATGAGTAAGGCCAGGAAACACAGGACACGCTCTCAGGAAAGCACGGGGTCAAACCTCAGCTGTTCTGAAGCTAGTGGGATAAACTCGCTACTTTCTGTGCTTTTATTGAAAACTGCAGGCCAGCAGAGGCTGTAAAAGGTGCCTTGAATAGGCACAACGCAGGATTCTCCTGAAAAGCCAAGCGAGCTGTTTGAAAGCAGGCACTCTGAAATGAGAAAATATGGACAATTACCTTCCACAGAGATTCACATTTCTACTTAAACAAAACAAATAATTCTAGCAAATAATGGAGCACGCTTGTTTGTCTCAATTTTATTAGCACTAATTAAGCCCATTTGTTAAAAAAAGCTACAACCGACAAAAGCACATGGGAAAACTGAAGGATACTAATCTATCATAGGAGCCAAATATCCTGGCAATACTCACTGAGCTTTATACTCAAGCTTTATAAAAGCTTGATCTAATCATAACAAAATACAAGTCATGTCAAATATTGGCAGCTTCCCTAAGCTCTTAAGGGAACATAATTCTATAAAATCAATGCAATAAAAGCATTAACACTGAATGCTTTCTGGTTGATGCCATAAGAGCCATTTACATGTGCACATGTGGTGTTCATGTCTGAAACTTTCCTTCCTGAAGTCATTAATACTATCTAATACTAGACAACTATTTCTTGTGTGTGTGGAAGTTACTCACACACCATTTGGTGCTTGTTCCCAACCCACACTTTCTCCTTTCACACAACTCCTCTAAGCTCATCTTCTAACATTACTTGCTTTTATTCAGATGAATAAATGTCAGCAAATAAAATGCTTACACCCACTACTCACAATTTGCTTTTGTAGAATGAAAGCCATACTGGAGATGGCCTTTCTCACGCCTCTTTGGCTGATGCTACTACTTGAACCCTGGGTGGGTCAAGAACTACAGCAGACCTTCCCCTGGAAGGCTGCCAACAACTATAAGTGCTTATTTCCAGGAAAAGAATGCTTTGGTAAGTCAGCTTCAGGGAGAAAGCACCAGCAGTTGACATGTTTGGGCCCCCTTTCAAAACAAACCAACAAAAAACTCAAACAAAACACAAACACACACACACTTGTCTCTGCCGAATTCTAATCACCAGAAGGAATAGCAACGAAAACAAAACCCCAAAGTCACCAAAAAAACATCATAGTGCTGTGTAAGAGCCATGCATGCCACAGAAATAATACAATCTATCAGTGGGGCAAGCAAATCTTCCCTTCTAATGGCCTGTATTTGCTGCCCAAATATCAAATAATAAAAGGTGAGGCAGTTCTCCATTTCATAGCTGTAATACTCTAAGTAGATGTCTTCAATAAAGCAGCACCCAGAGCTCAAACAGCAATCTGAAACAGCACTACTTTACCAAAAGACTTCTGTAAAGCCATGGGGCTGCTGCTTTTTTAATCAAATCTCATTTCCCAGCAATAATTTCAATAACAACTTTAAACCCACCCCACCCCCTCAAGGCAATGTTGGGGTCTGATAAAACTTAGGTAATGGACTTGTTTTCTCCTATAAGACAAAAAAAAGCTTTAGTAGTAGCTATTTCTTTTTTTAATACCCTGCTGGTTGGTTTATTAAGTATATGAGATAAGTGAAACCATTATCCCTCACACATCAGGTCCACAAGCACAATTAACCCTCACCTCCCTGAAAGTGCTCAGCAGAGTTTTTACCAGCCTCAAGGACTGACAAATAAATACGTATGTACACACATAGAGCATATATAGATATACACATGCACTTGAAAAATAATACACATATATATAAAACCATAAGCAGAAAGAAAAGTGTTACCTCACAACTCACCCAGTGCCACAGCCAAAAGAAAAGGAACCTCAAGTGGAAGGGGCACGGACGGGCCTTAAACAACCCCTCAGAGTTAGACTCCTCTTAAAACACACAATTTGACTTTCCCAAGGAAGACAAGGGAGGAAGCACTTGCCGGACACACCACACCCCCAGCCAGCAAAGACCACCAAAGCACCGGGAGCACGCCAGCGCCTCGCAGCAGCCCTGAGGAGCCGGGGCCCCGCCATGCCCGCACAGCCGAGGAGCGCCAAGGAAAGGGGCTAAAAAGCCTCTAAAAGAGCGGGAACGCCACCCACTCTCAGCTGCCCGCACTAAGAAGTCCTCAAAAGAGGAGGAACAGCTGCGCAGCACAACTTCCCACTCTTTTGGGGATTTCTGAGGGCGGGCAGCCGTGAGGGGAGGGGTTTTCCCACCCTCAGAGGCCTGAAAAAGGGCGGGAAGTCATAAGGGGGCGGCGTTCCTGCCCTCAGCCTCGCCTCTGGGTCGGCGGACGGGTGAGCGCGGTCCGGAGGGGCCTTCCAGCTGCCTGCGCTTGGCAAGTTCATTTTTTGCCATCTTTTTTGTGCATTTTCCTTCTGTGCTTTTGGATTTTTGTGTTGTTTTGTTTTTAAGTTTGGCTCTCAAAACCTCCTCCGAACACCGTGGGGGGAGCCGGGTCCATCACCTGGCGGGGCTGTCAGGGTGAACCTGCCCTTCCATGGGGTGCCTCCCTGAGGCCCCAAACCGAAATAAAACACCCTCAGAAAGCCCCATTTAACACGGAAAACAGAACAGACTTTGACTGTTCCTAGAATGTTTAAGGAGAATATTTTCCGATGTTTCTCAAATACTAGAACTGTTCCTCAAATGGTAGAAGTCAGATCAGCAAAAAAGTGGTTTAAAACCAGGCTGGCATCTCTAGATTCTCAGGCTAAATGAGTTCTGAGAAAATATAAAGAGAGTGATAAGAAAGACTTGCATTGCTTGTGCAAAGTTCACTAGAAAAATTGTGAATGCATTTCTTTGTTTTAGGTAATTGCTGAAATTGAACAGAGAAATATCATGGCAGCATTGGTGTGAAACTTACAAAAGAAATGGCTTGATTTATAGAATCTGTGCAGGTGTTTATTCTGAGGTTTTTTGTTTTTTTTATAAAGCATGAATTTTATTGTGAAAATCTGAATAAGTGGGGGAAAGCAGAAACTGACAATCTGCTTTAAGTCTAACAGCATTTCCAACAACAAATGCTATCTTGTGCAATGTTTGATTTCCTAAGTAATTTAACCAATACCTTTTTAAATGTGCCATCTATTATCTATCTCCTGCACGTTTAACAACTGCTAGATAGTTAGAAGTCTGGAGGATTCTAGGAAACTTCTCCTACATGGCTTACATATTTTCTTACTTAAACCCCAGTTGTTCCCATTTTCGGTCTGAACCTGCAGCAGTCTGTGGAAGTCTCATGGCAGAGTGGCTTTGTTGTAGTCCCAGCATATTTCATCTTCAATGAAGGACAAGGAATTGTTTTGCTTGTCCCAATTTACTCTGATAGTGTTGCAAGCAAATCCTTTTTACTTCAGTCCGGCTGCTTTTCACATTTTAAAAATCTGCTCTTGCTTTTGATTGCTTCTCAAATATCTCTGTTAGTATTTCACCCATTATATTCTGCATTTGTGATTTTTTCCTGATTCAGACCCAACTAACTTTACTCTTTAAAGGGGTAGTTTTATTCATTATTATTGCCAGCTAGATGTCATTTCCTGACCTAAGCATTCCCCAGCACCTCTTAGATTTCCCAGATATTAATAAAAGTACTATCTCGGTATATAAAATTCACACTCAATTCTAGCAGCTGAGGTATTAATGATAGATGGAGTCAATTCTTTTACCCCAAGTGTTGCTCTAATTCCAAATAAATGTACACTGTTCTTTTTTGTGCTGTCTCTTCACTTTTGCACTGAGCTCCCGGTCCAGGCTCAGGAGAACAAGCTGCAGCGCTACACTGACAGATCGTGTGTCTAACAGCAGATACAAAGAAGCTTTTAGTAAGTCTAAAGCTTCCCTGTCGTTCAGGGCATCGTTTTTCCTTGTATGTGTCACAAACATGGGAAACGCAGCTGGAAACAGCTTTGTAGGAACAGGGGAAGCTTCTACCCAGACATTTAAACAGCTCAGTTTTGCTCTGTGCTGATGGAAGTGTGGGATGCGTTGTCTTTGCATTCCTAATGAGCACAGAACAGATGGGAAGGCTGCTAGTTTAAAGCAAAAGGTGTATTTTTAAAAGTCTGTGGTAATTCCTCACTCTTAAAGAAGTTTACTGTGCTCTATGAGTGTGTGTGGAAAAAAGGTTTGGGTTGTTTGGGTTTTTTGTTGTTTGTTTTTATTTGCTTGCATGTTGCTGACTTAGCATTCTAAATAACTCCAGTGTGTTTTCAAAGGTTCTTTCTAGATTTGAAAAGTTTCCCGAGAAGAAATTGTCTGATCTAGAGTATGAGTTTGACCTAATTGTAGAGGAAAGATCTTAAGAAATTTAGCAATACTATCCCAGGTTCTGAAAAACCTTTAGAACAACTTTGTACTGATAACTGGGTTTAATACATTGCTTTTCATTCACAAAAACAAAAACTTGGGGCAAAATTGATGTATTACAGGGTAGGTCTACCTCTGCTTATCAGTTCTGTCAAAAACCTTTTCATGTAATAGCATATGTGTAATGTCCTTTTGAAATCCTGTCCATGAATTCCATGTTGGAACCCCCTAGTTCAGGAAAGGCTTTTTGGGAAGTCTTAGTGAGACAATTTTGTGTGAAGGCTTAACCTGTAAGCATTTCATCCCTCCAGTGTTGCCCGTGCAGAGTGGCAGTGGCATTGCACTGTGTACCTGCTGAATGCATTTCCCGTGCACAGAAACCACAACAGTCACTTGTACAGCAGATTTTTCACCTGACACATTTGCACTTGTTCCTTCTGTGACAAATGCTGTGTTCAGTCTGTGCAAGCCAACAGCAGCGGGAGCCAGATTTGTGACATTCCGGTTCTGCTCCTGGCGTGTTTCACTGAGCAGTGGTGTACCTGGTTATTCCTATGGAGAAGGAGCTTTAAAGCTTGGGAAACACATTGTGACTTCCCTTCTCATAAATGTGTGAAAGGGCAGGAGTGTGGACATGGGAACTGAAGGGGGTGGTGCCAAAAGGAGGTGAAGAAGAGAAAGCAGAAATGTAAGGAACAGCTTGCTGGCTTTAGCTGTGGAAATCCCTGAAGGCTGCTCGAGCAGTCCAGCCGCACGTGAGGGAAAGGCCTTCCCTGCAGCCAGGGCACCGAGGCCATCATCACACAGAAAACTTCTGAGCGCTGCTTCGCTGGATTGTGTCAATGCCCAACTGCTGGATGGATTAATCAGCCAGTAAGTGGCAGCTTGTGGAAATATTTGGCCATCCTATAAAGGAGAAAAATGAGGGCATAAAACTGGCAGTGAGAGGGTGATGGTCCATTCATTGGAGACTGTGTGATGCAAAAGGTTTAAAAATGGCTTGTTCCTGAGTTAGTGGCGTTTCTCTGAGGCAATATTCTCATACTTGTTCTCTGGTGTTTTTGGTATAAATGCAATTATTCTCTAACACAGCATTCAGTTGGGCTGTAGGTTTTAGTATTGCTTAGGTAATCTGAGCTTTGAGAATTTATTTCTGGACTGGAGTAGATCTGCTGGCGTTGACATCTTTGAAAAGGCTGGCTGTTTGAAATTCAGTTTTGCCTGGGTGACCCTGCCATTTTCTAGAGAAAAGGAAAGTGTGACATTAACCATTTTTAACATTTTGTTACAGAGTATTTATTATGAAATGACACCTCAAGTATTCTGTATTTCAACAAATTATTACTGGGGATGCATTTTGCTTTTGAATTCATGGCATGATGTTTAATTTAATATTCATTCAGGAATATTCAGTGCCCTTTACCATGACAACCAAAAATAATGAATAATATATTTATATCATCCATTAATAACCATCCAGCCATTTAAAAGTTTCATCCTAATGCATTCTGGAAATCTGCAAATTAATTATGAAAACCGCTGAATGAATATAAAATTGAAATGCTTAAGAATTTAAATGATGCAATTAAATGCTATTGCATGTAACTCAAAGTTATTTTCTTCTAATACTTACTCATCAATCTTAATTTCAGTACCAGCATTTAGGAACAGAATCAGCTCTTATATAGTCTCAAAACATTGGAATTTCAAGCAAAGATCATATTCTTTTTCCTTTGATTGCATTATTTCCCAGCACAAATTGGAAGTCTTTATTTAAACAAAAGTGGTCTTTTAAAAGACAGATTAAATGCTCATCAAAATAAAGAGGGTGAGGTCAGAGGTGTCAATTCTTGTTGTTTATAAAACCCAATGAACCCAGCCATGGGAACTGGTCTCTAATCACATCTACCTAAAAATCCTGATTAGACTCCGTAGTGCTGGCAAATCCATACACAGCTAGTAGTAATAAGTAAGATTTGCTGACCAGGCTGCCTGAGAAGTTCATATGTACATAAATATCTTTATCATTATCACAGTTAATTACCTAACAATAGCCATTGAAGAATAGTTTTTGCAAAAAATAACTTAAACTGTAAAATACTGAATGAACAAGCGGTCGTGCAAACTGTGTCCCAGCTAAAAACCAGCACAATGGTGCAGAAAATGAAAGCTGTTGGGTGTGTATATCAGGTGCACAGTGACATCTTCAGGTAGGTCAATTGCTTTGAAAATGGAAAGAACTTGTGGTTTGAGGGAAGGGCCAATTTTAACACCAACAGAGAGGGTATAGGATCCCAAGGAAAAACAGCTTGAAGTGTCAGGAAATACTAGATTTGCTTATTTCTATTTGTTTCACTGATATCAATGCTTTTGTGTTAGCGCAATCATTTTGACCAAGGCCAAATTTCTATGCTTAAGTAGTTCTGTTTTAGGTACCATAAAACCTGAGAAATACAAAACTCTTCAGGAATATATTTTTATCAGAAGTTCCACTTTGTGTATCCCTTTAAATCAGGAATTAAGGGGAGCGAGACAGTTTAAAATCTCTTCATAGTGTGGACTGGAAGGCAGTCCAGGAAACTGAAGAATGTCACCTCACTAAGTCACCCTCACTGCTGACACATCAGCCTGGAAATCCAGGTTCTGAGACAAAACAAGGAAAACAGAAAATAAAAGCCCGGGTGAAGACAAACTGTAGATTAGGCAGGGCTGAAAATGTTTTTTACTAGAAAACTTGAAAATAATTTTGTTTAAATAACCTGATTTAAACTCCAGAGACAATGTTTTCTTGAGGGTAAAATCATTGAAACAATCATTTTGAAAAACAACTTCCATCTTATAGAAAACAGATTTTGTTTTTCCTGCATTGTTTTCCTTCTCTTTTCATGAACAACATTAAAATACATGTATTACAGTAGTATATTATCAGATTTGAAAATTATCTTGATAATTTTCAACCCAAATTTAATCTAATGAAAAATGTATGGAAAAATTAAGAACAAAGTGAAGCAGGTTTTTTTAATTATATGATTTTCATCATATAATGCTTATTTGGACATTCCATTATCTGGTCACATATTTTATGACAAAACCCATTAATTATTTCTCATATATCCTTAAATAAAACCAGCCCAAGTCTCTTAATACAAACACTGCTGCTTTAAATTCTGAGACCCTGAGTGTTACATGAAGTTTTGCAGTAATACAGGTTTTTTGGAATGTGTGATTATGTCCTTACATTGTGTTACATGTATCAGAGAAAATGTAGCATTTGATAAAGGTGCTGACTATGATTTTTTTTTTCTTAGATAGCTGTTACTGAAATTTCTGTATGACATTATTTGGCCTGGAATTTTTATTGATTAGTTTTGATTAGATTTTTGATTAGATTTTGGGGGTTGTTTTTGTTTTTTAAATTTAGAAAAAAAATCTGATTTTATTTTAATTCTTCTTCCATTTTAAAAGCGGAGCAATGAGTCGGGCAGTACTCAAAGCTTACAGAGCTGTGTTGTGGCTGATAAAAAGGGGAGGTTTTCTCTTTCAGTGAACAAGAGGGGAGTGCTGGAACCCTTGGGAAGAGGAAGCCCTTTCCTGACACACCGACGTTGGCCGAGCGCTGTGGAACAGCATCGGGCTCTGCCGGAAAGGTAATCCACGTCCGGGCTCAGTCCCACCAGAGCTCTGCAATCCCTTCAGGAGCACAGGGATGAATACTCACCTTCCTTCCCTGATCCCCCGCCACCGCGGCTTTCTGCATGCAGGGCCTTAGCCTTTGCATCAGTTTATGGATCTTTTAATGTAGGATCTAGCTTGCCTCAGGGGCACTATAAATACAACATTGCACAAGTCCTGCCATATCAATATTCATTTATTTTTATTGATTAGTTGCCACTTCCAACTTCTGAATTAATGGGTGCTGAATAACTACTTTGATTAATGAAGCTAAAATTGGCTTTAGCATCCTATACTTACTACAGACTTTTTTTTCTATTACAAAGCTAATTATTTCTTTTTTTATGATCTGCTATTACTTTCATTATTTGACTTATCCTTGACACCTCACTGGAAGCCACAGAGTAATGAAACAGAAACTATTTATAAGTGTTCATAATTTACAGTATCACACAAGAACATCCCTACTCTAACTCCATATTTAAACACTAGAATTAGTAGGTGAATTTTACCAAATGACTGTATTTCACAAGGTTAAATTTTAGAAGATTAATTTGAGGGGCTGCCTCCTTTGCCACTCTTTTGGCACATTCTGTATGTGTCTTAATCATGCACATAGTTATTAGTTATTAGAGGAGACACAGCACAAGGTGGGTGAACACATTTGTGAATGTGTGTTCTGACACACGATCCAGGTGTCATAGTGGTGTTGTCTTTCCTATTTGCTTTTTTGCACAAAAAGTTCCGCCTTTATTTATGTGACATTCGATTTTTATTGAACCACATTTTTGGAAAAGGTATATTTTCCTTTTTTCCTTGGTAAGTATAACGTGGGCCCATTTTTTCTTTTTTTCTGAGCCTTCTCTACACAATAAAAACCCTAGTGTAGGTGAATATTGCTCACCCTCCATAGATGGTCTGGAGCCTAAGCACCAACATTATGAGAGTCACTAGGAATGTGTGTAAGAAGCAACTCATCACAAGGGAAAATGAGACATTTTAAGGCAGAGAATTCCCAGATCTGTTTGGCAAACTACTTTGTTAGAGCTGCTTGGAGAATGTGACACATGGTGGTGACTTCCCAGAGTTGAGGAATGCAACCAGTGCAGTTGACCAGCGCAGACAGAGCAGGAGATGAGGACTCCAGACTGTCAAGTTCTCACACAACGGGGGTATAAAAACCCACGGGTTCCTTTGCTTGGGGCTCCTCATTCCAGGCACCAAACTGGAGCTGCTCTTTTTCTGATGGCACCATGAATAAAGTATTTTAAGGGTCGTGAGGTCTGGGACTCCACTGTGGGGATCCTGGGGTCCAGCCGATGAGGAGACCTGGTCTGCCTGTGAGTTTGGAGGGCACAGGTGAGAAGGGGCCTCAGTCTCAGTGCAGAAGTGACTCCAGGATGTCCAGACAGGCACAGTGCCTTAGCAACTGCAGTTCACAGCCCTCAAGGTTTTCATTAATTTTTATGTGAGAAGTAGCCCCGGTAAGATATCTTTATCCATTGCACTACTTGTCCATGTCCTAGACTCTTTTGACTAACCTGAAGCTATTGGTCTTTGAATCAGATTACAAAAATGCAGAATCATTTGGAGAGAGAATTCAGGAGCTTGAATTTGTGTTCATTTATTGGGTGTGTTGGGCTGAAGTTCTACAGAGTTTGTGATAAGACATTATCATGAGAGATTCTTTTACACAAAGAAATAAAGCCATGACACCTAATCTTGATGGGTTTATTTAGATATGAATCTATAGAACACATCAAAGGCTATGACTTGCATGTGTATCTATGGTATTATAGTCCATTGTAATGAACATTTTTCCAGTGGGGAATAAACTTAGCTCTAAAGTTAAAAAAAAGGAAAAGATTAGACCGTTCCTATCTATTTATTTACATTTTTGTACTGATAATATTTAACTATCTTTTGTTATATTTTTGATAGTCTTATATTCTTGGGTTTTTTGTATTCTCACTTACCTGACAGTACAAATGACATAGATTTCACTTTTCGTGGAGGGATAAAGTGATGTCCACTTTATTCATGCATTTCTAGACTTCCCTGTCTAACAGGAATATTGAATTCTGGGATTTTTTCTTCTCATTAAGCTGTTCGGTTGTACTGCCATGCTGTATGGAATGCCGTCAGCTGATTTTTGTAAGTAGCACAGGCATGGGCTTGCAGTGAGTGTGGAGGTCGTTCTGTGCCTTCTTGATTTGGACACAAAGGTGTGATGGTAAATACAGACCCTGCTGTGGGAAACTGTCCTGAGGCAGAATTAAACTCATAAAATGGAAGGGCAAAGGCTCCTTTTGGAGACCGATGATTCATCAGTGTCAAAGTTTGGGAGGGACCCAACAAGACCCAGGCATGTGCACTGGATTAACAAATAGAAATGATAAGATTTGGGAAAACTTCTGAAACGTTTTCTTTTCCAAACACCACCATTTCCCTTTTGCCTAGATCAGTTTGCACCAGCTGCTCTTCCAGGAGGGGATTTTCCATGTTAGTCAAATATCCATGGGGGAGCACAGGCTGAATGTGTCCTGTTACATGACCAATATAGTGGTACAGCAAATGACACACAATCAAAAGGAATGGTGTAATGCTGGCAGATAAAGCAAATCCTGTCTTAAGAGTTTCTCCCCAAAGAGAACATCTCCCAGACTCTCCCAATCAAGTTAAACCACTTGATATCAGACAAGAATTTGATCTTCTGACTTCTCAAGCATCTCAGTAATATGAGTGTTTGTGACATCCCCTCTTAGCTACATCACTCATGCCTTGGTACATGGCATGATGCATTGTAGTGTAATGTGATTGATACAGCCTGATCTGCAGAGTTCCCAGTGACAAATTAGCTTGGGGAATGAGTGAAAAAGGAGAATTGCTTTGATGTTATTGTTGAAGAAAGAGTCTTTTCTGCAAGAACAACTGGTTTAAAGAATTATCAAGAACTGAAGAGGATGTGCTGTTACATTAGATATAGGTCAAGAGTTTGGGAGTTTTAAAAAATAATTAACATTGATAAGAAGTATTTAAATGACAGTCTGTGTATAAGAGCGTTCTGCTGTGTACACATAAATCCAATTCTGGCTTGCAGGTGTAACTCAGGCACATGGGGCAGAAAGATGGGTCTGTTCTTGCAGCAGCTTTGCAAAACACAGATTCTCACCAGCTTCTGCTTCAAAGAGAGCCTACCTGGATCCCATTCCCTCACACACAAACCCAGTGTTGTTCTGGCAATCTGCCTGAATAGAGAGACCAGGCATTCTAATTCTGTCCCAGACACACACTCTGCTTTCAGCTGCCTTTTATTCCTAAACCTCCACCCGTTCCAGGGAGAAAACTCATGATTCCTTTCTAAATATCTTGCTTGAACATGTACCTCAAGAAAAAATAAACAAACAAACCCCAACCATAGAGAGATTAATTGAACCTTTCTAAATTTTATCATATTATTGTCTTTAACAGAGAAAGTCCATAAATACATTGCTGATAGAGGATGTACAGATTTAAGCTTTTATTTTGAAGTCTGTAATTTGCCTGTTGAATAACCTAAGTATTTCATTATCTTATGCCAGAATTACCCCATTTATAAAGTACTGATACAGATGCTGCTTACTTTGTAAAAGGCTTTCAGATCTATGGTTTCTGTCAGAGGCTTAGTTTGTATTGCTGTCTGCAAACCTACTTATATTAATCAAAATCCCAATCACAGCACCAGTAATTTTAAAGCTAGGGTTTAATTCTTTCATTAAGGTCAGTTGTCTGTCAGTCTGCAGACACCACCATAGGCATTGATGTGTCTCAGAAGCTCCTCCATCTCTTCTCAGCTGCAACTGCATGTTGTGGTGCTCCTCCTCCCTCCTGTTCCTGAGAAAACTTCCTTTCTATTTCAGTGAGTCAGACAACGGTTTCCAAAACAATCTATGGATGAGGGCTCTGTTAGCAGTTAATTGAAAAGAGAAATGTGTTGTGCAAAGCTTCTTTGTTTATTGCTTTTGCTGACTGGCTGGAAGTGAGGTCACAGTAAGCTCGGAGAGCTTGATAGAAATGAAATAATGTAACCAGAAAATACATTGTAAGGGGATACAATATAAGAAAATAAAGGTAGTATAGAAAGTAATGTTACCCCTTAAGGAGTTGCAGCTGAGCCAATTATTAGAGATTGGGAGCAGTCCTGACTTTAACAGGCCACAGCTGTAGCCGATGAGAAGAGTGTTATAAAAGAGTGGGTTGGTTGGTTGAGGGGAGCTGGAGTCGGCTGGCTGCTGTGAGAAGGAGGGAGAGTGAGTGCTTAGAGGAACTGCCTACCAGAAACTTCATGGAGGTGTGAAACTCTAGCAATGTGGAACCTTTGCAATGTAATGGCAACAAAACATCTTCAGAAAGATGACTCTGCAAAATGCCACACTTACCAATCTTGCATTCATAGCTTTAATAGTTGTCATTAAAATGTGATTATATGTAAACAAATATGTATGTAATTTCCAGATTGATGGAACTCAAGCATGTTACTGCTGTATTTTTCCACAAGAATGTATCAAGGTATTCTCAGCTAGCATCAGAATTAATGAATGAAAGCAGATAATTTTAACTCCTGGGGCCATCACAAGTTCAGTGATATTGGGGAATCTTCTGGTGGCACAGAGGTATGAGATAGCGGCAGCATTCCCTTAGTGCTGCTGGCACTACGAGGGGTGGCTGCGCAGCCACGTGTCCTTTATGCTGGCTCACTGATTCCTGTGGCTGGGAATGCATTTACATGAGCAAGAGCAACAGCCTCTTTTAGGCAGTTCAAGAGCCATAGGTTATCAAATATTATTTATTTTGGCCAGTTGAACTGTTGAATAAAATTTAGTTGATATCTGCAATTCATGTGCCAGGAATCAGGTGTAGAAGGGTAAAAATGCTTGCATTTTAGCATATGGTGCTCTACATCCCGGAACAGTGTGTGTAGGAAGGTGGATGCCTGTTCACACACTTTTTCAAAAGCAGAAATTACTAACTTTCAGGCTGCAGATCAGAAGTCAAAGTTTGCTTCTGGAATGGGCTATGCAGAGTAGCAGTATTTTTGTTCAGGTCTCTAGAAACCTGTGTATAAGAAATAAAAATTACATCTTAGGTGTTTAAAAGTCCACAAAGAGCAACTGCTGTCCTGTTTCTCTGTGAGCAAGGGCTGAGCTGGTGAGTAACAACTTCCAGATCAATGCTGGTTTTTTATTTGCTATTTACTGATGCCAAGCATGAGTCTCCTTCTCTTTCACTGCTTGAAGTATGTATGCCTTCACTACACTGTTTTCATGATTTCTGCTTTCCCACTGAAGCTTGATCCTTTTAACAAGACCTGTATGGGGTCATTTGCAGTAAAAAAGTATGGATTTTTTTGGGTATCTACTTGTTTCTGACTTGGACCTATTGCACTGAGCCATGTTTGTAAATGTGAAGCTGAAACATTAGCAAATATTGCAACATTGTACATTTTTACTTGTTATTCAAAACTACTA
This sequence comes from Nesospiza acunhae, assembly GCA_013398715.1. Taxonomy (NCBI): domain Eukaryota; kingdom Metazoa; phylum Chordata; class Aves; order Passeriformes; family Thraupidae; genus Nesospiza; species Nesospiza acunhae. The sequence goes on from VZSU01002788.1 coordinate 172,915, forward strand.
TTAATAGAGTCCACTTTTTGGATGACTAAGTGAAAAAATTGAAACGCAATTGAAAAAATTTGGCCAAGAAGGAGCTAAGTCTTGCTCACGTATGCTTTGAAATAACAGTGTTCTGAATGGTGGCCTCAGGCAGATAGTTCCATGTGGAGTAATGGAAGCAGACTACTGGAAAAAATTATAAAAAATGGATGCGTTGATAACATAATGCTATAAAGCACCGGCTTCCTCTGTAGCTTTTTGTGATACAGGAAACTTTGAAATATTGGCACAAAAATGCTTAGAGTGGATGGAAGGCATTTGATTCAAAAAAGGGGAGATGTAAAGCTTAAAATAAGAGGCAGACTAAGCTGCTGGTAAAGTTATCCTTTTAACTGAGCTGACTTTTATTAGACTGAATTCCTGTAAACCATCTAGTGCATAAAAGTAAAGCAAAACTACATTTGGTAGCACAGCATCTTCTATTTCAATACAAGTAAGGGACAGTTTGAACAGTTGAAGTGGAGTTCTTTGAGGAGGGGTTTTGCTTTAATGTAAGTTGCAAGACTAGAATGTCAGTGGTGAACAGTTTGAGAAAAGCAAATGTCTTTGAAGGTATATCTTATGATTTTTTTGGTTCTCCCTGTAAAGAAGAAAACAACCAGAATAAATCACTAAGGTTCCTTTGACGTGCTCTAGCAAGATTTTAACTGCACATGTTGGTAGCTGTCTGCATAGGAAAAGTGCTTTTTTTTTTAGGGAGTGGGTGAGAGAAATAATCTGAAATTTTTATTTGCAAAATGATGTTCTTGGTAGTAATGGCTATAAATTGTTCTGGTCTTTCTAAAAAATATTTCTTTGACAAACCTTGTCCAAATCAGGAAAAAGAGTCATTAACAATAATCTCAATTCACGAAAATATGTTTAAAAGGCCACTAGTACTTTAAACAGAGTTTAGAGGTATTCACTTTCAACCTACCATTGCAATTTTTCATTTTTCTAATAATAATAACTTCAATAACAAGAAATAATTTCTTTTCCATATTCCTGTTTATCACTGTACATATGGCGCCATAGCTATGCCGCTTTATTTATGGCTGTAACAGACACCCAGGAAAGTTGTGCAGTACCTTATTCTAAATGATATAGTAACCTGGCCAAAAAAATGAATTAATTAACACTGTGCATACAATCTGAGTGAAAAGAGCACAGCTCTGGTTTTGGTAGGTAATGCAGATTGGTACGAGGTTAAGAAACAAGCCACTTTTACAGCTTTACAATTTTTATGAAAATGTTATAATTTTAAAAAAAATTTGTCTGCTCGGTTTTTTAAGATGTGGTTAAACTACAGGAAGGAGTTGGAGGCATGCTAACTTTTCATGTGCAGGAACAGATGAAAATAATTTAAAAAGCAGTATTTGTATTTGACTTCCTTAGCTTTCTCTTACTTACTCGTATTCGGACTTGGTTCCTACTCATGCTTACCCATGCACCGTCACCAAAAAATTCCCCCACACATTCCCTAGCCCTGTGAGCTCCCAGGAAAGCACTGCAGGAATTCATCAATGGAATGAGCAGCGGTCTGAAGGCTGCACACACCTGCACAGGAACTGGGGTTTAGCTATTATCCCACCATGCTTACTGTCTCCTGCTTGCCACAGATCCTTGCCTTTGTTCTGGCTGTCAAAGCTGCAGGAGGAATGTTGGTTCCAGAGGGAAGTTTGTGCTTCCTGGGTTCTTGGCACCAGGCAGAGAATTCTCTTATTGCTGTGAGTTCAGCCATCAGCACAGCAGAGGGACTGATCTCATGGGGCTGAGGTCAGTGTGATCCAGGGATAAGGATATTGGCAGTCAAAATAGAATCCCAGTTGTGTCGTTTGGTAATGTGGGAATCCCAGCAATGAACATCTGAAAGGTGCTTTTCAGAGAAGGATTCTCTTTTACCAGAGTTTCTATTCAGAGGTTTATAAGGCCTGGTGCTTGTTTTGGAATTTGCTCATGTTCTGTTTTCTCTGGCGATTAAAATGTGCACAATCAGTGATGGAAATAGAACAGTCAAGGTTGTGTAGAGACCTGGCCTACTCAGATTTTTCTTGGAGCAAGAGAAAAGAGGTGTGGGAGGGGAATCGGGTAAAGAAGGCAGTACTTCTGTCACCTACAGTGTACATGAAAACTCTTGTTTATTTGAAGAAATAAGCTGTCACTGTAACTTCGGTGGATAGTGCCCAAAAGGAGGATGAAATTCAGGCACTTTTTCATACACTTGCAGCATAATGAGTGGCTGTACTTCTGGCAGGGTATCACAGTACATAAAGTAAGTTCAGGTTACCTGTTATCTTTATATCACAAATGATCTAGTATGGGTCATAAATCCTGTAAATTTGAGGTTGCCTGAAATAGAGAGCAAAATGATCAGTCACTCTCATAAGCTGACCTAGCCTGGGTAATCACAAGGAAGAGTTGTGACAGGAACTGAAGGAAAATATAGTCCATTGAATCTTTTAAAAATTGATAAACTCTTGCAGCTTTAAAGGAATGACCCCTTCAAAGCAAAATAATCAAATCCATCTCTTGTCAGTTTGGGGAGACTTAAAATTGTAAGCTGATGAATTTTAGCAATGCTGTCAGTCTGCTTTTCAGGTCAATGCCAATGAAATATTTTGTTTACGATTTAACCTCCAGCTCCCCTGGAATTTGTGAGTTTTAATACTAGAAGTAGTTATGTCTAACTCTATCGATCCACTGGTAAATTAAATGGCAAACAAAAGCAACCTTATTATTTTGTCAAAATGCTCTCAATAGGAAGCAAAATTCTTTATTAAAACAGGATATGTTTCACTGAAATGAAAAGAAAGTTTTATTTCCAGAATGATCTTCTAAAAACAGAGAAAGACCTTCACACAGCTAGATTTATTTGATGGGAAGAGTACCAAGGTAATAAAACTGAAATTGTATATTGAATTTCTCTTCCCTGGAATAAAGACAAAGGACTCAAAAAAGGTGTAAAACCTCCCTAAAATGCACGTATGATAAATTTTTCCAGCAATGCATTTTCTTTTTTTTTTCCTTCAAGTAGTTAATGAATAACTTTTCTATTTGAAATTACAGGGTTCATGTATTTCTATTTCATGCCAAATCCCCTATTGATCTCTGAAATATGTTGTGCAAACATACATTGTATGTAGGTTATATATTCACAGTGACATTACTGTTGTACAGGAGCACAAGGAAAACTTGAATAAAGAGCTTCCTAAGAAAGGGGAAGGTGGTCCATTAAACCAGTAACAATTTTTAGGGGGTGTTTCCAGTGATGAGTAAGTTAATATTTCAGCCACCTTCCAGCCCATGGAATCATTTACTTTTGAAAAGAGCTTTAAGAACATCAATTTAAGCTTATCAAGTGTGCTGACCCTGCACTGCCAAGCCCACCACTAAACCATGCCCCCAAGTGCCACATCTATGTGGCTTTTAACTAATTCAGTAGGAGAGGAACTTCTAGATAATGACAGCTGCATAAACGTTTGTTCTTATGTGGCGTGATAATTCCATAAAAGACCAAATAGTTAACAAAATAATAACTTTTTAAAAAATCCAAACCTGTACATAACACTAAACCGTGATTTAAATTTTTTTTCTTGATGACACAAACCTGAAGTGCTTGCATTGCTACTGGCCTTGTAACAAATTTCCAGTGATTCAGATTTGTGCAGCTTACAAAAGCCAGTGGTTATAGAGTTTAAGCCATCTGTAAGTCCCTCTTTGAGATGGTATTGGCTATTTAAGGTTGAGGCAATGTGAAAAAAAAAGGTATTTTTATGATGCTACCTGCTACAAATAGGACATGAGAATTCCTTTGAAAGGCAGTCATCTGCCTATAGGATGCTCCCATCTTTCTCTGGGAGCAATATTATTGTTGCAATAACTGAAAGCACCACAATATAATTAACAGGTTTGTAAATCCTATATTTTAGACTCTTTTAACCTTTGACATTATGGTTTTCAAAGCAATTTTTAAAGTGTTTCTTCATGTACTTTGTTGTGGCTGAAGCCCTGGCTGGAAGTGAGGCTACATGTCCATGCAGGATTAGATGGGCTGTGACTGAGGAGGTTTTTCCCACTGCTCCAGGTGTTAGTGCAGGTTTTGTGCTGCCCCGGTGGCAAAGCCTTGTCTCCCCAGCCTGGGAGAAGTGTCAGTGGTCTAGGAATTTTCAGTCATTCCATTACCTGGAAACACAGGATGAAAATGTTATGTAACTTTATTTATATTGAAGTTATTCAGCATTTCAGCATTCTGGGAGCAGAATTTGAAATGTCTCTTTCAGGAGCCTTTGCAAGACAATGCCAGGGTAGCAATAATGGCACAAAGAGAGCTGCACAAGGGGGACATCCAGAGTAAGTATTCTGTAAGTTACTAGGATGAGATATTCTCATTTCACCAGTGACTCTGTGAGGCTGAGTTAAGGTTTATTTGGCTTTCTTCACTCACTGTAAATATTCATCTTCTCCAGTGCTCTGTAGATTGTGATTGCTCCTGGTCATTACTGGCATGTAGCTGTCTGCTGAATTAGATTTCAGAGGTAAATCCAAGAACTGTAACAATCTCATTTAGTCACTTTTGTGGTCAATATAATCTCCCTATCTCTTTAACAGAAACAAATTTGTTGCTGCAGAAGTGTAGGTAGAATCTTTTTAAGAAGATGCCTGCTATTGAAATGAGATTGATGTTGACATTTTGACTGTAGGTCCTTCTGGCTGAGGAACAGATTATTAAAATACTTTCAATTAAAAAAAAATTGCTTAGGTGTCTTATACTATGAAAAATAATAATTTACAAGGGGTTGGGCAGTGCCTATTCAACAGGAGAGTTCACAGAGATTGTTCTGCCCGCTGGGATGCCAGTGAGCCAAATGGATTCTTAGCAAATTCTGATATGCTTAGCACTGAATCTGACTCAACTTGACAGTTCTCTAAGTCAAGTGGGATTGATAGCCTTACAACAGCTCCACTTGTTTTCCTTTCTGCTTTATTTAATGAATCAAGAGTTAGTGAAGTTACATTGTCTGTCTTTGCTGTGCAGACCCACAGTGTAAGTGTAAAGCTGTCTTTGATGTGCTATGAGCTCATGATTTTAATCTAGCCAGATAAATTGCACAACTATGTATTTCATGACAGTCACAGTAGCTGGGCTACAGGAGTTGCTTAAGAAGCATAAATTAGCCATATGCCCAGATATTTAATTAACAAACATCCTGTTCTGAACGTGGATCTTGCTGAATCTGGCATCTCAGCTGTAATAACAATGTTTGAGTTGTTCTGTTATGCTTAGGTGCGCACTTTGGTTTTCAGCAGGTAGAGTTATTGAGTCTTTGACAAATAAACCACGTAAAGAAGCAGATGAGTGTGTTAAGAAGCAGCTCCTGTCTGCTGTAAATTAGTCTGGATTTGCTGACTTTCAGAGAGGAGGTCCCTGCCCGTATGAAGATCCATGCACATTGGCTTGCAAATAGCCCTATCAACTGAGCTCACATGGTGGAACCCAGTGTTCTTGTGGGAACTCAGCACATCACTCCGGATGTTCAGAGTTACCGAAGACCCCTCTGGGGGGCTTGGGGATCCTGGCATAGTGCCCGGAACACCTGGTGGCTTGACTTTGATCCTTCTAGTGAATTGCCAGCTTGGTATGAGGACTGGAAAATCACACATGTTTGAATGGTGTAGTTACAGGGTGTTCGCAGGGTGCAAATATAGTTTTTAGGATTTTTGGTATAAGGGTTATGGGGACAAGATGGAGTAATCAGGGCGTCTCTCGTCCTTCTTCGTTCTTCTTCTTGTTCTCCATCTTCTGCTGTGATGTTGGCACTTGGGGATTGGTTTAGGATAGAAGTGCACTGTCTAGTATAGGTGATAGGTATGGGGGATTTAAAGTAAATATGATGTACGTAGTTTGGGGTATAAAGGGACGACACCGCCTCGGGGGCGGTGGAGAGAGTTGTGGCTGCCGTGCTGTGCGGATCTCAGCTGGGCAGAGAGAAAATCTTTTAGATAAGAGATAATAAACAACCTGAAGACCGAACATAGAAGAGTCCAGAGTCATTCTTAAGAGCGCGGGCCACCTCAGGACCACCCGACAAACATCTCGGGACAGAGATCAAAGCAGCCGACCCATGATGTTCTGCCCTGTATGGTAGCAGCCAGTTGAAAATATTTGTGTATGGACAGGGCTTAAAGGAGCTGCAGAGCAGTCTGATGGTGCTCAGATAAGGCTCTGTGAATTGGGAGCACTATCAGAGACAATTCAGAGCAGCAGTATACTTGTGTTTTCCAGACTTCTGCTGTGGCAGGACTACAAAAAATATCTCTCTGTTAGCTAAGTGCTGACCTGCTGTTCTTATGCCATTGATACTGATAGAGACACAGATATACATATTTGATCCTTAAACAAAAGACTGAAATTTTCAGAAATAAAGTTACAACATCTAAAAATAAATAGGATGCTCCATAGCTCAGCATCCATCTGTTTAAATCAGAGCTGCAGAAGTTTACAGTATGAAATAGTTATGTGTGATTTTTAAAAGGGCAATTTTATAACCAATAATTAACACTTGGAGTTATGTAAACTGAAATAAGGAGCATGCTATAATTTTAAAGAGTAAAAGCTAATTGCTTATGAAGGGCATGGGGCAAGAAGAAATTTCTTCCCTACTAACATCACAGTTTGCTTGGAGGTAGATGATGATCTTCCATCAAGGAAATTATCATCCTTCTTTCTTTATGCCCTACGTAGGCCCTAACAGTGGATTATAGGATTTAGCACGGACATTTACAGCACCTCAAGATAGAAGGAAAGGTGTTGCAGGTATTGTAGACAGCACCGGATAATCCACCACTTAGATAAGTGAGCAGCCTGTTCTTCTTTCCTCCTCTCTTCGATAAGGACTTGACAGACAAGAAATTGTAAACTGTGGTACCTAAGCTATAAAAAGTGTACTGGAACTATTGCTGGAGTGATTGAGCCTTGCTTTGTGCTGTTTCCTGCTGTGTCTAATGGTCTGCATGTTCCAGTTCTCTTCCCCTGATATCAGCCCTTGCCAAGAGGACAATCAGTTGTGAGAAGGACCAGTTGTCTGACACACACTAATGAATTCACCTCTTCCTCTAAAACTCAAAAGACAATAAGGCATAGATTAATGTTTAAAAAGTTATATAGTGTACTAACATGGCAACTTTCAGGTGGACAGATATTCTCAAGCTGTGTTAAAATGATCACGGAATCAATTCTTCAATTAATTATTGAAATTAACCCTCACCTTAATTAAGGTCATGGAAAACTAAGTTTGGTTTCAAAATTTATTAATCTCAAGGTGTTGCCCCTGAGATAGGAATCAATAAATTAATTCATGATGCTGATATATTGCAACAACTTGGCTTTAAGAAAAGAACATTTAAATATTTCCTTATCTAAGTATGCACACACTCACCTGAGTTTATTTTCAATGTTAGTCATAAAAAAAATCTCTTGCCAATGTTCAGTGCTCATGAACAGTTACGGTTTTCTGAGGAATCAGTACTTATTCCAGCACAAGTGTCTGGATTTGGAATGAGACCATTTCATTTCTTGAAATCAGAATATGAAATCGGTGAGTTTGCAAAACAGTATTTGCCACTTAATGGAATCTCTATTTCTGCTTTCCAGTGTGTTAAATTTTTAGGTCTGAATTTTCATATTGATAACTTTTCTTTGATTCCTTACTAAGGTTTATTGTCCAGAGAATGTGTTGTGTCATGAACCTAAGCACATGCACTATTCTTCTCATTATTTTGCAATAATAGAAAAAAGTCTAAGTAATATTCAGCATAAAAGTGTCTTTCTAATCTTATCTTGTTATTCTGTTTTAATTTTATCTTGCTTATTCTGATATAATTCCAAAAATCAAAACTCACTTGCATATCAAGATATTCTCAAAATTACAGAACAAGCTGCTAATGGTTTGGAGAAATTTTCCAATCCTTCTAATTCCATCAATTACAGAGAATTTTTTTGTAAGGCTATACATGTTTCTATTATTGCTCAACCTGATGGAATGAAATAGATTCTAGAGTTGTTAATCTGTTTTTGTGGATGAGTAGAAATTATCAAAATATTTTTAAACATCTTTCACATGCAGTGATGATCCCTGTTCATCACATTATCTGGGTAGTTAGCTGGAAGCAAATAGCCAATTTTGTATTAATTTGTGAACAAGCAGTGTTAGCATTGCAAATGATGCAGATGATGCAAACGCAAAAAATGCTCTTTATAAAATTAAAATCACTGGCAGTATACTAATATTGTATTTTGAAGTATTCCCAATGCAGCTTTACTGGTGTCTTGAAAATGATCTAATAAAGATTATTGCTCTTTCAACTGTAATAACAGACTAACCATTTGAAATATCTGCTATTTCCCTGAATAATTTCTTACAAGCTATGGAAGACTTGTGGGTGAATTTGAAAGGAAAAAACTGAACCTGTTTGGTTTTATGACACTCTCATCTAATTAACATGAGCAGCTGGTTTTCTTTTTCGTAGATTGTGTCACTTTACGGAAGTGCATGTGTTTTATAGATAGAACAATGTTTTAAGAAATCTGTTCTTTCATGTTATGCTGGAATTGGTTCTATATTCTCTATTTGTCTTATGTTTTATGTCTGACAGGCCAGGATGAGCAGTTGAGAAGCACATTTTGCATGGACTTGCGTTTTAGTGGCAGGTAAAGCACTTTCTTGAGATTCTGTTTAAATAATTAATGTTGTGTGAGACTGAGGCCACTGCAAGATGCCAAAAAGTGACTTTGAAGAAAGATTCCTAAAATGTAGTCATGCAGAAATGTCACAGAGGCTTGAAAATCAGAATAATAATTGCAGATGGTCTTAGGTCTTAATTTCTTTCTGCACAGTTTTTCAGTCTTGAGATGGTATTCTCAGTAGAAAAAGGACTTTGAAGGATTCAGGTCTCTGAAGCTCTTGGTCTTCCTTCCGGTTCCATTGAGCAGCTCTGATATTCTACAGCTCAGTATCAGAGTATCAGTAGCTCAGTCTGAGTAGAACTCCCTCCAAATCACAGGTTACTTAGGTGGGGCATAGTATTCCAAGAACTTTGGTGAGATCTTTTCTTGGATATTTCCAGGTTTGGAGCAGGGAAACCATTTTGCCAATGCCTGTGATACTTTTTCCTCCACAGAGCAGTCAATGAGACATTGGAGAATGGTAACATGCATAGGTGGTAAGCAGTTGCAGTTGATGAAATCGCCAATTAAATTGGATAGCAGTTTTTTTCCATACCTTTGCTTCTCCTCCTCAGCTCTGGAAGTACAAGACCAGAGGCTGGGCTGGTATCCAAGGAGGTACGAATTCAGCCAGCTGTCACCCTCCTGGCATAAACATTCAAATAATGGATTTGTGTTTCATTAGTAGTTTCTTTATAAATCAGGTTTCTTCAGGCTGAGTTTCATACTGAAAACAAGGGTTAAGTCAACAGTATGTTTGTTGGTGTTACTTTGAGAGAGATTGATTATTTCATTTATTCCTTTGCTCCTATAATGGCTGAAATGCATTTTTTCCCCTAAAATGATAAGCGTGTGCTACCTCTAATGGGCAAAGCCAGGTAGGTCCATTTGGGCTTCTCACTGAAAAAGTAGAAAAAAAAGAAGGAAGAAAGGAAATAAACTTCAGTGTGTCCTTAATTTTGGTTTTGGAGGACTGGGAAAAACCCATTTAATTTTTTTCCTCTTCATTTTAGGTTCTGAAGGAAATGCTCACCTTTTTAGCCAGCAGGTGGTCAATAAATATTCTTTTAGAGTAGAGGAAGCAGTGTAGATCTATAACAGCAGTTGTCTCCATCTGTTGCCTTTCCCTCATTTTTGCATTGTAATTTTCCTTTAGTATGGAGTTGCTGTCCTTCTTCCCTTTCTGACCACCCTCCTTTATTCTGGATAGCATCCTGAACAGGAAGACAAATATGGCTTGTGATGGAGAGAAAATACTGTCTGTGATTCTGTTTTGAGCCCTGATAGCCATTTCTGGAAATTTAATCATTTCTTTAATGCCAGTTTTTAAACAGCTAAATTTGCAAATGGACTAGGGGAAAAAAAATAAAATTCAGTGTTGTAATATGAGTGTTAAGAAAACCAATTTGAGGATACCAAACCAATAAAGTGTTTCTTATTTACCTCTGTAGAGACTTCTATTGACCCTTCATTTTCTATACACATGATTAGATCCTTAGCAGAAATAAGAGGTTGCTATGGCCTCCCAGAAATACTCAGTGTTGTTTTAATAGTCCTCTGGGGCTCACTGAAGACAGCAAAGACACAAAAGCTCGTGGGGTATTGCTGAGGTGGTTAAACTGCAAGTTTTCCCTTTATTCTTGAGGTTACCAAGTGAATGCTTGTTACAGATTTCTGTGTCATGTGAGCAGTGCTGACAGACTGGATGTATCAAATCTGACATGTCAGTGAGTGATTTACCTGGGAATGTGTTGTAAGGAAAAGTAAAATCAAGGGAAACTAGTCAGTAATATTTCCTAGGAGACCCATGATTTCTGGGATTCTCAGGAGAACTGCGATTCTTGTCTGTGGGAAGTTGTCCCATCTTTATGTGTTGTGATTGACCTTGATATTTTCTCAGATGGGTTCTTGTTACTGGCAAATGCTGATCAGGATGAACTTAGGTCCTAAAAATCCCAAAATGGCAAGTAGTACTTTTAACTAATTTAACTTGTAGAAATATGAAAGTGGAAACCTTCCTGCATCACACAGATTGGAGATAACAGCACCAAATAACTCCACAGCCCTTCCAAGTTCATTTCCTGAGCAATCCTTTCAATGAAAAGGAACTTTTCTGTATTCTCAGTAAAGCTGCCCAGAAATTATATCTATGCAGATGTAAATAAATATTGTTAATGCTTTAATCCTCTAATAGAACTCGACTTTGATAATCTGCAGAGGGAGAGCACCACAGGGGAAAAAGCAGGTTTGAGTTATGACGGGAAGTGTAAGCTTTGAAATGAGAGATTGTTAGAAGGTACACTGCACTTCATAGGTAATGTAGTCAGTGCCAGGAAGCTGGCAGCTGAGATTTCATTGAAATATGAGGAGAAAATAATATCAAACAATATGATCTCTATATACTTTTACTGGCCAAGCACAACTAAAAAATCACTCTCTGTTATGATAGTGTGAAATTTAAAATGTAAAGCTGAATACAATAGTCTGGCAAGTGAACAGTCAGAGGTGACAATCTTAGCTGAAGTGAGTGTATCAGGAGGTCCATGTGGTGTTTCAAGCCTGTAGCGTTTGAGGGGATCAAAGTTCTCCAGACCTTTGTTCTCCTGTTCTTTCCTACATTGCCGAAAGCTAACAGAGAAAAGACTTCCAGCAACTAACATTTAAAAGTATTTAAACAGCTCTGTATTCAAGTAGGTCTGTGTTAATGATTGAAAATGACAGAAACACTTGAAGGAGAAATAGTCAGGGTGCCAAAGATACATCCTGCTCAACTCTTCAACTTTTCTCTTCACACTACCTAAAAAGTGGAGTTTCGGAATCACAAGTTTTAATTAAAATAATGCTGCAGATGTGCTCTGTACTTCTCCAGTAACTCCAGGAGAGGTGAAGTAAACTCTTATTCCCCAACCAGCAGACAGGGTTGGGGAGTGACAGATGAGCTCTGCTTGATGACAGTGTGATTACTGGAGGTCAGAGCAGGGACTCTCTGGGACTCTAATTATCAGCATAAACTGATAATTATTAATGTACACCGTTGCATGGGTGATTGGATAGGTTACACTCTCTGTCAAGGCAAATGTTCAAACTCCTTGAAGGTGGGGAATATCCTCATGGATACACTTTTTTCTCTTTAGGGGTCTCATTGAAAACTGGTTAAAGTCAGCGACTGATGATTTTCAGTGTTTTTGAGTTTAATATTAAGGTCTGGGAAGTGCAGGGTACCTGAGTTTATCTTTGTTTCTTTGCAAGGAGTGCAGAGTACCGTATAAATGGTTTATCTCAGCTAAAGCCTTCACCTTAGGGGCTGTGTGTTTGCTCTACCATTCCCTTGTTTGTTTAAATTACACATTTCTGTGTCTTCTACATGTGTTAATTTGCTTATTATTTCACAGATGAAACACTGTCTTCCCTCTGAGCATTGCCATTTGCAGAGAATCATTCTTCTCAGTGTATTTCTCTTCTATTTCCTCAAGTACCACACTGACCTGCCATGTTGGACCTAGACCACAGCCTCACATCAGAAAGGTAAATTAATGGATTGAAAAGGCTCCTGGAAAGACTCCTGGCTTAGCTCCTGTAAGTACTGTTTTCACTGAGAGTGGAGGGAGAGGGGAAACTGGAAGGATGACAAGACAAACTTTTTATAGGCATTCGAGTTATAAATTGTTGTCTCTGTGCATGGCAGATCAGAGAACAGTGTTTTGTCTTCCTTGGAACACCAAAATCCAATTGCAAGTATAGAAAAGGAAAGTGTTTTAATTCTTTTTGCTTGCCTCAACTGCAAGTTCTTAGTTCTTGATGGTCTGAGCATTTTTACAGTTCAGAATTGGTCGCTAATATTAAGCGGTTCANAGCAGCATGGTGCAGTTCCTCAAACCTTCTCAGCAAAAAGAAGTGACAGACACTACCTCTTCCCTCTGTCTAAAGCTAAACATCTTATGTGTGAAACAGAGAACTTGGACTGTGTTAGTCTGATAGGTGTTTGTCTCTAACAGCAGCTGCTTAAGTGCCTTGGCTGCATAAACACTTGGTATAAGTAAGAATAGATCCAGATCTGACCCCCTGTTCTTTTAGATATACTTTCCATGCGTTTGCTGTTTTAATGATTCAGTTCTTGAACAGAATTTTTGCAAGAAACAACTTTTACAAAGCAGTTCAGTTTTTTTCCTTTTTCTTCCTCCTGGCAAGAAGTAGTCTTAAATTAGACCCATTAAAATCTATTGTATTGCAGAGAGTGCACATGCCAGACATTTTTTCCCTCACTAATGTGGAGTAGGAGAAACAGAATTTTCGCTACATTAATGGATTGTGGGGAATACACTCAGCTACCCTCCAGCTTACAAGACAAAATGTAGCAGCATACAGAACTATAATAAAAGGAACTGAGCTGCAGGAGGCTGTAATAAAATGATTGGAAATGAAATCTAGCTGCATGTCGCCATGACAAGTAATTCCTAGGGGAATTCACTGATCAAAATTCTGCTGCCCCTGTGTAAGGCAAAGGAGCTATTGAAGCCTGCCCTGAAGGCTTTGTGCTGATAATGCATCGGTGAGGTAATCACACTCAGTAGTAGGGACCTGCTTAAGTGTGAGTGTTACACATATCAGAATTCAATCCTTCTGTTAAAAATAAAAGCTTTTTTGGCAAGCCAGTACACTTTTAATATCAATTATTCTTTAAAAAAATAATCTAAAAGGTCAGACAACTTTGACATACTGACCTGTTTTACAGGGTACAATTAGTTGCATGCATTGAAAGATGCAAGATTGCCATCAGAACCATAACTCATGGCGTGAAAATACATTCAAAGTGAAAGAAATTAATAAATGCATGCTGGGTTATGGTCCTGATATTTTTAGATCTTCAAATGTTTCTGTGAGAAAACCATGCCCTAAAACAAGGAAAGCTCTTAGCTGGATGAAAGGAATAATTTTAGGATGACTCCCCTTATGAAAGACATTCTAATTAAGTGTTGTACAATATTTGAGTGATGAGAGAAAGAATTGTATGGAATGTAAACAAAAAGTATTTTAAAGCATTTCAGAAGTTTTAAAGTTACTTAACAAAGGTTTAGGTATTGTCTACTTGGTTTTCTTTTAGCAAAGTCAAAGGGGAAATTGACACGCTACATCACAGTAATTCGTGTCATTAAGATAATTGTTACACCAGCAGTGTAGCAGTAGTCACTGTTTGAGCAATTCCTGGCCAATTTATCAATATTAGGGTCTATACTTTGATTAAAATCAGTTACATATGTCAAGTGGAACCTTGATTTTCTTGCTTCATGATGATAGCTATTTGCCAAAATGGATCTATAAAAGAGTTTTCTTTTTGGCAAGTTGAACATGTGTCATATCAAGGCACTAAGCCAGAGACTTTGAATCAGCTGGCAGAATGACAAAAAGCAGAATTATGTTTAGGGGAAAGAAGTAAAGTTTCTCTTGGATGAAGGATCAAAATGATTTCTGGCAAGAGAAATACCTATTGCCAAGGAGATGTAAAGGCTCATCTCTGCTCTCAGCTACCAGGACAACTGGTGTGGCTGTAACAGCTTCTGCTATGGAGTCATACGTGCCTCTGTGGCCTTTGTCCTTCTCATCAAAACAGCCTTAATTCTCTAATCATTTCCATGAGAATGACCATTCCTGGTTCTTTTCTGAAATATTCCGTGTGTGCATAAACATTTCTAAACTCTTAATTAATAACCATCCTATATTCCTTGTGCCTGATCTATTTTCACTTCTATTCCATTTCAACTCCCCAAGGGAGAAAATGGAGTCCTTTCTCAAAGCATATGATAATAAAAGGATACAATGTTTTGGCAAACTTCCTTACTGTCAGGTGACCCTGCTGATCCTCATTTATCAGGGGAGCAAGAAATAATAGAAATAAAATATTTTCAGCAATTGTAAGTGGTTATACAAAGACCTACTGTCACCAAGCATATAGGTCACTTCGGAAATCAGAGCCTCAGTAAGGGAGTGCCTGACCTGAAAATGAGGAAAACTTTGAGAAGTTAGACTCAAATTAATTATTGTAGTGGTTCAAGCTGACTTAGGTGGCACACAACATGCATTGCTTTGGAATTATCACGTGCAATGTCATGTAGGAAACAGCACAGGAAAATGGTTAGGAAAATAATAATGGAAATTTAAAAATGACTGTTCCAAGGCCAGCAATATCTAAAACTCTGGAGAGGATTGGTTTATCACTGTGGGTAATACAATAATGCAGACACGCACACAACAGGTCTCGCCAAACTATCTTTGCGTTCTCCATTCTCCTATTCCCAGCTGCCGGTTCCCAGCTCACACTGGTTTTAGCTGGCACTTGAGCTTACATTTTGAAAGGTAATAGAGATGCAATTTTGTGGTTGGCCAATCATTCCTTGACCTTAGTTCAAACTGGGGAGAGAAGGGAGGGTGGTGGGAATGCAGTAATCACCCACCTGCTTGTAGCTGCTACTTTGTAATGTCAAATCAGACAGGACTTGTGTCTGTCAAAGAGTGATTTCATCAGGCCTAGCACAGACAAGCTGAACATGTCCTGCCCTCTAAACACAGATATGGGCCTTTGTATTATTTCATGAAAACAACACTAATATCAGCATAACGGAAAGCAAAGTAATATTGCTGAAAAATAACACACAAGATATCTTCAGAGGCCATATCTTGAAATTCAAGGAGAAAAATAAAAGGATTTGCACACTGGTGAAGATGCTGATTGTGATTTCAACCAGAAAGTGCAATAAACATGCCTGAGAAAAAGTTTTTGTACTGATGTACGCAGTTGATCCACTTCCTCACCTCTGTTTCCTGGTCACAGTGTTTCCCAATTAGATTTCTATTTCAGTACAGTTTCTATAGTAAGGAACTTGCATAAAAGAGAAGGAGGGGGAGATTTTCAAAGTACCCTTGCTAATTAGGTGTCCAGCACTCATTGATTTGGAATAGGAGCTGGGTCCCTCTGAACTCTTCATGCCTTTGAAAAATTCTCCTGTAATCTCTGCCAGTTCTCTGTACAGCCTCCAGCCTTCAAAGACTTCAAGTCCACAGAAGAGACAGTGCAAGATGCCTGGGCTGCGTTCCCTTTCCTGTCAGACCTGCTATTTACAACTGGAAGGTTTCAAAAGGACAGCCTCTATGTTGTTGACAGAAAGGAATTTTAGGGTTCTTAATGTTTTGCACGTTAACTCCTTACCTGCTGCAATGCCTGCTTTAGTGTAACTTTAAACATAGGATTTCAGTAGGTCTGTGTGGATCCAATACATGTGACAATACATTGAGCACCACTGCTTAATGCTCAGGGTTTAATCAGTTTAAGAACCATTAAGTTAGAATCACAGCTTTAAATGACTCTGCTGTTTTCTAAAACTGTTACTCATTTCTTAGGCCAGATAAACTGGGAATTAGTTATTTCATGTACCATGCTCAGATTCATTAAATCAGCAGTAAGAATAGCAAGTTATTTTAAATCATTCATCTCCTGGCTCGTTGGCAGTCGCAATGTCTTTTATTTGATCTTAAAACTAGCAGTGAGGATTTAAAGAAATTTCTGTTAATAGAAATGAAAAAATATTGTCTGATTTTTACTCAACAGAAGTTCTTGAAAGGTTAAGTGCATAGTTCTCTTTTTTACCATGGCTGTTGTGTGGGTATTGCTGTATTTTCTGAGCTTTCAAAGGCATAAAAAATTAAAGCCTTACCTATGTCCCTAGACTTCATTAGATAAATCATTTTCAAGGATTTTTTTTAATTTATGTCACCTGGGTTTGTTTGGAAAGAAGGAAAAGATATGGCACTGCCACCTTTTTGACTGGGACAATCATTTTTACTGCAATTTTCCAGCTAACCTGCAATGTCTGCTCTGAAATAATGAAATACACACAATTGCCTGAGGCCTATGCAAGGAGTCTGAATGTGTCTTTTGTTCTGAATTTTCCAAAATAAATTGAATGAAAGCCCAGTGTTTGCTGACATTACAGCTGTAAATAGAACATGGTGTCTTAGGGCAGAGTTCAGGAAAGGGGAGAAGAACAAGGAGCCTTTTTCAAAGATTTTTTTTTTTCCATACATTTTCAGGTTTGCTTACATCAAAGATTGCCCCCAAGCCTACAGGAAGGTATTTCATTACTCACTTGTAGCATTTTATGGTTGCTAAAAAATATTGCCTTTATGTTTGATCCAGCATTAGGGAAAAAATCATATCAATTTCTGGTTCTGCATCATTTGATCTTCCTGAGGTAAGGAAATTGAAAGCATCCTTGCAGTCATTGTGGGCACACATGCAGGTCTCTTCCAGAAATTCTACTGATGAATTCATTTGGTTAAAAGGAAGCTGAAGTTTAATCTCACCTACCTATGACTGATACAGAGATCACAAATACAGATAATTTTCTAGATTTGCACTTAGAGTTTCTCTCCCATTTGATCACAGGGGACCTTGGACAGCTCTTTCCTTAATTTCTGCTCTAAGTGTTCAACAAAATAAATCTTCACTAGTTCTGTGTCTTGACAGTGACTTTTGATAATAATTAAACATCCTTTTTTTGTAAAATACTGTAGCCCAAGAAAAAAAGTATGATCAAAAAATTACCTCTAGGTTTGTGGATACAAAGGTAAGTTGTTAATTTTCAGATTCTTTTGTTTGCTTGAAGCAATTATTAACGCCTCTGAAAAGCAGCACATTTTGTTCACTGAATTCACTGTAAGGAAAAGATTTACATGTTTTATACAGACCCAAGTCACTGGCATAGAACAGCCAAGGTACCACAAGTGAATCTATTTCACTTAATTGCAGGAGATGTGTGAGTCTTCAAGGGGAAAAATTCAAATAGGTAACACTTCAAATGCAGGGAACTTTTGTTTCTTTAAACTATTAAATTAATAATAAGCTAAATATAAAAACCCCCCAAACTTTTATAATTTTGATGACTAGAGGATGCTGATTTGTCTAATTTATTTAGAACAAGAAACATTTTAAAATGTGATAGCTTTGAGTTTGCTCGGTCTGTTTTCTTAAGAATTTTTCATAACCCAGAGTGAGGGTCGAGGATAAGAAAGGTAGGAGGTGAAGATGGTAGGGCAGTATCACCAATTCAATTTAATCTTCAATTCTAAAAGTCTTTTCAAAATCAAACCAAACACAGAAGGAAAAATTAGCATAAGAATCACCAGCAATAAAAGTAAAGAGAATGAATAAAGTAATTGCTTTTCACTAAAGTTTAAAGCAAAGCAATAACAGAGAAAATACTGCAGCTTAAAAAATTATTTTCCATTGTGATGATTCATGTCTAGCCTCTAATAGGTATTATTTCCCTGCTTTGCAGTAATGCATTCATTATATGCCCAATTTAGAGCAAAGTTAGCCACAGAATTCTTTATAAATATACAAGTCACTCTTCAGCTCATCTTCAATGCTACATCAGCACCACAACCCAGATGGTAACAGTACATCACGACAAGAAAATGTGCACAATCCTTCTCTAGCACTGTCTTATTAGCTGAAACAAGAGGCAAAAATGACAGCAGTTCTTTGTATAATTCCTTAGTCCAGTTTGCAGTCCCTTTGGAATCAGCATTAAAATGCTTTTTGTTTGGAAAGCCCTGGATAATGGTTAGTGCTGTACTGGGAGCACTGACCTGGTGGAGGTCTTTGTGTTCTGGCACATGTCACATGCTGTGAGTCCAAACATGTCCTGTCAGACAGGAACCTTGAGTAAGACCATTCTGATCTAGAAATACTTCCACACAGTCTTTGTGTCATATACAAGGTGAGGGAAAGGTGCATCCATTTAGGCCAATGAAATAACACTGAGAAAAAGTGGGCTTGGCTGAAATTAAACCCAACAGCAATTTACCACTATAAATTCTTACCTGTTTAGTGGTTACTGTCACTACTGTAATTCGAAGAAGAAGAAAGATGTACTGGTTTACTGAAGGCATTGAAGAAAGAACCTTTTTAACTGATGTAGGTAGCTAACTTTCTCATTCCTAAATTCTAAGAATTTCCAGAGTATTCTACAGTGAACAGAGAGCAAGGAGTTTTCAAAGACATTTCTTACTCTGCTGACTGCCTATGAAACTCTCACATTTATTTTCATTGCCCCAGTCTTTAGGGAACTTAAAATTTAGGCGAAATCTGGGTAGGTTTGTAAACACCTCCAAAACACTGCATATTTTTTAGATGAGTGGGTTATGATAATTCATTTACAAGAAATTGTTAAGAGAAACATTTGAAATAAAACTTTTGTTTCAGGAAGCTTTTAAAGCACCTGGTTTTTAACAGGTTATCAACTGTATATTGTATAGGTACTGACCTGTAAATATGAGGAATGCAGTATATATGTTTACAGGTTTACAAAGAAAGCATTATAAAATATATCACTCAAAATAATAGTCCAAAAAAGATTGATTCTGCCACTTTGAACATGCCTTTGCCTACTGTCATAAAATGATTTTTAGAGCACTCTCAGTTCCTCAGGATTATCTGTTGAAGCAATAATATGATGAAACAATCTATCTGTCTAAAATGCCATTGTCAAAGTAAACCAGACATATTTTCAGCTCTGGGATGTAGCAGTGATGAAAACATGAAAACAGTGCTGTATCAATGGCAGAAATGTCCATGAGCTCAGCAGGACTGAGGTTTCATCTCAGAGCTTCTAATTTTCATGAGTTTATATATTAATTTTCAACCCTAAAATGACACGTCAAGAAATACAAGCATTTATTTATTCTGATGCACAGACCAGGAGAGCAGGCCAGACCATCTGGCATCCAAAAAAATATTATGATTACTGGGGACTTGTTTCCAAAATATGAATTGCTGAATTGGTATTTTCATTCCAGCAAAAACAAACATGTTAAGAGCTTCCTCTCTGAAGCTGATGTTATTTCTGCACAATACAACAGATGGAAGTGCTCTTCACCCCACTCATGACTAAGCAGGAGCATTGAGCCTTATTTTGAGAAGTCTACCAGCTGAAGTTTACAGCTTCATCAGGAACATATTCTAACTTGTGCTATCATTTCTTGAACAAGTTACAGCTTTGTGCATTGTGTTTTGTCTGGGAAATGTTCCAAGTTTCAGAGACCTGCTCTACACTAATTTAAAGTGGTTGTCATGTGAAAAGTAAAATGTCTTCCTAATACGGGGCTGCAAAGTCTTAGCAAATTAACGCAGTCAGCAGTGCACAGAATGACACATCTGTGCTAAGTACACCTTTGTGGGAAGGCACTGGCTCGCAGTTTGCTGCCTGGGAATTTCTGCTGCTCCTGGACAAGGTCTTCTTGCTGCAGGTTGGCTACAAAATAGAATTGGTTTAGCCTCATTTTTTGAAATTAAAAAAAAAAAATACAGATGCTGTTAGCCCACTCAGCTGAAAAAAAAAAGCCACTGGCTCAGCTGCCACCATTGGGCTCCTGACTCTTAGACATCCAGTGTAAAATCAAACCAAATCATTGAACACAAAGGACAGTGGCCTCAGGTGCGAGTCAGTTTCCTCCCTTAATTCCACTTTGTAAGTCCTACCTATTAAGGACAATAAATCATTTTTTCTCAGCAGTCAAAAAGTGGACATAAGTCATATCTGTACCATCCATATTTCTAGACTGTTAAAGAGGGCTGGACAAATTATTAATTCTTAATGTTCTTACCAGCATTGCACAGCAGATTACAATCTAACGGGCAGGCCATGAAAGGAGCAACATGATGTGGCTTTGGACTGAATTCCTAGATTCACAACATTGGGAGGGGTGATAATATTTTGTGTAGTTGTAGAATAAGTAAATGTACAAAGAAAGAGCAAAATAGAACAGAACCAAACAGAAATAATAATGCCACATTCTGATAGGTGACAGTATTGAGTATCCAGTTATGAGAGCCATTTTTCTAAGGTGTGTAGAAATGCTGGAGATATTTATTTAAGAGTTTCTGCTATAAAAGTTTAATAACAGAGTAATATTATAAAACTGAGAAAATAGGCTAGCTATTGAAATTACCATCATAGCTATATATATTTGGCTGTAGATTGCTATTGCCAGTAAAGATACAAACTCTGCACTCAAGTCAATGAAAACTTTATAAAGTCCCATAACAACCAAACCAGAAAAAGTTGAGCAGCTCCCGGCGAGCCAATAAATACCACTGAGTTTTATTATTCTGAGAACTGAGGAATGAACAAAGTTTCACCATGAACTTTGTGAGATTTGGAGAGAATATTCAAAAATTAGGTTGTATTTTTTTTGGACCTGAGCTTTGATAGGTGGAGTACAATGGAACTGAATTCATATGAACTTTCTCTGTTACAAGCCTTGCTTTGCTGGCTGAAACTGTAACCCAGGCAGAGAAGAATAAAGGCATTGGAAAATCTCTGCCTCCTTCTGCCCCTCAAGTCATTACTTAGGAGAGTAAATACTTAGGAGAGAAGAGGGTACTGTAAGACACACTGAGACAGAAGACAAGTATTTTATGGCAAATTAGCTTCAGAGATGACAGCAGTCTCTATTAGGAAAAGAAAGGAATGTATGAAGATTTTACCATGGCAGCCATTTAAACCATGCTGCAGCCTGGCTGACTGCTCGGGACTGCCCTTGGTGCATTCAAGCAGTGCAAGGACTTCTGTGGTTTGTCATTATTGATCGGTGGGGCACAAAATATCAGTTTATTGTGATTTCATTTCTCCAGCCCTAGACTGAGGAAATGAGCAATCCTCAAACACATTTACAAAGGGCTGTAAATGTAACTAATAAGCAAAGCCACCCTGCAGTATAGGTGGAAAAGCCCACACTTTAGGTCAAAGATGCTCAATATACTTTCAATCTCATCTAACCCATTGGAACTTGCAGATTTGTGTTTCCTGAAGGGAAAATCTGAGAAACTGAAGAAGTATTTTCACTTACCTCGGTTTAAATAAGAAGGTGGTCTCTGTTCTCAGCTTCTGCAGCAATCTGTGTCTTGTGGTCATATGAAATCCTACTGATACTAATTTAGATGGCAAAGAATAATATAAGGAATATAATAATAATATAATAATATCAGTCAAATGGATAAAAATAATCCCACTTCAAAAGAAATGGTTTTCTATTTCTCTAATGAGTACTTGATTTACACGTAAACAATGGTTATTTTTAATTAATTAAATGTCACATGATTGTTCAAAGTGCACTTACTGATACTTGTGATGCAGTTAAGTCATAAACAACACAGCCAAAGAAGAATAATTTGAGACACATTTGCTTGGGCTTGCTGCTACTGGAATATCCCTGCAATTGCATTTTGCTTCCTGAAGATGGGACCTACATGGGTAGCTCCTTTTGTGGCTGTAGTACCAGTATAGCAGCAGGGCTGTTCTCCTTTACAACTGAGAAGGGAATCTGCAGTGTGTGTTTGAAGTTATTACTGTATTTCCTGATTTAGAATTGAGATCTGTAGCACAGAGTGGAAATCTTCTCACTTTGGTGTTTTGGTAAACCAGAACCAACTGTTGCCTAAAGGCTTTCCTGAGTTCTCAGTGGTACAGTTGGTGTCTTCTCCTTGGGCTCATTTTGTGGCTAGAAAATGTTCTATTGACAGCCGTGTGTCTTATCATTGTTTGCTTTGTTTTCTGATGTTGATCTTTGCTGATTCTTCCCTGCAGTGAGTCCTTGAATTTGAATGAATAGACAGCTTACTGTGGAGGAAGAGGAAGAATGTATGCAGAGGACAAAGAGGAGGGGAATCTCAAGGCTTTACGGCCTTTCGATTCTGTCATAGCAATTTCATTTCTAATCAGAGACTTTATTTATTATCCTGGCATCACCTGTCATCCTGATGAGGATAATGATACAAGTGTGGTACATTTGAACTTCCTTTAAACTAAAAATATGCTCCTTTTAGTTCTGTGTCTTTTCAGGATGTCTTTAATTTTTCTTTGACAGCTTAACTCTGGTTTTTATTTTAACTCAGGAAATAGTTTATAAAATACAAGTAGACAAATTCTTCCAGGGACCATGATTTTTAAAAGCATTTAACGATGCCATTTTTGTAGAGGGACGGCACTAAATGTTTTGTGCATAAGGTAGCTATTAATAAAAAACTACAATATGTAACAAACAAGCAAAACAAAATTGAATTCACCTCTTTTCTTAAAAAGGAGCTGTTCATAATAATGGAAATTAAAGATATTTTAGCAAAATTGAATGCTCTCAATCACAGAGCTAAAACTGGATAATGCACCAAATGCTGTGAAAGCAGACTGGAAATTCTTATTTTCATAATCTGTTACAAACATGATGGATAAGGAAGTCATGGTTGATCTTTCAGGAAAAGCAAATAATGATGTTTTTTTCAGGAGCATTTATTATGTCCCCACTGGATTCCTTATTCATCTGGTGTGAAGAAATCATACACATGACTTCCAATGAAGACCATGTGTAACTGTATCTATTTCTGCTTGGGCTGAGTTTTTCCCTTTATTATTACTATTGTGTAGATCACCTTGTTGGGATGTATTTTTCCATGCAGAAAAAATATAATATTATGTTTTTTAATGTAAGGAATGCAACTTTTCCATATCTTGAGGCTATCTGGAGCATTATTTGGGTTAAAGGAAACATTATTAGGGTTAAATTAGGATTAAATGTTAGGATTCCCAGTTTGAGGGAATTGGCCTGCGTTGATCTAAAGGGTTAAGGACTGTAGCATTTTCAAAGCCTTTGTCAGAGGTTTCTCTCCCTTGTTTACTTTGTTTCTCTGATATAAATGTGTCACTTTTGGATTTCATATTGTCTATGTACACTTAGAAGGGAGCACCCACACTCAGGATCACAACAAAACCTAAACACCAGCGAAGTGGTGACAATCCTTGAAAGGAAATTGTAATTAAGTTTTTAATTATTTATTATTACTTCTATAATCATTTCATGTCTGAACAGTAGGTTATGATAAAAAAAATCTCTATCACCCAGAGCTGCGAGGCAAAGGCTTTCCATTAGTCATCATACCCTGCATAATGAGCAGCATTGCTAATGAGACACAAAACACTTCAAAGTTATTCAATCAGCAGTCTGAATAATGAGATTTTACACAAAAATATAAATAGTGAGCATGCAACAAAAGCAGTAAGGTGGATTATAGCTTATTCTTTTAAGCTACCATGAATGGACAGATTGAAAGGAATTTAATTACATTTTATAAATAACATAGTGTACCACAGATTCCTGAGAAAGCAGAATAGGCCAGGGCACTTGGCACTTGAGAAGAATATGAAATTAAATAATAGACATAGCTGCTAAGAATAAGCTTTATTGGAATCTGTAATGTTGCATTTAAATTTTTGTGGGAAGCATCTGCAAAATGTTTCTTATAAAAAATCAGAAGAATATTAAGACCATATTTGACAATTAGGTCAGACTTAGAGATCAGCTTGTAGTATACATTGATGCAAATTACATTAAAATATATATTCTATAGTATAATAGGCATCAAGCCTGTCAGAATTCAAGGAGTATCCAGACAATGCTCCAGTTATGCTGCTTAACTTGAGGTGGTCCTGTAAGGAGCACAGAACTGGACTTGATCCTTCTGTGTCCCTTCCAATTTGAGATATTCCATGGTAACAAAATACCACATCACATAACAGCAACCTGAGCAAGGATGATGGGTAACTGAGAGTTGAACATAATTTTTTCACATGTACAATCATATGGTTTTTAATCCTACTACTTCAGAGAAGCAAAATTAGAGGACAAATTTTCAGTTTTATTTAAAATGCCATGAAAATCCGTATCAGAACTGTTCAAACTAACGGCAGCTTCATGGTAGGTATTACTGAAAAATAAAAACTTTTACAATGGAAACCAGGAACAATTGGAATTTGACTATGGATGTTTTGGAAGGTCTGTATTGCAGGATCATGGTTTTCATGGGTTTTTTAGAATAATTCGTGTATGTTAATAAGAAAGAAAAAATGTCTTTGATGTAAAATTCTGCAAATGTTCAGGTGGAGCTTTATAAATCAATCAGTAGATTATGATTATGAGCAGTAGCAAACTCAGTTTCATAGCAGTGTGCTTCCTTTATAATCATGTCAGCAGGGAAAAGCTTTGCTGCTGGCCATCTGCTGTTCAGGCAGGCTGCACTAACCTTCCACCTACCTGAAAGAACAAAGGTGTTCTTTAGAAAGAGACACCAGAATTGTATTTAAAATTATTACTTAGAGCTGCAAAAAGTTTTCAAAATCTGGACCAGCAATGGATAGAATATAACTTAGAATTACTGAATTATGTTGCATTGGAGAGAAATATATGATATGGGTCAGACTTTCTTACAAAATCTATTATCCCTTATGGAACAAACAAACAAACAAACAGACCCAAAATAAAAAATAAAATTTGTCTGAAAAATAGATAAATTCCTAGTGGATGTTTTTTACATTGCTGATTTCACTAAATCTGTTTTAAATATTTAAGCCACTAATTATCTCTGGTTATCAAACCAGATTCAGTGGCTAGGAGCTGAAGTCCAATGTATTCAGACTTTAAATGCAAACCATGAAATTTTTACTATCCCCAGTTTGGTGAGAAGCAACAAAAATCAAAAACAGATTTCAGTTGTAAGAGACTTGTACAGAAGAGACTAGGATTAGGATTTCCAAGTTTAGCTATTACACAGGGCAGAAAACTACAAAGGGCAGAAAACTTATTGAGCTTCACTTTTTGCTGCACATAAATATCTGATCGTTTAAATACCACTCCTCCCAAGATTCATTGCTCCCAATGATGAAATGTATTTTTAGCTCAGCAGCACATCTCCTGGTGTGGGATAGGTAGCTGTAAACTGGACCGAGACTTTAAATAATCGCCCTATCATTTTTAATTGTTCAGTAATAATATGAATCATTGTGAACTCATTTAGCATTAATTTGGTTGTTATAAAATGCTTACAGAGATCCTCTCAACTAATTAGCTTGACCTTCATTTTGAAGGGTAACCAGTGACTGTCTGGTGTTCAAGCTTGACTTGGGGCAGAAGGCAGGCTGGGAGCAGATTCCTGAGCCTCAAGTTCATCCTTTCCAAATTTCCTCCCCACCCTTTGACAAGAACTCGGTTGGATAAATGCAACAATGACCTGGTATGCTGATTGCGTATGAATAATGAGACTTCATGTTCAAAATGAAAAGATTTTGTGGCTTCCCTGTACCTGTGGATCTCCTTAATTGCTGTGATGTTTGAGGTAGGTAAAACTTCTCCACTCTTCTGGGAGTAATGATGCTTGTGCATCAGCACAGGAATGTTTAATGAAGAGTGTCTGGGATACAAGCATATGCCTCAACAGCAAGTTTAAACAGAAAGAAAATAAACTGTATTTAAGATAAATTTCTTCAAAAGGGGCAACACCCCACCAAGAGGGAGAGACAAAATTCCCTGAAAAGATAGTGATTTCATTTGTCTTACATGACTTCAATGAGATTATAAAAGTTTTTTTTGAGAAATAGTGATGATTTTGCTAAACTGAACACTGGCAGAAGCCAGTGACCCATCCTACACTGGCAGACAGTGATAGATACTGCAAATACAATAATTTGATTGCCAGAATATGATACAAAGTAGATAAGGTATTTTATCTCTTTCATTCACTAGATTATGCATTCTCCTTACTTTGGTATTTCTGATATATTTTCGCAAAATCAATTTTCTCTCATGTAAATGGTTCTCTGGAGAATTTCATAACTAGAGGCAGCAGAAATAAAAAGTAAAACCTGCCATTAAGACAAAAATATTTTCCATTGTTGGCACAAAAAATAATCCAAATATGCACATGGCCAGGCAAAGCACTGTTTGTGTTTGTTCAGAGAAATGTCATGCTGTTCTGTCAAAAGCAGCACTTGTATCTCATGTCATTGGGCAAGATGAGAAGCCCAAGTTGTAGACACTTGATAAATCACTCATGTTGTTAAAGGAGTCTCAGGCTGAGCTGTATACATTTTAACATCAAGAAGCAGTAGGAGCGATAATCATTTGCTAACAGATATGGATGCATCTCAAACCCATTGAAAAGCCAAACATTCCCTGTCTGCCAAGAGAATGGAAAGAATTTTGAGCACAGTTGAAACTTTTAAAGGACAACAGCAATTAATCCCCTTCATTCATTACCAGGTTATGGCTGGAAATAATAATTGCACTGAAAGCAGTGACCACATAATTAATAGAGAACATTCCACAAGTAATGACTGCTTCAGTAAATTCCTGAGTTATTTCGGTCAGGATAGAACTAAACTCAAAAATTTCCAGCCCTCTTTCTCATTACCCAGCCAGGGCAATTGGTATCAAATCCCACCAGAGGTTCACATCCCACATCACTGTTGTGCAAACTCAGGCTGTATGGATGCAACTGTTAAAATTTACTCACCACCTTCCAAGAAAGAGGGACATGAGAGATCCATGGTAGAAGGTACCTTTGTTCTAGACAAGGTTTAGAAGAATTCAGGGGAAAAATTTACTTGACATTATATAGGGCTCACAGCATTACAGGGCTCGTTCTTCTTTCTCAAAATCCTGGTTATATTCCTTGGCATCTCCTCAGACATTATCAGAACAGAGATTCTGACTCTGTTCTGTTCATTTTCACTGCAGCCCAGATTTTCTCCTGTCACCACATGTACCATTGCTTTCCTGCTTTACACCTTCCCTCCTGTGGAAACTTCTCATTTCCATTTGGCACTCCTGTTCCCTGCCTTGCAAACTGCTACAATTCTTTACCTTAGCTACTTTCAGGTGGTTTTGACCACCATCGAGCCTCAACACATCTACACATCTACAGCCCCAGACTAGATAGATCTCTTCTTGTGCCCAATATATAGACCTGAACTGAAACCAGCTGCTGTCAGGTTTGGCTTCAGCCCAGGCATTGCGACTGGAATTTAAAATCCGTGTAATCCATGTTAGCAGACACTGTCAAAATTTCCTCAGATCTAGGTGTTCTGATTTCCACCTTTTATTTCCAAGGTGATACATTTTTCTAGTTAGAAACTAGTTCAGATTTCCCTGATTCTTGTTAAAATACCAAAAAATAGGTGCCAGTCCTGGATGTCCTTCCAGGAAAGTTTAAATCTATGTGCAAGAAAGAGAAAAATACTGTTTCTTTTTTTATTTTTCTAAGGTGATGAGTTAATATTAACTGTTTTCCTGTTTCTGCTGCTGTGCTTCCCCCTTCTGTGCAAATATGTGCAGAGTTGCTGCTGTTTTATAAAGAATGCAAAGCCGTAGTTTATTTTCTTCTTCCAAATTAAATATTCTGAACATTTTCTTGTGTTCTTTCCCCCTTTCCTGAATATCCTTGTTGCTGTTATTTTTGGTAACATAACCCTGGTTGAAAAGAAATCATCTGTACAGAAACAAGAAGACTGAATTTGGGCAGAAATTGCTGCAAAGAATAAATGCTAGACTGAAGTTTTCAAAAGAATAAATGTCAACATTTTTGGTAAGTGCACAAGTAATATTCTGCTGTAATCTATTTCCAGAAGTCTTTCGCATTGTGTAAGTCACTCCTTTCATGAATGTCTGCGGCTGGGCAGATCGCAATATTGTCAAAAGGTGTTCAAACATGATTATTATTTCAAATGTCAATGGATATTTTCTGAGCAAATGGATTCTTGAAGATTTGAGATGTTAATGATATATGAAGACTGAACTCAGTAACCTGCATCCAGATTTTGATGTTTAGTAAGAAACATGTCATAAATCAAGAGACATTGTAATCTCTAATGGATATTCTTTACCAAGGCGCTATTATTAGTTTAATTTTTAATTTTTTCAACTTTCCTCATTCTTACTTAAATGATCTTTTGTTTTCTTTTTCTAATTAGAGTTTAATATTCCAAATTTGGTTGCCAAAACTGAAAATGTGTATTCTTTGCTTACAGTAGAGGTTGGAATTATTCCTTATTCCAGTGCTTCCAGTGCCATAGCACTGGTATGAAGTTTGTTTTAAAACATGAAAGATCCATTTTAGATTCCTGAAAAACAGTATTAAAATTTCTTGTTAGATATTGCTGATTGTGATTGAAAACCACTTCATTAAATTACAGTTCAGAGAGATGAAGGACATCTTGCAGCAATGAAAATGGTTGCAAATTTAATTAAAACATTAAATTATTGTTGGAATAAAGGTCATAATCATAAAACCTAATTGAAGGAAGTACATTAGCATGTACCCTAAGGTATCCTTTCCATTTCCAAATATCTATTACATATTTGACATTTGAAGATGAAAGAGGTTTCATTTTATCTGGATGGATGAACCACGATGGGGAGAAGTGTTATACATAATACAGTGTAAGAGCCCCATTTTTCAAAACATCATTTGCTCCTTGCATAGGTGCAACACTCATTTTTTATGTTTCTGACTGAGGAAATTCCCCTTATTTATTGAGCATCATGGACCTGCACAGGGCAGAGGACATCATATCATGTACTTAGACTTTTCCCCTTTTCAAAAAGGGTAACTTAATTCCCTTCAGGGAGTACCCCGGCATAACTCTGGGTATATTTATGCCATTTTTCACTCCATTTTCTCTCCCTTGCAGCAGGTGAGGGAGCAAACACTGCAGAGGAAGAGAAAGTAGAATCTGCAAAACATCTATCCATAAAACACTGCTGCAAGTACACTGCCAATGCTGCTACAGGACAGCTGTCGTCTCATCTCCTGGCAATCATTTTTTTTATAATAGAAAATACCCCAGACTGGAATAAACCTTCTTATTAATGATTTCTCCTAAATACTCAGCAGTAATCTCTGAATTCAGATAAAGTCTTGCAAAATATTATCCATACCTTTCTGCATTCACTGCTATCTTTCAGAAAAAGGAGAGGGTATTTTTTGAAATATCTCGGAGGGGAAAATCAGAGTGAGTACATTTGAAAAATTAAGATATCTCTGTATAAATATTTTTTTCATGAGTATTTGGGAAGAAAGTCAGGATAGCCAAACTGGATTTCATAAATCAGTGCTGCAGATTGAAATGCTTTATTGCAGCAAATCACTTTACACTATGGAAACAAAATAAGGATCATGCATCAGTTTCTAATAACAAAGTAATTCTTAAGATTCTTAAATAGCAGAAATTCCCAAAACATTCTCTAATGCCCATCATTTTTCCTTGCTGTTTCTCCAGACATTGTTTCAGTGGCCATTTCCTCCCCATGCTGACCAGTTGTGCCAAAGCCGTGTGAGGAGCAGTAGAAGACTGCTCAGCCTGTTTCTTCTCATCTGATAGTTCAGGTCCATGGTATTTGCTAGAAAGCTAATGCTGAGAGAATTAGTAAAATATGTTGTAAAACCCAGGTTTTTTTTTTGAAGTTTAAATCTACTTGTGTTAAATTTTCCCTTTTTTTCCTTTTTTTTGCAAGTACCAAAGGCTTCTTTACCCTCTCCTCCTTTACCTTTTCCTTGTTTCCCCATGCTTTCTTATATTCAAATGCATTCCTTTATTAGCAAAAATATTTAATACTAAAATCAAAGGAGATAAATCAGAAATTGGAGAAGATATCAGATATTGCTTCTCAGAATTTACATGAATCCTTGTTTCCTGAACAGAGGATTTCAAGATCCATACTGCTATTTTTCTATTCTGTTATATGGAAGCTTCTTGTGAATCCTTCATTACTTGCTTTACAGATAATTGTGACATGTGACACAATGGGATACAGATTTCAATTCCATTTGGATCTGCAGTGGGATCTCCAGGAACCCTGGCATGTAAGTGAATACTAGAATTTGGCTATTTTGGCAAATGTCAGCTCTCAGCAAACACTTAAATGAGCCAGTAGAAACCCTCCATAATAATCTTACAGCCACTATCGAAACAGGGAGTTCTGATCTATTGTCTTAATTGCTGGTCTAGATTAATCCACATATTCTGAAAGGTAATAGAAAGCATTCAGGATCGTTGTATGAAACTTGTGCAGCTGCATCCTCCAGTGCTGTATTCTCTGTAGGTTATCTCACTGCTTTATCTCTCTCCCCCTGACATGAGTCATTAAAAAAATTTTTTTCAAAGGAATACAGAAGGAATTATTTATTACAAATTTTCTGCTTTAAAAACTGAAAGAACTAGATTAATTGCATTGTATTTTTTTTGTATTTGAAACATCAGAAAGAAATATGATAGGAAAATTAATATTTGACACTTGTGTCCATTAATGAAATTGAAAGGGATTTCCAGTTTACTGATAAGGCACTTCTGAAGACCTATTTAGAGTTCCAGCCTGAGCATGACACTGATGAAAGAGGTGAAGGAAAAAATATGCATGGACCAAATGAAAAAGGAGTAGAAGCAGAAATATTTAGAGCACAGGGCACTAAAATGGCACTGGGTGACTGCAATAATTTCAGGGAATAAGGGGAAAATGAGAAGTGCCTCAGAGGAAGCTATATATTTTAGGAACTGAACTGAACTTGAAATTAATATTGAGGCATTGCTACATTTCTGTTCCTCAAGTAAGCAGAAGATTTTCTCTGATAAATGGTTTGGGCTTTTTTCCTTCTGCTTCCCAGCACCCTAAAACAGTTCATAATCCCCACATCAAAAAAGACAGATAGAGGTATTCTAGAACAGATGAGACATGAAATGTAAGTGAAAAATGTGTAGATTTTGTTTACTTGTTCTTCTGCCAATTACTGACAAAATCTAAATGTAGTTTATTGCTAAGTGAGAGAAGGGTTGTCCTTAATTACAGCAGTCAAAGTTACTTTTCTATTATAAGCTCTATGGTTTTATACCTTTTCTGTCTATTGTCTCTGAAACAATCAGTATAAAACATGCTTATGGTAATCAGAATGGTCTCATGGGACCTGCTGAAGCAAATTAACAAAACTGAGGGACATTTGCCATTTAGAGATTAGCAGCAAAAGAATTCAAAGTCCCTATCACTTGCTTGAGCATGGAGAAAAACCTCTCAGCCTAAAAACAGTTTAGGAAAAAAAATGAAGCAGGATGAGTCTCATGATCTGTTTATTTTCAATCACTTGTGTGGGTTCTTATCTATGTCAGTTTTTTATGTAGGTAAAAAAATTTGCAGTTTAAAAGTTTTCTATTTTGAGCTATTGGCATCATTCTATTCCATTTGAGTTACATAAACAGATCACAGCCCATCACTAGCTGTGAAACCTAGCTGGTTCTTATGACATTAATTTTTCCAATTTCAAATGCACATCATCCATAATTACTGAATACCTAACTTCCACTTCATTCATTTGAATTTGAGGCATAAAACAAGTGCCAGGTCCTTTGCTGAATCAGGAAAGCTGAACAGCACATAGGAAAATTAGAAATAAGAGATGCAAAGACTGACAGAACAGAAAACCAGATTCACTTCTGCTTGTTGTTTGTAAGTACTTCCCAAAGCTGCTCAGAGCTCATATGGAAGCTGCAATATAAAATAAAATGGCAGTGAAGGCAAACAGGTAAGGAAAAGGAGAAATCTGGTAGCACCCAGGGAAAATGAAGCAGTGCTGCTGCTTCTGTGGCTTCAGTGAATTGCCAGTTTACATCTTAGAAATCTTGCAAGACTGCAGCGAAGCATTTAATGTATTACAGAGGGTTCTGAATGCTAGCAGAGAAAAAAATCACCATACCTTGAAGAGCAATGCCATTATCTCAAAATTTACAGTGATTAAAATTTTTCCAGGCTTTTTATTTTCTCTTTGTTGTCAAGAGTTTTTTCCCTTCTGACTGATCATTCATTTTCAGTCTGTTCTTAAACAGCTTTATCAAATGAAGGCTGGGTGGCTCTGTAATGAGAACACATCCAATAAAAATGCTTTCAATTACATTTTAAAACTGCAAAATATCAAATTACTGCTGTATGAGGACACTCCATTGAAAACTCCAGGATTACAAGAGAGGTCATTATGTTTCCCTGCCATATGGCTTTCAAGTGTAATACCAGGGTGTCTCTTTAAATATGATTCATTTAAAATGTTACAGTGAACAAAGCAATTCTTCATTTCTAGAGCCCTGCAATCAATGAAAGAGTTCATACAAAGCAAGGAACAGTGTAAACTTTAATTTCTTTATTTTGCTCACTATTTGAACCTTTGGATGGTAAAATAGAAAGTATTTTTTTAAAATGTGATCTAGTTTCCACTTCATCTGTGATTTACTGAATTCTGATATTTCTCCTTATTGCAGTTCCATCCATAAATGCTACTTCCTTTCATCTTTTGGTTCTCATTCACCAGCTAACATTGGGCTGGTAGAGAACTGATGGACTTGTAGGAGATCCAAGCTTAGCTCCTTATTTTGTCATTCCCATGATGCCTTTCAGAAATTAATGTTCCAATGTAGTTAAGTTCCATTTGCAAAAGACATTTAGATACTCAGAGAGCAGTGGAGCAGAAGTACTGAATCACTCGGTTTTAGAAACTTCACCTAAATCTCTCTGTGGTCAAGTTCCCAGTTTCTCACGTCAGTCTTTCTTTATCACTGGGTTTACAGATTTTTCCAAGAGGCAATGTCTGGCACAAATCACTTTTTTTTAAGAAAACACCAAGCCTCAGGCCTTTCCATTCAGCATTAATTTTACCCACCTAACTATTAATATCACACACCTATTAATAAAGTTGCTCCGGGCAGCACAGCAGTTGTGTTCACTAGAATAAGCCATGAGTGCAGTTTCCAAAGTGGAAAGGTGGGAGCTGTTTCCTGCAGTATCACCTGGAGCACCCCAGTCTCAGGGTGGGCATGAGGTCCTCCAGCAGTTTGTTCCCTGGGCACGAGGTGGGTCCTGTCAGGAGTGAAAGGTTTGTGCCATGCTCGAGGTTCAGCTCATCAGGGGCTGTGAAAGAGAAGCAGGAAAGTGGATTTCATTACCAGCAAACAGAAATCATGACTGCAGTTCCCAAGTGGAGCCCCAGACCAAACATAGATCACTCAGTAAAGTGTGTGCATGGAAACAGGAGCAGCAGGATTCCTGGGTGTGGGAATTCAGAGCTCTGCACAGCGCACAGGTCACTCACAGAGCTCTGTCCATGCCCTCTGGCTTTGGAGCAGGTGCCACAGAGACCAATGGCTCCACCATCACACACACATGAGGGAATCTCACCTTTCAAGCATCAGCTTTGTGCAATTTTTAAGAACATACTTTACTTTTTACACATTTTTGTGGTATCACAGAACACTGTATTCGTGCTGGCAGATGGAATGCATGGTTTACCAGAACTGAGTTAACTCTCAAGAGCAAATCTGTTTTCCTCTCCCCTTGGCAGATCCTGCCTAAGAACAACATGCCTCTCTTTGAGGCTGCATAGGGCCAAAACCTCAGGCAGCAGGGCCTATGATTCCTGCACTGCTTGCACACCTGAAAGGGGTATTTCTGTAATATTTACTCTTCTAGACTGCACAAAAAACATCACATAGTACTGAGATTCCAAACAATTTTTACTTATTTCCTGCTTGATTTGTATTATACATTAAGGATTGTTGTCTAATGATTTGCTTTTTGTTGTTCATTGAGCAACTCGGCTTCCAGCTGTGATAACAAAAACATCTGTCCTTTTGCTGCTGCTAGCATGGGAGGCCATATGGGCGCTGAGAAATTCACAGTACGAGAGCTGCATGGTAATGATCAGCAACTTTCCTTCTAGCACAAGAGGTTTTGTGATGATATAAAGTGTGATAGAGTAGCACCATAAAATAACAGAAAAATTCAGGTGAGCTCTCTGGAGGTCACCTAGTCAGAGCAGAACTGGCTGGGTCAGGTTCCTCACAGCCTGGTACAGTCAAAGTCCAGGTAATTATCAAAGGTGCATGAATTGGACTAAAACTGAAGGGGAATAACTCTGTCATTGCCCCTCAGACCACTTATCCCTACCCAATCAATCCATTAATGTACAGAAAGGAGTATCAGGCATGACTTCAAATATTCCGTTCTCCTTAACATTTAAAAAAAGCATTTGTGTAGTTCCAGCTATTGATTGCACCAAAGGGGGATCATGTCAATATTCATAAATGCCTGAAGGGAGGGTGCAAATTGAAAACAGGGAAAAATGGCATTTTTTAAAGCCAGCATGCCAAAGCTACAAGGAAATTGTTCATGTGCAAAGATATTTACAGTTATGAGTACAAACTAAGTAAAAATGCCTGTGATTGCTCTGACCTTCAACTCATTACATTACTAATTACCTTCATATTCTTCTATATAAAATAAACATGTTTTAATTATATTTATGCACAAGTGCATCTGAAGTTTGGATAAACATTCATGAATAAATGAAAAACCCAATGAACACCAGACTTTATAAGAAAAACACTGACAGAAGATTTAATTCTAGCTTTGACAGTGGTTCTGATGCAACATCAGCCTACCTAGCATAAGTTTTAAATTATATTTGATTACAATGATTATAATCTTTTACACGAAGCAATCACTTGACTGAGAATTGCATGGAAGAGAGAATAGAAACCTAGCAACATGGCAATTCCTGTTATTACAGATGGACCCTTGCAGAAAGCAAAATCTGCTTGAAAACTTTGCCTTTAGTATTTGATGTGAGCTGTAATTCAACTCAGTGAAGGAACCTTAAGTCCTCTATGTCTGTGGTCAAGAGAGGAGTTGCGGCATTCAGGCACCTCATGGATCAAACCCATCATTTGTGAAAGATTTGGCAGGGATTTTGGGAATGATCCATTAAATGATCCTGAATTTGACATTTTAGACACTATCCCTGACTTTGCTATTTCTCTTTACCTGCCCATGTCTCCTTGCTAGGATTGCCTTGGTGTGCGCTGACCCTCACAGAGCTGGTTTGCTGCCAACAGGGAATTCTACAGCATGTTAAAGGATGGACCTGTCATACATAATTTCAGACATTATAAATCCAGCCTTAAAAGGGTTCCTAACTTTGATTTTAGGTGCTTGTCTCCAATTTTCCCAATTTTTGCTACTACAAGTACCACAAGGACTACACTACCAACTGGTGCAAGTGCTTTTAGTGTATGCTACTACTTATAAA
Source organism: Nesospiza acunhae (assembly GCA_013398715.1). Taxonomy (NCBI): domain Eukaryota; kingdom Metazoa; phylum Chordata; class Aves; order Passeriformes; family Thraupidae; genus Nesospiza; species Nesospiza acunhae. Next base: position 208,650 of record VZSU01002788.1, read on the forward strand.
ATAGTTCTAATCCAGAATTTCTCTTCTCTGCTTTTCATGCTGTCTGGACTATTAAGCACAGAGATACCAGGCTGCTTACAGGTCATATCAGATATCCTTTAAGTGCATTGGGTTTCCAACGCTTTTATCTTGGCAGACTGAGTAGTCCAGTGCATGTGGGACAGCAGTACAGCTAAATCCCAGTGTGGCTACTTCTTCAAGGCTGACAATTTCCATCTACCCCATTTTCTTTAACCATTAAAACCATGAAAACGTAAAAATATCCTATTTACAAGTATGAACTGAGAATCCCACATTATATGACTCTTCTGCTGTGATCTGTTTAGGGGGAAGAATATAAATTAAGCCTATTTATTATTTGGCTTTAAATTCTTGTGATTTTTTTATGATGCACCATGAGTTCTGCAGGTCATGAAGATGTGTCTACATTTTTGTTAGGATTCAGTTAAACTGAGCCTAGAGATATCAAAAACCACCCTCTTTGTCTATAAAATTAAGGTCATAGATAAAAAAATCTCCAGAATACAGAATTTCAACACAGAAACACCAGTAAACAACTATGTTATATTTATAGTTACATTTATATTTATTCACTGATCAGATTTTCAGTGGAGTCTAGAAAAACTAGACACTTGCTATGATAAGAAGCAATTACCACATCACTTTCAGGTTAAATGATTTTATCCAAATGTCAGTAAGAAATTTACTCAGTTATTTTTATGCCAGGTTATTTTTATATACATGGCCATGGATTATTCAGCACACATACAGAAACAAGTAAATTGAGCAGTTACTTACCAGATTGTACAGCACTGCAGAAAATCAGATGGAGTATCAGTAGCTTAATTCAAATTCTTTAAAAGTACATCAAGACTAACAGAATCATTCTCCTTTTCCCATTAATATAATATTCCTTTTTTTCCTTCTAAACTCAACAGTTTTTCATTATAAAAGAGATCTTTCTAGCAATAAAACACACTTTTTTTTGTGTAATTAACAGGGCCAAGAATTTTCTAACAAAGCTACAAAAATCAATTAGTGATAAGGAAAATGTTTTGTCCCACTCAGATTTTCTTCTCAAACACACTTCAGTTTTATGCCCTTCTGTCCCACAGATGCGTGTGAGCTGTTCAGGCTGTTTAAAATCAAGGAGCTTCCTCACAGCCACAGAGTGATATGTGTGTAACAAGGGCCTCATGTGGGAAAGTAGAGTTAGGTCTGCATAGAATTATGCGATTGCACAATAAAACTTGGGAAATATGGTTTCTAATATTCAGTTTCTGCTATTCTTGTCCTGAGGATGATGTTACCCACCAAAGAATACAGGTTTTTCAGCAAAGTTAAAATAAAAAACAAAATGAGAGGCCAGTACTACCCAGCTGGGAGGTCGAGGAACACAAACTCAGTGTTGCCTTGTCCTTCCTGCCTTTGGAATGAGCCCCTCTGTCTCCTGGGAGCTGAGGGCTGCTGCAAAGCACCCTCCTGTGCTGAGCGTGGTAGGGACAGACACACTGCCTTCCATGCTGCTTTCCACCAGCTTTGCTTCCTGGCTCCTTTTTCTGGAAACTGTCCAGCTGCTTGGTTTGTGGGCCCTACAGGAAATTTTGCCAGACCCAAACAGAGGTTTTGCTTTTGAGAAAGTTGAGTTACTGCAGAGAAAACAGGCACAAAGAGGGGATCAAGGATAGAGATGTAGTGTGACAGCAAAGACATTCTCTGATACCATGTGCTTCCAACCTGTCGGTTATATTCAGCAGTCATGTTCCCACTCCCTTGGAATTACCAATTAAAATTCACTTTTATTAATGAATCTTCTCAAAAACATATGACAGCAAATATCCCACACTTATATCTAGTCAGATAAACAAAATGATAAACAGTGCAAAATAAATACTTTTTGCATGACACCAAGACGAATTTCTCCCTCAAATGGAGAAACCAGCCAGCTGCCTTTGTGTGACTAAGTTACAGTGATTGTGCTGCTCATGGAACTGAGCATCTGCTCCAGCTTCTTCCTGTGCTCAGACACCAAACAAGTCAAAGCACTGTGGTAAAATCTGTCTTGGATATCGAATACTCTGTACACAACACAGCAGGCAGCTCCCCTGGTGTGACTCCCCTCTCTTATTCCCTTCCCGCCCATACAAAAAAGGGACAGGTGTTAGTTTTAAATAACTTATTTCATTTGGTGTATTCAAGTGGTTTTTGACTTTATGTACAATTCAGAGCAATTTAAATCTGCGTGGCATGCTTTAGTCTGCAAACACTTGCTGTTCAGATATGCTTAGGAGTGCTGGAAGAGCACAGGCTCCAGAGTCTCCTGCTGTACCCCGCGAGCTGATTCTCCATGAAATCCCTCCCAACACTGCTGAGACAGACCTTTGCCCACTTTATGAGGCAGCATCAGTGTCACTTGCTAAAAATGATGGGTAATGAATTGTCAATAATGTAGATTTTCCTGCTGGCAGCACAATGACAAGGAGCCCTCACATCCAATTCCTTTCTGTGTTAAAAATATTCCAAGCTTAGCCAGCTATAGTATGACCAGTTTACTGACTGCTCACCATATGCCGAGTTTAGAAGCAGTGAGGCCTTCCTGAGGGATTCAGTACATATAATGTGTTTGGAGAATGTGAGATTAACATAAAAAGTGAGCTCTCTGCTATGAGATCAGATGCTGGCAGTGACAGCTTCTAAAGGTGCTGCCTTCTGGAGATGGCATTTCAAATAGGAGCTCATTGAAAATGAAATGCACAAAGGCTTGCTGAAAAAGTAAATCCAACTTAAATTTTAGATCCTTGTGCACTCTATGCTTTTTTTGAGAAATGAAATCTTCAGTGATGCATTTATACCTGCAGATGAAAATACATCTGATTTGTCACAAAATCATTAATGAATATCCAACACTGTGTGCTCTACCTGGATAAAACGGATCTGCTGGCATGTGAGCCCATGTGATGGATTTTCACTTGAGTAGCTTCAGAAATACTTGGAATGTGTTTTCCTTTTTCCCTTCCAAGTTCCTTCTTCTTGCATCTTTTTGTTGCTTGTGAGCTGCACAGACCCAAAAGCTGATTAAACACCATGAGTCAGAGCGTTCCTTTCAGGACTTCTAAGCCAAGAATCAACATCGGAGAAAATCATTAGCATGGGTTTCTAGTCCATGAAACATCATTCTCTTCCTCTGAATTCTGAAACACAAAGAGAGGATTTTAATTCACCCGCAAGGTCCTGTCCTTTGAGTCTTTTTAGGTAAATTGACTTTGTGTAATGAAATTTTCATTGCTTCTGGGAATAAACAGAATAATATGTTTTTAAAAGCATTGCCTACATCAGAATTGCTCCATTTCTAGTTGCAGACTATATCGAGGAGCAGTATTACAAACCATCAGATAACCAGGACAACATTTTAAAGAGTAGCTCTTAGAGATGAATTTATGTCCAGTGGGAAGGGCTGCCTGAGCAGAAACCCCAGTTTGGAAGGGTGGGAGTCAGGCACACAGCAGCCTGTCCATCCTAACCCTAACCCTCTCCCGCACAGGCAATGCCCAGTCAGTGGAGCCATCTCCCGCTGCAGCAAGGCTCCCAGCACTGTTCCACACACACCAGGGAGGAGAGGAGAGTGGCAGGTCGGGCCCTCAAAGTCCTTTTCCTGCACAGATCCAGCAGCGCCTCCTGCTGAGCGAGATCAAGGGAGTGTTTCAGGCACTCCCGGGTTTTTGTGCAGCCCTGCCCTGGTGCTGCTGCTCTGCATTCCTGGTGAATTGGTGCTACAGCTAGGAGCACTTCAGAACTGCAAAGCGCTGGTGATAATGGCATTCAGTGCTGCAAAAAGCTCTGCCTCCCACTGCACTTCTACATATTAAAAATGAAGGGGATAAAAGGCCCCCACAAATGCCAGGCTCCAGCATCAGGTCTGAATCATTAATGAGAAGCAGCAGATTCCATTTCTCCTTAAGTGCAAAATTTATTGCAGCCTGAACTGCTGTACCTTGGGCTGGTGCATGGACAGTGCTCCGTTGATTTCTGTCTGGATCACTGATTTTCCCTGCAAGATTGAATGCCATTTGATAGGTGAATTTGTGGGTTCTGGATACGCTCTCAGCTGTAGAGGTAGAGGACAATGGCCATTATTTCTCAGTCCCTTTCCCCCTGGTGGCCCATTGCATGCTTGGTTTCAGGGTGAACATGTTCACACTGGAGTCCTTCCTGTGGGAGAAGAGCAGATGAGGACATGGTCTCATCTGCTGTCTTTTCCAGCCCTTCCCTAAGGAGTATAATGGCTACATATGGTTTTGTGAGACTTACTCCTCAGTCCATATGAAGAAACTTCTGAGCATGTGTTTACAAACAAAACCACACTTTCCTCAGGGCTGTGAGGGAGATTTTCAGGATAACTGCCTGTCCAGGTCTCACTTCTTTGCCAAAACAGATGTTATCATGTGCATTTCCTGCAGCAGGTTTTTCTTTTAACAGCATTTCACTCCCTCTCCTAGTGAATGCCTCTACATTCATTAAATAGAGTTTCAATACCTCAATATCATGTAAATTTAAAGCAAACAAACAACAAACCTCATGCATTTTCTCATAGTAGTCTTTGGTTCAGAAAGCAGAGTGGCCCAGGGATTCTGCCAGCACCTCCATAGTTTACTGTGCATCCCAGTGATCAAAGGATGCAGCTCTTGTTCTCTCCATGTTACAGGTAAGATTGGTTTGATTACAATGGACTTGCTTCCAGAAAAAGTGAAAATCCAGTGAAGTATCTCACACAGACAAGATTCATCAGCCTGGGAAGATCTCATTCTGCTTCTTTGCACTGCATAATATTTACCTTACTTTTTACGGTTGAATCCTATCTAATAGACTCTGTTTAAATGAAAATAGTGCCAATTATTCAATATATTAACAGTATTACAATAGTCCATGGGAAATAACCAAGAATAATTTGTGCTGGACAGAACTTTGCTGAAGTTGGTGAAGCCAGTATTTTCCTTGAAAAGCATGAAAGATAAAGCCAATGATAACATTTACATTATTAACAACTTACTCTTTTTTTCTACAAGCACAGTGTAGGTGTATGACATTAAGACTATTTCTCCTGCATGAAAACCTGGAACTCCTATATATTTGCTTTGTGATGACTGGAAAAGTGAAAATGAAGTGAGGCAAGTAAATGTCCTGCTTGTTTCTCACATCTCACTGTGCAGACAAGACAAGCTGCAGTTTGCAGCACTTTGTTTCACTTTCACAGAGCCTTGTCTTTAATTGTGTCTCATTAAATGGCAATACAACACTGAACTGGCACAGTGCACGAGCACTCCTCTAGCTCCTGCTTGGGCTGATCCTCTGTAGCTAAACTGTCTAAACCCTGCCAGCGCTCTCCAGCAAACAGAGCCANTGCAGCTCATGTGTCCACTGAAAACAGGCACCAAATCATCCTTTGTTTTCTTCAGTAGTTACATTAATGCTGCTCAAAGGAATTGAGCATTCAGGTATAGGGTCTTCTGAAAATTAACAGCTATTCTAATCCTGTTGCTTTTATTTCATGTGCTAAATAGTAAATTGCTTTTGACTTTTATTGCCCAATGAATTATTAACTTCAAGTGGGAAAGGCAATTTTATAGTATCTCATAAAAAGCATTTTAAACATGATGGTTATTATACACTTTATGTCTCTACCACAGATTGTTTGGAATGTTTTAACTGTGATATGAGATTTTAAATATTGAACATATTGGGTGCCAGTGAATATTTCAGAAAACACAGACAAGCTCTTCTGGCTTCACAGTTTGTATTATTAAACTGTCATAAGGTGGGGAAAAGCCTCTCCTGTCATGAGACTCTGTCAAAGAGAGAGCACAGAAATGTCTTTGAAGAGAACTTGCCATTGTAAAGGTCTGAAAAAAGGCAAGGGAGAAAGAAAATAAGAAACATGAATGTAATGGAACAAAAAGATAGAAAGCTGGCTGGGATATTATAAAAGGGGTTTGTGTTTCATGGAGTCACAGTTCTGAGCTGTAAGGCTGCCTTGGCAGATGAATGGCACAGGTTAGAGAGCTCTCTGTGCAACTGTCAAGCTGCAGGATTTAAGCTGGGATTCCAGCAAGTGTTTCAATCAGATAGGGAAATTTAAGGAGGAATACTGGCTGCAAGGCCCCACTCTCAGGCAGATAGAGGCAGATCTTCTGTCAAAGCACAGTTCTCAGTTTGAGGGAAGTAAATGTTACCTGATACCTTCCAGACCTGTGTGTTTGGGTGTTCTGTTTTTTCTTTAAATAATAGAAAGAATTTTAATAACAACACTTAAAACAAAAAAAAATATTTTCAGATGATTGTGAACTGGTCATGACTGCCTGGAACTCCTGAGTCTCACAAACTCCTCCTACCTTAACAGCAAGTACTTCCCTTGTGTAGACTGTCCTAGGAAGATGTGATGTTTTCCACTACCTGACACTAAGGTAATCATTTTGGGGGGAAAGGTTTTATCAACAAGCTGACAATATGGAAATGGATGTATTCACAGATCAGAGAAACTGATAAAAAGGGTTAACCATGGATCTAGGAATGTAAAAAAAAAAAAAAACACCAAAACCTTTCGTTGTTGAAATTTCCTAATCAGCAAAAATTTACTTTGCCTGTATGGATAAAAAAAAGAAAAAAATACATACCTACAGAGAAACAAGTTTTAGGAATTAGCAGATATGCACAAATACTTAAAGCATGCCTACACTGTAGAACTGTATTGCAATAACCTTTCTGGAGGTACTGACACATCTGCTGCTATTCAACGTAGTGCGAGCAACGTTTCATGCTAATCTGGCAAATCCCCTTGATCTAGAAAAGATGGAAGACATTGCAGAGGTTATCTTTTACTTTCATCTTCTCTGTCTATTACCCAGGTCTTTACCTTATAAGTCACCTTTGTCTCACCTGCTCCTTACCCCATAACTTTCCTTTTGAAAGAGCACATTAGCACAGTAAGGAGATGCACAAATTGCCTCTTCTTACACAAAAATTATGACAGTCTCTGGAGTACAAGAAGGATGCTTGTCATTTATCTGCTATTTAGACATGCTCAAGTGGGCATACTCCATACCCTGCATGGGTCAATACTGTGTGTAAATAATACAATTCAGCCCAAGTTTAACTGACCAAAAAAAGATGGAGGCTTCCCCATTAAGGCTCAAGATGAAATAGCAGTTTTCCTACATACACTAATCATCCAATGTGTCTCTGTTCCCTTGAGGTCCAACCCTTCTTTAAAATTCCACAAGAGAGGATTGCCTTTGCTTTCATGTTCCAGATTTTCCATCCAGAAAATAATGTCCTGTGTATATTGCATAAATAGAGAAAGGGGAAGTCTCCTCACAGAAGGAATTATAAAAAGCCAACTAAATTCCAACAGAACACAAGCTATTTGTCCCTGTAACAAATTTCCACAGTTACTGTTGTCTGCCTACTCTATGCCAGTTCAATGGGCTTCTGATACATTTTGTTCCTTTCTGTGGAAGTAATAATTCATGTTTCCTTGGATCTCACTGAAGGATTCCCAAGAGCAGACCTACATGTTTGTGAGTGTGCAGACACATGTGTAAGAAACAGTTCTCCCAGCAAAGACTGGTTTTTTGGTTGTGGCTTAACCAAAGACTCACCAGCAATGTGCAGATTTACCGAAATGCAAACACTTCTTCTCCACTCAGATTTTCCATGTCTGCACAGCAGTTATCTTTCTAGTGAAGTTGTGTTATTTTCCTCATCAAGTCCTCAAAGCAAGGGCTTCGTGTAATAAAAGGTAAGGAAATTTATACTGCAGACTGATTGCTGGTTTACTTTGCTTGTTTGTGGAACAAGGATGGAATTGATGTTACCTAAAGCTTCTGTGGTCAAACTTAATCCATTAAAACATTTCCATCAAGCACAGACTCCATGCTAAATAAACAATGAGTAAGTAAAAACTCATTGGAATCATGAAGAGGTGGGAGTTTCACTTGTGCACTGATCTTTGTTCATGACTTTATTTAATCTCACTGTGAATGCTCCAAATATTAAGAACTGACTTTCCAAGTAGGAAGCATGACTGGAAAACAGTGCCACTGGTGAAAGAAATTTCTAGCAGCTCTGCTTCCTCTTGACAATGAAGCAGAATAAGTGAGAGGGAAAGTCATGGTAGTCCTTATCCAGGGGGCATTTTCTTTTGTCATGGAGCCTTTTATCACATGATACAATTACATAGAGAAGCTGGAACAAGCAAAAGCAAATGCTAAATATCTGAGTTCATGTTTCAAAAAGCAACCTGTTAAGAGCAATGATGTTAAATAGATGATACTGCTTAAACAAAGCAGGATCTGGGCATTTTCAGAAAAAGACTTACATTAAATCAGCAGTCAAACAATGCCCTTGAAAGAGGATTCTTCATTGTCATGAATCAGGAGGAGGAAAGCATTTCTCAGTAATAAATGGTGATGCAAAATGGATTTTCCTGTCATGGTGCAAAATTCTATTGTCAATAAGATTAGCTGGATGTTAAAAACCAGAGGTGTTTCTGTCTGAGATATAAACATTTTTAAAAGAATAAAAATTGCCACATAAACGCAAAGGAGAAGCTAAAATACAAAGCAGTGCAGGTGGCTGTTTTAAACTTGAAAAGCAGCTCACCCTGGACAGTGAAATGGAGGAGGATCTGTTTTGCTGAGAAAGCTTTTTTGTTTTCCAGCCAGATGAAAGGCTTTGCATAAAAAGGAAAAAAAGACAATGTACACAAAGCCTCTGCCTTTCCTGCTCTAGGAAGTAGCAGCTTGAGTGAAGTCTGAGGGGCCTGGGGCAACTGTTAAACAGCAGTTCTTCACTTCCCTGGCTCAGTGTGACCCCAAGTAGCTGCACGGCCCCAGATTTGGACAGACAAGAGGAAAAGGCAAAAATAACGTCCTGTAGTAAAAAAAAAATATTTTTGTGATATGTCAGCAGACATGGATTTAGAAACCAAACTGCACAAACATGAGAAGATGCATTGAAACTCCAGCATGGGTGTTGAGCCACAGCAGGCTGGATTGTTTTACACTCAGCTGGGGAATTTTCCAAGGTAGTAAAGTGTGCAAATCCAGAGGTATGAGTAACACTTACAGGCATCTTACAGGTTCTGTAAGAAATCTCCTTCTTTCCATACTTCAAAGTTTTCAGACAAATACAACAAGTACAGAAATTAGATGAGGCAGATGGAATAAATGGAATTTAATGCAGTCATCACAAATTAAGACTCATGTAAAGATAACATTGTCTATATTATCGTGGGCTGATCATCTGCAGGCTACCTAAAGTTCTTTTGCTGCCTTACACCCCTTAGTTTAGCACAAAATCATTGTGGCCATAGCAAAATCTGAGTACAAACAATCAACAGTCAGGTTTTGACACTAACAGAAGGGGATTTCTTGGGCCAGGTGCTCTCGTTGACTAAAGACAGGCTTATTAATCTTTCATTTCAAGTATACTGCTTGACAAGCCTGCCCTAATTTCCACATCACATGCTCACCTGCCAGCCTGTGACACCAATTCCTGAGCACAGACCCGAATTAGCATATGACCTTTAGAAAGTTAGCTCAGAACGCAAGTGCATGTCCAAAACTCACATAGAAAACTCATCTTTTCTTGGCCAAAACCAATAAGAAGCTAGGAAAACACTGCAGGTTTTGAGCACAAGGAAAGAGCACAAAAATAGGGAGTTTACAGGGTGCGATTTACTTGTGGCAAAAATTGTAACTTTCCTGCATTCACAGCCCACAGTTGCAAGGAAAAAAAATAGAAAAAATTTAGTGTTCAATAATATCAGAATAACACTTAAAATAATTGAATTAATGTCTTCAGACTGCTGAGGAAGAATGGGATATAGAGGAAAACCTATGTAATTTTTGAGGAAAATTGAATAGTCTACTGTTTCACCTCGAGTGTTCTGCTGAAACAGTGCTTTAACTTTGGTGCCTTGTTTTTTTCCAATGTTTTTAAGAGGAAAAAATAAACACAGCCTTACAGAGCATTTGAAAAAGTAACTATATAGATATATATATAATTATATATATATTTATGTATTTGTATAATAGTTGTATCACAATTTCTTTCCCCTGTGGTTTTTCCTCTCTTCCCATATGATTGGAAGCCCCAAGCTGAGGCATTTCAATCAACTCACTCTATAGCCAGTGGAAGAAAAAAGGACCTCTAGAGAGCACTGCAGCATATAAATTGTGAATCACATTCAGCAAGGCCCTCTCCCTTCTCTCTCCACTCTCAGGAGAGCCTTGGAATGTTCTCAGTTAAATGGGAAAAAAGATAGATCCACATTCCAGGTGTGAGGCAGCAAATAGGTCTCCATTGCTTTAACGATATGAGGTGCCTGTCTGAAGCTGCTGGAAAAGAATTCCTTGTTTCAATGATTTCCCTGATTAATTTTATTTTTTATTTTCCATAATTAACTACAAACTAGACACATTTACCTGATTTAATATAGCATCACCAGAATTCAGATGTCCTGGCATTTTGAGCTGACCGGGTTCTTTTTAACTTTAAAGAAGTGGATTGAATTTTCAAATACTCAAGTTGCACAAACAATTTTTTGTGTCCATTTATAAAATCAGAAACTTATACCAGACTGTTGATCCAAAAGCTACAGTTGCTAAAAAATACTGTTGCAAAATACAATGTTGAAAGACATGGTCTTGAAAATTGTCTTTGTGCCTGTACTGGTAAGAAACAAAATACAAAGTTTTATATTTTATGCCAATGTCTTTGCAACACAGTGTGCTTGAAGAAGTGTATTTTTGTTTTAATAGCTGGTTTTTCAATGGAATCAAGGGTATGATGCACAAGTCTCTTCAAAGAATGATGTCCTGATTTTATCTATTCTTCTAAAAGTTGCTTCAAAAGAATTTTAGGCACTACACAAACCCGAGGCCAAAAAACTCAATACTAATGAATTGGTAATATGATCCTTTTTAGAGGCAATTAAATTTTCTTGACCCTAAAATAATTATAGTTAAGATGAACCTTTAATTTTCATTCCCTGCCCACTCACATTATCCTTTAACACAAAATTATTTTTTCCTCTACTTTGTGTGCTAAAGTTTCCTTCCCACAAATCAAACTTCCCTTTCACTTTCCATGGAAAAACACTGAACTTGGTAATGTTTTTGCAAGATTTATCCCCAGTGCCTTCTGGAATGTTTAATCAAAGGTACCAATAGATACCACTTCTGTTTCTTTTAAAATAACCAGTCAGCTTACAAATAAGTGACATTTTAAATACTTTGTGCTACTTCCAGCAGTGTTCTACTCCAGCAAGCAAAATGAGACATGACACAAGCAGTGTAACTCCATTAAATGACAAATATTTCTCATGTTCCTGAACTCTGAAGTTATGTTAAAAGACAAAAAGAATTCTACTTGCATTTTGTCTCAACATTCCAGGTCTATAAATTGCAGGTGGCTAGATGACATCCAGAAAAAAAAGAAAAAGAATTCAGGGCACAATAGTTTATCCTGAACAACCAGAAGTCAAATGTTGCAGTAAAAAACTTTTAGAAAGTCAGCGAAGGAGTAAACTTAACGTCTAATAGAAGCAAGAAAATGTAGCCCTAGCTAAATTATGTTGCCTGGCATGGTGGGGTAATTGTTAAAAGCTTTCAAGCTTTTGTATGATTAACAGAATTCCAGCATTATGTAAACATGATCAGATTAGTCTTAACATTTTATGCAACAAGCTGTGCTTTAGCAATTGTCATTTTGTTTTGATAGGCAGAGAAAATATTATTGATATTGACATAATAACATCCTTGTTTTACTAACTTTATTAAAAGTAGTTACAAAATAGAAAATTTCATAAATACATAATTCAAATTAAATCTTGCAAATGTGCCCAGCTTTATCAATATGATTTCTTTTTCCACTGGCAATATGGATTAATGACTCCCTCGTTCTGCTCCAAAAAAGACTGTTTTCTCATTTGCTAAACAGTTGCTAAATTGGTGAAACACACCCAACATATGGGAGCCCCAAAGGACTGATGCTCTTCTGTCAGTCTTTTAGGACTCAGGGTAAGTAAGGACAAGAGACAACTAAATACAACGCTACAAAAAACCCTGCAGAAATACCAATTCATCCCACAATCTGTCTCCACTCTTCAATTGCAGCGACATCAACCGTAGCATTGATTTCTATTTCTCGGGCCTTCCTTCACAAGGGCTGCTATTTAGATTACTCTCTCCTTTGAACATTTCTCCATTTGCTTTCCATCTTTGACTTCCTCACAAACAGGTTTTTGCTTTTTCCTCACCTATCAGCTCATTCCCATTTCAGCCTATTATGGCTCCCTTCCATATTTTATTTTTTTCTTTATGGTAGAATTCCTTCCAGCCCTTTTTTTACAGAGAGTGCTGTTCCAGTCACCTTTCTTTTCTTTACAGCCACCTTGTAGGAAGGAGATTTTCCTGATGGGGTCTTCTCACAAGTAACAGATTCAGGAGGAAAGAGATTCAAGTTCTGTCAGTGGAGGTTTAGGTTATTTGGAAACATTTCTTCAAAGAGAGATTGGTCAGACCCTGGAACAGGCTTCCCAGGGCTCAGAGGTGGAGTCAGTGCTCCCAGAAGGATTTAAAAGAAGTGTGGATGTGGCACTTGGGACAGGTGGGACATTCACCTCAAACATCACACTTAAAATAACATTCATCAAGAATATTATTGGGGCAACATTGACAGCTGTGGAATATCTATCATTTAATGTTGTATATTAGTTTTAAAAACATTCTTCCTGCCTGATACAACTTAGAGACTTGTTAAACAGAAACTAGAAACAGAAGAATAATGTTGTACTTCAGAAATCCTATGTTCCCGTGGCATTTCAAAGTTCCTCTTCCTGCAACTGCTGTGGGTTTCATTTGTGGTCCTGGAAAAGTCAGTCCTCATCACCCATAAAAATAGGATTTAATTCCTTCCAATCTCATTCTGAAGCAAGATCCAGCTTGATTTTAAACTTATTGGGTACAACTTTGCAATCAATTCTGCCATCAGATCCTGTGCTCAGGATCCTGGGAACATCCTATTATCTGGGATGCCCTGGGTGCTCTCATAAAACGAGCAATAATCACTACCATAGAAATAATTGGCACAAAGACACACATTAGTGCACACTCCAACTTGGCCAGCCCATGAGGCACTGAGATGACATTAATTGGGGAGTTGCAGTGATTTGGGCCAAGTACTGCCATGCAGACATGATGGGAACTCGCCTCAGTAATTCCTGCTCACAAAACCAGATGAATTTTAAGGCTAAAAACTTTCCTCTTAAAGCCCTTTTCACATCTACTGACAACCTTCATTGTTAGCTGCTAACTCGCTTGGGTGTGTTGATCTGCAAGTCTCATTTGAATACATTATTATACTGCCAGAAGAAACAAAATAAACTTAATTAGAGGTCACATCACTTCCAGCTCAAGTTAATTAAAAGCCTAATCAAACCTTTTGGGAAACAGCAGCCTGTCAGTGAAAAAATGGTAAGAGGAATAAATGGCATTATCCCCACAGTAAGGACAGTAATCTGTCTGAATGCCTTTTCTTCCTCCCCCGGCCTGATTTTGCACAAAAAGAAACACACAGGATAGTATATATACTCTCACATAACATTCATACTAAATAAATGAGTTTGCAGCTTTCCCTCAGTCTGGGAATCAATGCCTGTTGCAGGAGGAAATGGAGGAATGATGCTGCACATCTTTATGCTGCCTAGCACATAAAAATGATCAGCCATTACAAGGTCAACTTCCCAACTCAACTGCATTTGGGAAAAGTATGGAAACCAGCTGGAGGCCTAACAGGACTGAATCTCCAATTATCAAAGATGAGATAGGCAAAACTTATGGGGTGCACACTGCAACTGCTGCTGTCAGCACACCTGAGCTCTCAGAATGCACTGACCTGCTATGTAACCTGGAAAAGCCATTGCCTCTCTTGGATCTTTGCTTTGGCCATTTAAATCTGCTCACAAAATGTGGATTTCAGACAATGTTTGCTTCTTGGTAAAACACTCTGTTCACTTACTGCTATAATACCAATTAGTACCAGCAATGTTGTAAGGAAGATACAAAGAAAGACATTTCTCACATACGAGGTCTAACGAGGAAAAGTTCTACCAACAGATGCTGAAAAATGTGATACTCACTTGTTTCATATCACCAACAATCTCATGTGACAGCCTCTCCTATCAGGGGCCCACACATGAAATTTATAAAAGGTAAATACTGATTTTTCAATAAAAATTGTTTATTGGACTTGAAGAGAAGTCCTGAACAGAAAGCACCTAAGGGGAAATCTGGAATACTCAATATGTTCATTATCTGTTTTTCTTCAACCCCAGGTACTTGCAGAGTCTGGCAAGAGCCAATTAATTTTAAGCCCAACTGCTTCCTTGGGCATTGTAAATAATATTCATTGTTGAACACAAAATCTCAAATTGTGTCAAACTAACAGCTCAGTATCATGTCCCTGTTCCATACTGGATTCATAAAATTCCTAAAAAATGAGATCCAAACGTGTGCTTCTGAATTTTTCTACTTGTCCTCACCCCTATTTGCTCCTCCTGGATGATGAGCTGTTCAAGCTGAGCTGATGGTTTTCCCCAAAACAACTTTTTATGCCAAACTCTCAGAAATCACATATTGATTTCAGTGTTGATTTGAAAGGAAAATCCAAAGTAAAGTTTCAGAAGACTTTATTTTGAAATTAAAATTCAGGGACGTGAAGCTCCATTTAAAATTTTATCCTTAGCTATGCTGTCTGTTCACATCTGTTCTGGATTGCTCTTGCCATAATTTCATGACACATAGAATATTATTGCTACTCCTGAGGGCTCCACTTAATGTTAACTGAAAGGCATTATCCACTTAGATGAAAATATATTTCCTATTTGTGGGAAGAGCAAAACCACAAGCATGGCTGTGTTTTCCTGGATTGTCCCAGAGCAGTCACTTTTCTTACACATTTGAAGCATCCAGGTTTACCTGAACAGAGCAAAACCAGCTTAACATGGAAAAGCAGAAAGCAGACCAGGAAGAAATTGCTAACATTGGATATGTCAGCATTTCATTTTGGTATTGTTTTTCTCTTGTGACCCGTTTTCAGGGAGGGAGAGTTAGGAACACACACAAATTTGATTTTTCACCTCCTGTCAGTCTCTCACAAATGTTGTTCTCAATTTCAGCACCAAATGGAAATATCTAACATGGTTTACAGATTTTTGCAGCTGAGCAAATTCTTAATACAGATGAACATTTCAGTTGCAAATCAGGGCTAAAATGGAGATTTATTATGTCTGGAACTCAGCTGGAAGAACTTTTATTCCATTTTCCTTCTCATGACAGTTCCCACCCAGCCAAACAACACGCATTGTATGCTACTCATAAAAATACATCTGTGCTTAGAGTGAAGGTGGGCTTAGAGTGAAGGTGGGCACAAATTTCCTAATCAGATGAAAGAATTAAGGTCAGCCTTCATCAGAGAAAATGAAAGAAAATTCAGGAGAATTTTCTTCATTAAAGAGAATTCTGCTTCATTTAAAAATAAAAGACTACTGAGATCTACTAGAAACCATGGAATCACAGAAGTGTCATAAGTGCAGGGAGGCCAATATCTAGGAATGCTAAAATCAGAAGGAAAAAGCAATCAGTGCTAAAACAAAGTACCAGAAATTATGGATGTCAGGAATGAAAGAGAGATGTGTCATGAAAGGAAAACAGATAAGTGGATATTGAAAGGAAGGTTCATTGGAAAGAGAAAGATGAAGGATAAAGTAAAAATCAATGAGAATAAAATATACATAAAGTGAATCATAACAGGATGCTTGTATTTTGTCAGATGGAGTCATCAGTCTGTGAAAAGCAATAAACATGCAAAGCTGTGGAAAAAAGAACTAGCAGAGCTGGGTTGGAAATGCACTGGAGCTTCCCTGGGGCAGCACAGTGCCAGGGGCTCCCCTGAGCTCCACTGCCACAGCTTTGGAGTTTCGGTGCCTTCCCTTCAGAACAGAGGAGAGCCATTTCACAGGGATTGTTAGCTCTGAGTGTCAAAGGCAAAGCTGGTACACAGGAGCTTCTTGGGCATGCAGAAACATGAGATCCTCAGAGTGCTTTGCACTCTTTCGAACTCGGGCAAGCCAAGCTCAAACCAAAACCAGAGTTTGTGTAACCTTGGTGAGCATAGGAAGCCAAGCCGGTGATGGTGAGTGTAGACAGATCATGGCAGATTCCATCGGAGCACAGAACAAGAAGTAATGGAATACTATCGGCTCCTTGAAAAAAGCACAAGACAACAGCAGTCCACACAGACCACAGTATTCAAGCCATTTCTAACATTTCTGAGCTCTGGGAGGGAATTTTGGCTGCAGTTTGTATAAATGAGAGATGGGGTTCATGATATAGACTTGATTTGGAAGTCACTGCTATAGTAGCAAATGGCTTTGTGGAAAGAATCTTGGGAGTTATTACATCTTGAAACTCTCCTCCTCTAAAGCAAGCTTTTGAATGAGGAAATGTTCAGGTTTGGAGCAGAAGAAATAAAGCCCTTTCCAGGATTATTTGCCAAGCTTTCTATGAAACAGGAACAGACACTGATGCTACGGATCCTGCAGGTGCTTTTCCTGGCTGCCTGCCACATCAAGGGCCTGCTTAGCTGTGTCCTCCCTCCCTAAAATGTGCCAGAGTCAGCTCAGGTGGAACAAAAAATTTTCTCCCTACCAAGTGGAAGTTTCCAGGCAGATTCTTTTGTAAGAGGGATGTAGCAGCAAATCTTTAGCTCTTGTTATGCACGTACCTCTCCTTGGCGCTCCTCACTGGAACTCTGACATGGATAAATTCACCTCATGTATTGAAGTCAACCTGGTAACCAATACATATATGTAGAATTTAAAGTACCAGCTCCTATTCTACGGAAACAAGATAACCACATTCTTTTTTGTTACAATATTTTCCACAGTGATACGGAAAAAAAAGATGCAGGATTGTCCATCCTCTTCTCTCTACCCCCACAAAAGGCCTGATCTTTATTTCTCACAACTGCTGTTCCTTGCTCAAATACCACCTTTATCACTGCTAGATATGGTCTCTCATTTCCAGAGCCATACACAACTCTACAGCATACAGACACCACATCACTTCGTGCTTGGTTTCATACAGGCTTTTTTTAATCTTTTCGTCTGAAACTTTCAAAAGAACAATTTAGGGTGAAATTGCAAATAAACCTTCAGAAGTGCCTAATTCATAGCAGAGAATGCTTGTTAATATTAGGAAATGTACTTGATGCACTACTTAAGGAAGTTCAAAAAGCTGTTTGAATCACTGCTTAAAAAAATTCTATAAGCTTAACAGAACAACAAAATAAGTCATCTGTGAAAGGTTCCCTGCCTTTAACAGGACACCTCAGTAGAAAAACTGAAGGAGTCTGAAACACAAGAACCCATTTCTTCTGTCACAATGATATTTCTTATTTTAATGTATACTAAATACTGTTATTCTTTTTCAAAAAATATTAATATCAGCCCTGCTACTTGACGATTTCTTAGGAGTCTATGGAGTTTTCTTCCTCTCACACACTCATTCCATTATCCTGGGCTCAAAACCTCTTCTGCTACACTTAGTCTTTTTACATCTGAGGGATGGGGAAGGAGGAATAAATCTCTATGCTAAAAGTACACAAAAACTTCAAAATTGTTTTAAAAGTAAATCAGACATCTGTTGTCCTTCAGGATTTTGCCATTCTGTCACTTCAGAATAGCTCTTTACCTCTCTACATTTTCCAATGCACTTTAGGGGAAAGGGTGGGAATGTTCTTGGAAACACTGACAGTGATGAGTTCCAGATGCAGACACCGATGCATCTCGTCTTTATTGATCATTTTCTTCAGGAATAGGCTGTGTGATTCCATACCAATAAAAATACTAGTTATTATAGAGCATTTGGATACTCTGGAGTGCTGGGTGTTGTCCACAAGCATACTTGAATGTTAATCTCTGTGCCTGAATCTTCTACAGGACAGTAAAGCAGAGCTTACAGAAAACATATACAAATTATTTTAGCATTAATTAATTGATTGCATAAAACATCACACGGCCTGAATTAGCAGGCTTACAGCAGCATTTCTGAAACTAGGACTGTTGGGAGGATGGACAGCTTTAAACATCTGCAACTGGCAGTAGTTCACTTGCTCTCAGGCTAAGCATAGGAAATCACTGGCTAGATGTGAGTATTCCAGCCAGGAAAGTGCTAGTGAACAAGGGTAATCGTATAAGAGCCCTTGTGACCAGTCACAACCAGAACTGATTTCTTGGTCTGAGTTCAAGCCATTCCCACTTCCAGGTCCAAATTGAAAGTTTAAAACTGACCTGGCTGCTTTGGACAACTTCCCCCTTCCATAGTTCAGTGTTTGCCACAGCATTGGTGTGGCATCTCTTCATCATATGGATCACATCACTAATGCAGATCTGAATCTAAACAAATACAAGCCCCAACTTTGATGCCTTTAATAAGTGTTTTATATTGAAGAAGAATTTAATATTTCCTTGTGACTTGTTGACAACTGATACTGATCTGACACCATTTTCCTCCCCAAACGTGTTTCAGAACTGGAAAGAATAAATGAGGGGTATGAAAGGAGACTATTAAATGTGAACTGTCGCAGGTTAACCCCACCTGTCAAGTAAGGGCCATACAGCCACTTGCTCATACCCCCAGAGAGTGGAAGAGAGTTGTCATTATATTGCAAAGGTTCCGCAGTGCTAGAGTTTTGTACCTCCTTGATGTTTCTCGTAGACAGCTCCTCTAAGCACTGACTCTTCTTGCAGCAGCCAACAGACTCCAGCTCCCCTCAACCAATCAATCCACTGTTTTATAGCACTCTTCTTATTGGCTACAGCTGCAACTCCTTAAGGGGTAAGATTACTTTCTATACTACCTTTATTTTCTTATATTGTATCCCTCTACAGAAGAGTGTACAAGATTTATGTGAATTGAGATTTCCTTGTCACACCAAGTACAAATACCGAGCAGCCCCTTCCCCCAGGCACAAGCTCTACTTGCGCTTCATAAGGTCTCATATGACAGATGCCTGGCAAGTTCCTGAGATCCTGGGATCCTGCCCTGACAGGCCAGCACAGAACATGGGACTCTCTTCTAGTGCCCAGAAAAGAGCTGAAGAAAAGCTGAGGGAGAAGGGCTGAGATGCTGAATTTGGTGGAAATTGTTTTCTGCTGATGCATGAATGGATCTGCTACAATTTGTGTGAGAATCTTTTTTTTGCTTGGTTTGTTTGGATCATGAGAAACGGGGAGGTCAAAGCATTGCCTTAATTATAATCTCTTTCTAATTCTTGCAATTTTAAAAGGAAAATGATATTATTATTTTACATAATGGTATGCAGCAGAATCTGTGTTTGAACAATAACCACTGCTAAATGCATTAATGTTTCCCTAGATAACTAGTTTTTACTTTTTTCTTCTCTCTTCCATTTATATGCACATTCTCAAAGGGAACATAGTGCTCATACTGTAAAAGGCTTGAATTTTCTTTTTTTTTTAAAGAGTACTGGAATTAAATGAAGACAAAAAGGGGTATGTATGAAATGCAATTTGGTTTTGAATACTATCAGTAATCTCTATGCACCTACCAAGACACATATCTCTCCTATTGAAGATTTGCTTCAGAAAATGTTAAAAGCACCTCATAGCCTGATGTCCCCTGGGTGTGTGTAATGAAGGATGGTGAACATGCACTGTTGAAGCAGCTGTAATGCTTTCTACTGTTTTAAATTCTCTGAGAGTAGGAATTCAGTTCACTTTGCAGTGTAAATTTTGTTGCCCCTTCACCAAACACTTAAAAGAAAAAAATCCCCACCAGTATTGAAATGGCTTTGTTACTTGAGTCAAGTCAAGGTTTAGTGAGTTGATATAAATTGGCATATTTGAGTCAGGTTGTATTTTCTGCCTTTTTAATATATGTTATCTTTATCATGAGGATAACAGTATGTTAACCATATTACCAGCCCCTTGCACATCTTGTAGGCATCCACAAAATACATATGGATTTCCTGCAGACAAAATTCATCCATTGGCCAAACCTCCACCAAACACTTGATTCACTGATAAAACCAGGTAGCAGCAGAACAGGAGGGAGAAGGCTTAAAAAACATTTGTAGTCAACTTGGATCTTATCCCTGCCAGTCATGTGCCAAGGGCTGAAAGGTAATTATTCTTTAATTCATTTTCACACTGTACATCTTCCTTTTTGAACACTACAAGGTGAGATGAAGATAATGGAAACGTGTCTGTTCAAAAGCTGCAGGGAAAAATGAGTCGGCAGCTATGATAGTTTTTACTAAATCTTCACAACTTCTATTTTAGAACAATGTTAGCTCTGCATGTTATTATACAAGTGCACAATGTATGCACACCAGGTGGCAATTTGGGAATGGATGCAGGAGCTGAGGATGTATATAATACTTTTCTCACAGCACACCTTGAATTCCAGGACCATTTCAAAGAACATTTTCATTTTTTTCTTTCCTTATAATGAAGCACATCTTTTGAATAATGGTGTTTTCTGTTAAGATTAATAAACTAGGAGTGGAGGAACACATCTCTTAAACAATGAGAAGTTCTGTTTCATTCTCTTTCCACTCCTGTGAAAGCATTAATATTAAAAGCTGAAGTGGCTTGTGGTTTAGAGTGGGTATGAAAAAAAATCACAGATAAAAGGACTTAAATAACTGTAAGAACAGAACCACTTTATATTTTTATCAGTAATAATGCTCTTCCATTATAAGACAAGCAAAAGTTATTTGCCCTGCATTTAAACTTTAACTAATCTCTTCTGCTCCAACTGAATCCATTGGTCATCCAAGGTATTCTTAACCAAAAGAAGCAATTAAGATTTACTATTATTTATGGACATCAAAACTCTCTTGAGGCCAATTAAGATCTAAATAATCAAAATTACTTGGAGTCTGTATTCCAAGGTATAATCCTACAATGGCAGTAACCTCATCTGCAATGGGGAAGTGAAGCCTTTCCCATTCATTAAGGCAATTACTTTTGCAGGATAGGGTATGAAGAGTAGTTTTGTGCCTATATCCAGTACATGGATTATGAAACCCGAATCTCCTGCATGAAATACATCTGTAATTAACCAAAACTTTCTTGATGAACAAAGCAAATCCATCCACTCTTAGTCTTTTGCAACTGCTCAAGTTTTTTTCATTTCATTCCAGCCCCTACATTCAAACTCTACCTCAATGAATGGCAAGACAGCTCTCTAAAAGAAACAGAATTACTGGGCCGGGTTTTTTTCTCCAAAGAATATCTGCTGCCACCTGTTGACATCTGAAGTGCTCTCGAGTCTTAAATAAAATACAATCAGATTATCAGATGTTACACATACAATTGAACCTCTTAGCAGCCCTTGTAGATATTGTCAATTAGACACTTGAAACTGAGCCATATGTTTCCATGCTGCAATAAAAAAAAGACACAGGGAAGGCTGGAGTCTGTGAAAACTCCCAACTCCTCAGAGTTGGGAGAGAGTGGTACAAAATCATTTGTGTGGCTGTTGGGGAAAGTATTTGTAGTAAAATCAGTGGGAAAATACAAAGGCTGCAGGATGGTGTTTGCAGGGAGGTACTGAGTCATTAGAGGGCACAGGGATGGCAGAACAGCGCATGGCAATGCAGGGCCCAGTATGCAGCTGGGCTGAGCATGAGTTTGGGAATAACAGTGGCTTTGTGCTTCCCTATGTAAATGTACAGGAGTCATTTACAAATTCAAACGAGGAAAGAAGTACTTTGTGAGAGCGTTGAAAACCACAACAAAGTACCTTTATGACTATTCTGCATAAACTCTGTTGTGCTGAGTGCAGGACTTAAAATTTTTTGGGACTCTTACAGTTTTTCTCCCTCAGTACTGCATTCAGAAATCTATGAAGCCATATTAAGAGAAGGAGGCCTCTCTTTTTCCATTATTACATCAGCACCAAAAAGAAAAAGCTATTGGCATGTATATAGACTTTTTCAGATGTCCTGTGTTGCAGTTAATTTGAAATAAGTTAATAAACTGTATTTTTCTCCAGAATTTTATTTTTAAGACAATACCCTACACATCTCTAATACAGTCATGGCCTGTTGTACAGTATCTATGGGCATTAAACCATATTTTGGGGTTTTTCCCCTAAGTTGAATTATACCCTTGCCTGATAAACTTCTTCATCCAACACACAATGTTGCTTTTTCTCTATTCCTTTTCTAATCAACTTGTAAGAGGAAATATTGGTCTAAGTGTGGTGAAATTCTGTCCAGTAAGTGCATCTTCCCCATCTGAAATGCGAATTTTTCTTCTGATTCCTTGCATTGAGAGCACCTTCAGGAGAGTATTCAGATCTTTAGTGCTGATACAGGAGCTGAAACCCCCCTGTAGCAGTGGGGAAGTGCTCTCCAGTTATGGGCAATGTGCACAACTGTTTCCATTACCAAAAGGAAGAAGTCACTCCTGTGGCTTCAGAGCTCTGCTCACATGGCAGACTGTACATTTTCGAGGCATCAGCCTGATCAGTTGGATGTATTTGGATCCAGCATGTGTTTGTTGTTACATTTAGAGCAAATGCACATTTGTTTCTCTGTCAGTTGCTTTGGCTCAGATGGATCCAGGCTCTTACAAGACTCACCAATGTCAGGTGTGGGCTCAGTGCAGAACATCTCCTGGGAGGTGATGCCTGCTTTCCCCAGAGGAACTGATCCTGCTTTCTGCCAGGAACTGACAGCCGAGAATCTCCTACCAGAGCTGAGGCTCTAGAGATCCCCACCAGCACCCTGAAATTGCAATCGCTGCTTCACTTTGCATCTTTGTCCCAAAAAGAGACTTCAGGTCTTTTCAAGGATATTCTGAGTATTTTTCTATGCTGTTAGATAGAATTTTGTTTTAAGAATGTTTTCTCTTTGAAGTTCCCAGCGTGTTTTTTATTTTCTTTATCCACCAGCTGTAGAGTAGAAACTGGAGGCTTGCTAGTAAGTGCTATCAATAAAAATGGAACTAATTAAGTTTCAGGCGTAATCCCCTATTATTATAAATGAGTTCAGTGAGAGATAAGATAATGGAGTAATAAACCCCAAAACCCTAAGATTTAGCAAGGAAATACCAACAGAGGTCTCAATGTTGCATTCTGACCTGAGTGATAAAATAAATGCTTAATCAACTACTAATGATAAGTTTTAAGCATCAGAAGAACCTGGATACAACAGCAATAGAGTCAAGGTTTAGATTACTTGCAATAATTTCACATCTCTTTTGTTATTAATAAAAAAAGCATCCCTGATTTAGAGTTCCTCAAAGAATTTGAAAGGTTAAGAGACAGCAAAAATTGATGCCAGTATAACTAGACACCTCTATGGCTATAGTAATACATATAAAAATAGAGTTTGGATGACGCTCCAAACGTAGAATGCTGAGATTTCAGATCACGCACAACTGTAACCTCAGATTTATCAGAGCAAAATGTTCTGACCCTTGTTGAAAAGTTTGTTTAGAAGCTCAGTTAACACCTGAACAGCAATGTCAAGGGCCATGTTCTTAGATTTTTTTCCCCTACAGGATGCAGAACATTGTAGATGAATATGTTTTGGTTAATCTTCCATGTTGATTACAGAGAAAATTATTTCTTATGCAGCCAGCCAAGAGCAGATCTGTAGCAATGATCTCCAGAATATTATGGCACGCCAATGATTAATTGCCAACATTGCTTGTTCAACCAAGATGGCAACTGAAATAAAGACTGATAATTTTTTTATTTGTAAACACATTTTATGTGTTTACAAAATGGCACATAGCAATTGAAAATAATTTGGGAGGCTGTGGTTGGCCCTAGGGTATGTTTATCAAGCAGATTTACTCTACTGTCTTCTCTTAGATCCAGATTCATGTGTTACAATTAATTACTCCTCAATTCTCTGTTGCATAGATATTTATCAACATGATGTGCCAGGGCTATGCAGTTTGTAGGTAGGGAAGAATTATAAGAGACATTCCTCTAGAAGCTACAGGAAAATTTGTATCAATAGAGACCCAAGGTATGTCTATAGAAAGCGAAATGGAAATCACCTTTCTCTTTCATTTTCTATCTTGCTTTTCCCTTTTCCAGTCTCTTCTGCTCTCTCTCTATGGTGTCCCTAGAAGTGAGTAGCAACTGGGATTTGAGGCTATAAATTTGGGGTAGGAAATGCTATCTTAAAGTTTGACATTTGTTTTAATATCAAATGTGGTATTTGCTTGGCTTGAGTGTAAAAGTTTGCATCCTGCTTCAAATGTGTTTTCCTTTTTTTTGGTGCTTCTTACGAGTCTAATCCTGAATAATTTTGGGGTCAAGTGTAAATACATATTTGTACTTTGGAGTAATCTGCCTGAATCCTTCTTTTCTACTCTTACCACCTGAGGTTAACCGGTTATTTTGATTTTTCTGTTCCATAGCTTTTTTTTTTCTGGCGTCTTGAAATATGTGAGAAGACCAAAGTTAATGGAAAAAAATTCACTTAGGTTGTGATCTTTTTTTTAATCCTTTGTTTTTCCTCAGATAATGGTTTTTCCTTGGGCTATATTCATTAGGGAGTTCTTTTTATAAGAAAGTTTACTTCTGATGAATTAGATGACATAGATGCGTAGTCATAGTGTTTTAGACAATTTCCATGGGAAATGAAAATAAACTGGAGGCAGGGTGTGGTTTTTCTGGTCAAATTTCACTTGTGGTACTCATTAGTAAAGCAGAAACAACATATTCATGCTTTTTTTTTTTTCAGGGAAGGTTTATATTTTACATTAAAATGTTTGTTAAAATGTAAATAATAAGTGATCCAGACCAATAAGTCTAAGATTCCACACTGTAAGTAATGTAAGTTTGATGCTAAATGTGTGTTTAAATGTCCCTTTTGTGAGATTTAGGGAGCTTTAAGGGCACTTTACTTGTGCCCCGTGGCTTTGGGTACAGTCAGCACCATTCATCTTGCTCTGTGACACTTGTGTAATTATCTAGTAATAATGTGCTGCTTTCTCTTAGTACTGAGAACCAATATGTGTGGTTAAATTAACACAGCCTGATTTCAGGCAGGCAATAAAGGCATACAGGGAGTGAGGAGAGGGGCACAACTTGGGTTGGTGCAGGATGTTGGCAGGTTGCTGAAGGCCTCACAGCTCCCTACTTTGCTGTGTCCAACTTAAATCTGCCATTTTCACAAGATGTGATGCTTTAGCTAGGTGAGAAATTGTTTTAGCACACACAAAGAAAAGCTGCCCTAATTTCAAGAAATCCCTCAGTTTGTGTGAATGACATTAAGACCTCTCAAAGCTTCAAAAAACCAGCCAGTAAGTCTGATATACTCATTGGTATGTATCAATATGCCTTTGCCTGACACCATAATTGGTATACTGTCAAATAGAATATGCAATAATTTAATTAGTATTCACAGGGGTAAATATGTGTGGGGAAAAGTTCTTAAAATAGTTGATGGAAAGAGAAATTATGTGAAGCTTTCAGGGCTCTTTCAGGCAGCTGCCAAGCCTGGTGCCAGCTGACACAGCCTGCTCAGTTAACCAGAAAGCATTTGGATAAAATTCCTCCCCAAACTGCCACTGAAAATGGAAGCAGCCAAGGAATAAGAGCTCTTTGTGAAGAAGGATGCCAACTGCCTTGGCTTGTCAAGGAAGGCACTAAAATGCCATAATTTTCCTGAGAATCCTCACTGGGGACCCCCATCCAGGCACCATCTGCCTGTGGGTTGGGAACTCCAGGGATGGGCCCCAGCTGTGCCCATTCCTGTCTCCACCAGACCTGGTGTCATGGCTCCTTTCCCACTTGTGTGATGTTTTGGAGATTACTGTGGAGAGGTAATCAGGGTTGGGTTATGGAAATAGCAGGGAGCACTATCTATGGGCATTATGCTTTGGTTAGACTCAGTGTTTCTCCCTGCCCATGGCAGTAATCACCCATCTAACATTTAGCCATAATCATCACACTGCTTGGAGCATTTTTTTCTTGCTGTGGCAATAGTGGCTCTTCCTTAGGCTTCTGGTTGTTATTTACAAGTCCAGAAAGGGAATGATGGTCTCCCACTGCAAGGGAACAAGGTGGCTGTGAGGGGTTTGTGTAACTCAGCACAGAGATGATTATTGGGGTACACTGGGGGGGGATAGAATGTAAGTGCAGAAGGCAGTCCCACTCCTAAGGAACTGCAGCTGTACTAATCACCCAAGAATAGGAACAGCCCTGCCCTTAACAGGCCACAGCTGTGTCCAATAAGAAGCTGAGTGCTACAAAACAGTGGCTTAGCTGGGTGAGGGGAGAGTTGGAGTTTGTTGGCTGTGCTGTGAAGAGGGAGCCAGTGCTGCAAGGAGCTGCCCATGAGGAATCAATGGGAAGGTATGAGAGTTTTGCAATATAATGACAACAGTACACAGGGCTGGAAAGTGTTTTAAACAGAACTGACACAGCCTAAATGAATACATAACATCTTCCACAAATTGGCAATACATTTCCTTGATGTATGTACAGCTCTTTGTTATGTATGTGCAGCTCTTCTTTCCTTTGCTTATTTGTTTGAAGCCTTCCCCAAATGAATCCTGCCTGGGAAACAGCACTGGGGAGTGGGACAGGGATTAGGAGCTGTAGAGAAAGGGTAGAAATAAAGTTTTAACTACAAATCTGAATGCTGTGAGTGGGAGTTCCAATGAGGGTTTGAAAGGATGGGGGACAAATAATCCCTCCTGAAAAATGCGATTTTAATGGTATAAAAGTTATGCACAGATGGATACAGGCGTGGGGTGAGGAGTAGGTTGCTGATGTACTGTGGCAGTGGTTGAGACACAATACATGAAATAATTCACCCTTATTTAAGTCTTTTTTAAGAAGTGTGAGGGTCCTGGTGTGCGTTTGCTCTAGTACTGATTCCAAATAATCCTTCTTCAAAAGATGAAACATGAGCCTCACAAGTGCCTCCAAGGTGGGAAGTTCAGTTGTTCAAATGTTAACCATTTGCTTTTAGTTCTGAGGGATCTCTGAAGGACCAGGGCTGGGAGTGGTTTTTCCAGCTCCCCAGTTCTCCTGGCACAGAGTTAAATTGTTCAGCAATGTTCCACAGTATCTGGTGTGAGCGTGTGTGCACAGTGAGTAGCCTTGCTTTGTTAGGAGCATTTAGGTGCTTTTACTACCCTTGAGCAACATCCAGAACATTCAGCATCAATTTCATTCCCCTTTTAATTTAGAAAGGAAAGCTTATGGTCCCGAATGTGCAGCTCACTTTTCATATAAAGTATTGTATTTCTGTGATTTATTGAGATATTAACATGGAAATGGTGATGTTAAACAACACTTGGAATAGCTCTAAAATTGTAGTGGGAATCATGATTTCATAAGAAGAAAATTAGTTATGTAGGTAACATTATTGTATAATTTCCCAGGGGATTTCTGCATCAGGCAAGGTTTTATTACATTCTAAAACAAAGTTGCTTGCACTCACTTTAAATATAAAGTACTGCTGAATATGACAATATCATAAGGCTGCTCACAGTACAAGCAGAGACATCTGTTAATGGTACCATGAATAGTTATGAACTGTGGTACTCCAATGGCTTTGCCAGCAAAGCATTGCCTCCTAATTTATTTTTATAGCAAATGGATGCCTCATTTTTCATGGTTTGGTAGTTTGCATTCAAATGTACCAGTAACTTCCAGGGCAATCACTTCTACACAGCATGTTTGATTTGCAAACATAAGATGCAGGAGCTGATGGTGTGGTGGTTGGTAGTCCTTTCCATCAGCAGTTCTGTATGAATCCTTATGGATTTTTTTGTTTAGTTCACTAAAAATAAATATATGTTTATGGTATGTAGGGTTTAATTTCATTTCTTATATCACAAATTAGGAGGGACAGAGGCTGTGTGATGCCGTTGTTCTGCCATCCAGTGTGTTACTGCTGAGCTGGACTTGTTATGAAGCACTGAAGCCTTGGCCTTGGCATTTTGAAAGAATCATTTTCTCCCACTCTTGGATAGACAAGGGGAAAAAATAAACAAGAAAAGTGTTCCTGACAAAATCTTTCTCAATCCAGCTTTGTCACTCTGAGCCACTCAGCTTTGAGATTTCTACTAATTTAAGATGTTTCAATTAGGTCACCAATCCCATTCTAAGCAAGCCCACTGCTGCTTCAGCTGCAGCAGGAGCTCCATTGTGATTCCAAGCAGTAGCTGCAGCAAAGATGCTGCCTTGCCTGCCCTTGGATTTTCTAGCTCCAAATAACCACTGCAAGCCTCTGAGTAGCACAGGCAAAGCAAAAGCCATGTCAAGATCCTGTTGTAGCAGATCCAATTCTTGTAGCAGATTGAGTTTGGGGTGTTGTGGACAAATGCCAAGCAGCAGCTTGGCAGCTCAATAACTTCGTTGTCTCTGTTTTGCTGCTCCTCTCCCTTTTCAGGATCATCACTGCCTCATACCTGTTATCAAGTGCATCCTGGTAGCTCCCATTTAGCTCCTTTGTGAAATACATGATTGTGAAATATTCTGGCATTCCCCTCATGTGGTTCTGAGTATGGGTTTGAGATACAGTACAATTAACCACACTTATAACAATAGCTGTTTTTAGAGTAGTAGTGGTAAAAAAAGCTGGGCCTGCGCAACTTGAGAATCTCAGTAACGTCTTCCTTGCAGGACTCCTCTGGCAGAGGCCTTTTCCTTGTGCTGGAGCCCAAGTGCCAGGAAGTTCCCCAGTACCCCCTGCCACAGGAGCCACCCTTGGCAGATGTGCTGTGCATGGTGCCCCACTCTGGCCATCAGTGCCAAGGGGTGCTGACAGGGATTTGTCACTCCTGAGGTCTGGGGCAGGCTAAACACAGGAGCTGCTGCACTGCAGGGGCCATGGATCACACCTGGTTAGTGCTCAGTGGCTGTGCCACAGAAACCAACTGGGCAGATGACTGGGGGCTCACTGGTAAGTGAAGCTCAGCTCAAGATGTTATCAATCCACCAGTCTGTAGTGACAGAAGAGCACATTAGAGGAGATTGATCCTTGAGCTGCACTAAATCAGGTTAAATCCTTGTCCTTGGGTCAGTTAATTTTACAGAAACACAATTTACATGTGATTTCTTCAGTTTCTGTGAAAATTCTTCAAACACTGTATCTTTCTTTAGCATCTTCCTTGCCAGGACTGCTTTCCAGTTTGCACCCTGTGCTATGCTCAGTTTTACCCCAGAGATGTGTGTAATACTCCTTTTGTGAGCAGTGAGTTAAAAGTCAATCATAAACATTCTCTGTGAACTCCTCCTTCAATTTCAGTCTGTGAGCTCAATCCAAGATGATGTTTGTCCTCTGAGGATGCCCAAGGGTGAGGGGCTGTATCAGTTCAGATGTTGTTTAATCTGTGTGTCTGCCACAGATTTGTTGTCTGTGAGGATGTGCATTTTTGAGGATGACTTGCTTCATCTTTTTCTGCTTGCACTTGGGAAATGCCACTGTCTGTGGGGGCTGTATGAAACAGAGGATAAAACTGTGAAAATCAAATACTATGGCTTCAGTAAGACTCAGTTTTTGAAAGGCAAATGTGTAGTGGTCTGCTGTGTACATCTGGACGGCAGCTGTTCAAGAGCTGTGTGAAACCTGCTGCTGCCATTAGGTGTTTTACTTTAGAATATGTTTGGAGAATCACCAATAATCTCTTGTTGGGCTGCCAGTACAAGTCGTGGTAAGTGCAGCACACTGCAGACTTGTGATCATCCAATTGGGGTGCAGTGTCTGCAGCTGGTGTGTTGGCTGTCAATGGACAGCAGTAGGTTTAAGGAAGTCTCCAAGGAAAGGTACTGTGGTCTTTGGTTAATGTGATATCGAATAAGATTATTTTGTTACTGTGTTGTGCTTAGAAATCACATTGCTGTTTTTATCACCTACAGAAAATCCAGTTGTTCCTGTTGATACATATTCAGAGTTGATTGCATTTTTCTGTAGAGCCATGTGGCAGCAGCCCTCCTGGGCTGGGCCCCATGTGGGATAGAGGAGGGGAAAATAAATACACATGAGAAATAACAACCTGCATATTCTCCTACTCCACCCTACAAAGACGCCTTGAATGGGTTTTTAGGCTGTAGTAGACTTGTGATCTAAGGATTAGTTTATAAAAGAAAGAACTTTTACAAGAAAAGAGAAAAATACAGTTAGTACTTGCAACATAGAACAACTGAGTTTTCCCTGTCATTCTCTGACTATAAAATATATCTACTTAAAAACAAATGCAGAGGATGATTTGGATTACAGCCTGCTTGGTTGTAGAAGTGCCAAAGAAATGCTTGTCCACGAGTGACAGGAAAATGCCAAGTATCTAACTATGATGACATTTGTATCTAGAGCTTTCAGGCTTCCTTTTGAAGTGGTTTTCAGTATGTGACTGACATTTGTCAAATGTCAGTCATTTGCTAGCAAAATACATCATTTACCCTGCTGAGTTATTTGAGAAGTCTGTAATGTTTCTTTTCAATCTAGTTAATTACTCTTGTAGCTTTTATCTGCTCACATACAAAGAGAAAGGGACAAAAGAGAATTCCTGTTTTGTTCCACAAACTGTCACAAAGGTATTTAATGGGAAGATAGTTACACTTCTCTGTGGCTAGGGTTTAAATGAGGTTATGGCAAAAAGACAGTTTGCAGTGACTGAGACTTTATCCTTGTTGGGCAATCCTGGTTCTGTCTGGAAGTGGATCATCTGAAGCACCTCGTAATAAGCACTGCTAAATAACACTGGCTTATAAAATCACAAGCATAAATTTCTTCTTTTGCTTGTACAGCAGTTAGAGTCAGGAAGTTCTAATTGTTTCTAAAGGCTACTTTAATTCCTTAAAAAAGGGAGGTAGACATAATAGATAACAAGGTCTTTAGAGAATATAGGGGAATTAATTATTCTTTTCTATCATTGTTTCAGATAAGATAATATTTTCTTCTGCTTGCAGTCCAGGAGGTCTTAGTTTGTTTTTACCAAAGACAGGAGTGCTTAAAAGCCCTGAATTAGAGGAGAGCCCAGAAGTCCTTGTCCAGGCTGTTGTAGAAGAGCAGTCCACCCACTCCCTTTATTTCCTTTGGTGGGGAGGATGGTAGCAAAACTTCTTTAATGCAGCAAGCAAGCCTCTGGGCTTCTGCCACACTAAAATGTATGCAAGTGAGAAATGTATGAAGTAGTAAACACACTTGAATAAAGTAGCCTTTTGAGGCAGAAAAGGTATTTTTTGGGGTTTGTTTTCTCTTGTTCTCGTCCTCTTCTTTTCCCCTTTATTTCTGCTTTTCTCCATTTCTGGACTCCTGCTGTTGTGTGGCCCTGAATTTCTCAGCTTTGCTGGAATTGATGTGGGTAATTATTAAATAGCTCATTGCTTCACTGCCAGTTATTAGTCCATACCATGTTTGACTTTGTCTCCTAATTTTGTACTGAAGTACTTGATTTTCAGTGTCTTATTGTTTCATGGAAAAGCAGCAACTTAGTCCAAATCCACGCTTGTAATCTTCTTCCATGCCTGAGGAGGAGCGAGGCAATTAAAAATGCATCCCTTGAAATGGCTGCGTGCACACCTCTCGGGCTGCTTGCAGACGTGGCCCTTGCAAATTTAAGATGGTCAAAATTCATTAGGTTCTGAAATTCAATGATGCAGGTTTGAAATGTGGGTGCTGCCTGAAATAACAGTGGCAATTTCAGGTTTGGGAATAAGGTTGATCGCTATGAGAAGTGGCAGTGGTGTGCAATTCTCTTCTGGCCAAATGCCACCCATTTTAAATGCATCAGCTTTCATGCACTGTGCCTTTTGTGCCTTCACCAGGTCGCTGTTGGATTTCTCTTGCTTTGTCTGGGGTAGGACTTTGCTGCCAGCCAAAAGGTTCTCATGATGCCTCCAGCTAATCAGAGATTCAGGAGTTCAGCACAAATTCATTGAACTGGCCTGAGTCAAGCATTATGCACCCTGACATGCTTGTACATTCAATTACTGTGAGTGGTCCAGCTTAGTTAATTATGATATTCCTAAATGAGAGAGTTCAGCGAGTGTCTTTAATAATCTTCAGCTTTGGGAGCATTAAATACAAACTGTTTTGGAAGGGCAAGGTGGATCTCTAAGCCTTCAAATGGAGAGGTAGAGGAAGAACAGATGGCCAAAATGTGTTGCATTACAATACCCAAATATGCTTTTTTCCAAGGTTGGCTTTCTATTTCAGAGTTCTGAGAGTCTAGAGAGGTAAAAGAGAGGCTTTTATATCCTATGTTGTCCCCAGAGTTAGGAAATCCATTGCTTTGTGCCAGCCCAGATGTTTGCTGGCTCTGGATTCCTTTCTCCTGCTAGAGAGGACCTTTGCATACATTCGTGGAAGGAAGGGCGCCAAGAAGAAATAAACACATAAAAATGAAAAGTTATTTAGGTTATAAAGCATCTAACAATTTATGTACCTTAGGAGCTGGAAAGTGCCTTTTTGTCTGTTCTGCTGCTTTGTTTGACATTTATCTGTAGGCATTATGCAAGAAGAACCAGGAAGAATTGGTATTTAACAAACTACTGTCCTGTTTGTTCCGAAGGTCAAAAACTGGGTGCCAATTTTCCTTTTGTAAAAAAAAATTAGAAAATAACAGTAGTAAGTGATAATAGATAAATACAGGTGGGAAAAGGTAATGCTTAAACAAAATAACTCTTTTTTCCTTTCATTGCTTTGTTCATGGTGTGCTGTACACAGCCCGACATTTCTGGATTGAGGGCTTCTTACCATCCTAGAAATTGCATCCTGGGGATACTTATGTTGCAATTTCCTCCACTTGTTTTGTTGTTAAAACTGATAGGGGTCTTTCTAGGTAGTGTTTTAATTGATGGGAAAACCATCTTAATGTTTGTGTTTCCCTGTTGTTTTGGGGGTTGTTGGTGAAGTTTATTTTAGTTTGTGGCAGGAGTATTTTCCTGGTTGGAATCCACTAGAGTTGTTGGTTACTGCTCACAAAGCATTTGGTGCACTGCTTGTGTGTCCCAAGTTTCTCAGTCTGTAGCCAAGTGGAAATGGAGAGGGAAATGAATTATCTGTTTTGCTAAATCTGGGTTAATCTGAGGTGGAAGAGATTTGAGGAGATCTTTAGCCTGGTCTCTGCTCACGAGTGGGGGTGGCTGTGACATCAGAAAGGGTTGTTCTGGGCTTTTCCCACTCAGTAACTGCAGTGAGCTCTGAGGGTGAAGCCTCTGCAACCTCCCTAGACAGGAGCTTTGTGATATGTCAAGGACATCTCAGCTGCAGGAAATGGATTGCCCTGGAGAGCACTGAACTTGAGGGTATTTTAAATGAAGGATTTCATGCTGCACTGAGGACTGGAAGTGCTCAATTGTCTTAACATGTAATAAAGATGTAAACTAGTTTGTTTTTGAAAGGCCAAAAGTGTGTGGGTTTAAACCAGGAAAATAGGAGGCAGAACATCTGGGAGGTTTGTACGTGGAGTTCAACTCAGCACTAGAAATTTCGTAGAGTAATCATTTTTTGTTACCAAAATCTGTACATCAAAGAAACAAGCCATAATGTTGCATACATTCTCCTGTAGCAGGGTAATTGCAAAAGGCAACTGCAAATGATTGACAGGTTTTTGTTAACCTTAGATCAGATTTAAGCAACAAAAGGTAGTTCTGTGGGAAAACTTCAGGTAAGGAGCAAGTCTTGTGTTTCCCAGATCTTGGAGCTGCCTTTACAGCAGAGGCTTTGAGGAATACTACACAAGTGTAGTGAAAGCCTTGTCCTCTGTCTCTGTTCAGTAAATCTTTGTTTCATGCTTCTCATGTGGCTCTAGGAGCTGGAAGCCTTCCCTCGGTGCTGCTGTGTCACTGGGCATGGAGCTGAAGTGGGACACTGTGTGACAGGGCTGTGCTGGCATTTCCCACTGTGCCAAGTGCACCTCCGGGGAGTCCCTGTGTGTGTCCCCCTTTCCACCTCAGGAGAGTCCCTGTGTGTCCCCCTTCCTGTCACAGCTCTGGGTGCCTGTGCTTGCACAGGCAGCCCGGGGGGGCCATGCCTGCCTCTGGTGATTTTTGCTGCATTGCAGGCAAAGGAATAGGTTGGGTTCTTCTTCCTGTCACTGCATTCAGTTCTTTATTGCAACCCAATGTTCTGTCAAACGATTATCTCTTTAACTGAGGTGTTCTCAGGTGTCACTTGTAAGAACTGCAGGTCTCTTGCTCCAGGTCTTCAGGCTGTGAATAGAGCTTGGGTGGGAAACTCCAGGAGCCCGCAGGCTTGGTGCTGCGCTGGGGTGTGGCAGATCCTCTGCTCTGCCTCTGCCCAGCCCTCAGCTGTTTCAGATGGGAGCAACTGCCTCAGCCTGAGCCAGCATTTATACTTGTGTCATTGTGTTTATCCTTGTGTTTGGGTTGTGTGGTACATCCAAGCACATCACAGGAGGGAACTGGGAATATCATCAAGGGCTGGAAATCCCCGGAGTTTACTGGCGGATGTAGTGCCATGGGGGCAGTTTAGATCAGGCTCTTTTCATTTCCTCTGGGTTCTACAGTTTGGGGCTTCTAGTTTTCTCTGGCACCTCACCTGAGAGTAAGAAACCCATTTTACAATTTTGTCTTCCATGTACTGATAAATATTTAAATTAGTAATTTCACTTAGAACAAAGATTAAACATGCTACATCTTCAGGCTGTGTTTTACTTTGGCAGTCCTTTGGTTGCCTCACTCCAGCTGCAGCTCTGTTTTGTCCTTGATAACCCCAGTCCTCTACTTTCCCCCCATACTGTGTGATACTATTATAAATTCATTCTTAAATCCACTTTTTCTTAAACAAATGAAATAAGTTTCTGGCAGTTTTTTGCTGAGCAGAAGTGTCGAGCGAGAATGAGAGGGAAATAGCTTTCAGCAAAACTTAATATTATCTAATTGTTCTGATATTCTTTCATATGGAGAACTCGAGGCGTTTTAAGTTTCTGGCAGTGCTTTGCCAAATAATGTAGGTAAAATATTTAATACTTTTGTAACACTTTGCACAGGCATTAATAAGACCTATAGAGGAATAAGGGTGATGGGAACTCCCCAGGCCTAGGCAGGGAGTATTAGTGAGCATTCCCCATCTGAGTCATAGAATATGCCTGACTTATTTAATTTATGTTCAATTGGTACACACAAAAATTATTTGTCCTGACTTGTGTATTTAGACAGTTAAGAGGAGAAAAGGACACTTGTCTGATGCTTTTAAAAATGGCAAGGGTGAAAACTTTCCAGCACCTTTCCAAGCGAGTCTGGCAAATGTTGCCCAGTCTTTGATTTACACATGGCAGTGACCTTTACAGAATTTCTGTACCTAACACGTGGCAATTGTCATCAGAACCAAGGACAGCAGCTGCCAGACTTTGAACCTTCCTAAATCTTCCAGTCAAGCCTGGTCTTTGTGAAATTGCTGAACGACTCCAGCTTCCAAGTAGCTTCCAAATGTCTCTTGTGCCTTGTGTTTCATTTGGTGTCCAGAAGATTTCTTCATCTGCGGAGTCACAGTTCTGATTTAAATTGGGGTAAAAAAATGCTGTGCAACTGTTTATCACTGATCTGTGTTAGAACTTGATGGGAAATAGGAATTCTTTCAAAATCATAGCAAATAAAAGAACTCTAGCCTAGCGGGCTGTTTTATTCACAGCATACTAGTGAACTACATTTTACATTTGTGCAGAATATGTTTTGTTATCTAAAGATGGAGGTAACCTCAAGGCAGAAAATTAAACTTATGAACCAATTCATTCAACTAAATCTGAATGTAATTTAAAAGGAAGAGATATGCCAAAGCTTTTAGGAAGAGTGTTGCTTAATATCTGAGAGTTAAGTATCACAGCAAAATGTATTTCATTATGGGGGAAAATTCACTTTATTGAATAATTTATGGGTTTTTTTCTTGAATAACTGATATTAAAGAGCTTTGATCTCTTTTTTGGTGGAGTCGGGGGAGTTGTGTTGGTTCATACTGGCTGTCTTGAGCTTCCCAGGTCTCAAATTCAGCTGTTTTCCATAAGTTCACTGTCACATTTTGGGGGTTTGATCCATGCACATATGTTCTCTCCCCGTTCAGCATGGACTAGAAAAAATGTAGACAAGAGAACAAGGGAGGTTGCTCAGCTGGGGTTTGTGTTTTGGCCCAGAGGCAAAACAGGCCATGTCCCATCACCACCTCTCTCATGTGACAGGGGCCCAAACTCACTGAACTAAAAATGGAACTGGTTTTTTGGTTTTGTTTTTAACCTAGTTTTTCTCCAGGAGCAAACTGCCAGCAGCAGTGCAATACCATAAATTCCAGTCTAAAACACTGCAGACAGTGATGGCAGCTGGACTCGTATAGCTGGAAATGTGAGTGACTGATCATGAACAGGGGCACTTGAATTGTTGCAAGGGCCAGAGTAAAACCTAAATTAAGGATTTCTCAGGCCATGTAGGATGACAGTCATCTTACACACCTGTTATAACAGCACAGCCAATGAATAGAGCTGTCAGTCTTTAGTTTTGGCTTAAACAACAATCTTCATTGTTGGTCTAATTGTTATAATTTGTATTCCATGCAGTCAGGAATGTAAATGCCTTAAATGTGAGCACTTAGTGCTTAATCCTGATTGTTCTACCCAGCCTGGCTTTTTAAACTCAACAGTTTCATGGGGGGAATTAGATAACCTTTCAGAGATTAAGTTTCTTCTTTAATTAAACAATATCCCTGGAAGTACAAACCACTTTCCAAGAGCTGTGAGACTGCTGCAGACACACCAGAAAATGAATTGGGTAACTCCCACCTCCCCAGCAGCTCCTCTGGCTGCCTTCTCTGCATCTTCCACTCCATTTCCTGATAAACCCTGGAAATGCATATTCAGAGCAGCCGGTGGTTCTCAAGCCTCAGTGCAGCACTGTCTGAGTTTCCAATTAACCCTTCACCTCCCTCCAGCAGGGCCAGTGCTTTGCTTGTGGCTGTGAAAGCAGCAGCTGGACTGAGCTTGCTGCTGCCAAGGGGGTCACCTACAGGTGAAAGCTCTTCCCATGACGAAGTTCTTACAGAATAGAAGATCTAAAATGGTTTCTAATTGTCTCAAGTCTTCACACTGGCAACAGCTCCATGAGCTGAAGTTTCTCTGCACGTTTTCCTTGGCTTTTGAATGAAATAGAAGAGGGAGAGGTGTTGAGAGTAGAATATATGGGATGGCTCCTAAGCAGCAGGAAACAGGACTGGAGAGGAGGAGGAACAGGAAAGCTATGGACAGTCCTTAAAATTTTGTTACCAGACCATTCATGACTGACCTGTACACTGAACATTGATGTATTTTTTTTATTCTAAGGCAAGACATTATCTAAACTTGTTCCCCAATAAGACCTGCCAATCACTGTGCATTGGCACGTTTATCTAAAGGGGCTTCGTTTCCTTGGAGCTTTGAGGGGCTGCTGATGGAAGCCCAGGTAGATCCTGTGGGTGGTAAATCCATTGAGGCCTGAACACAGAAACCAAACACATCAGTGGAGGGGAGGGTAAAGCCAGAGTGGGGTCTGCTGCCTTCTGAAACCAGGCTGCAATGCTCACAGGGACAGGGTGCCAGTGGCTGGCAGTTTGTTTGCTCCTGGAGAGAGCTCTGCAACCCAAGCATTCCTCATGTGAATTTGGCCCAGAAGCATCCATAAAAAGAGAAATGACAGTTGCCCTGTAAGGAAAAAATAAATTGCATGTTGCTAGCTGATAAACCAAGGGACTCGTCCATTGAAGAGCAAGTTATTGCCATAAAAATATGATCGATACCCCATGTAACAAAAATGTAAAAAGCTGCTTTATTTTTCTTTGTACTGTGAATTTTTCTTAATCCCATGCATGATGGGGAAAAGACAGCGAGCAGATGGAAAGAGCTCTGGTTGGCTCTGAGCTTGGATTAGAGCCAATAGTTGCAGAGTTTTTTGCAAGGCACCCTGATTTTCACTGCAGTCAGACTTCAGATAAAATACCTTTGAGATAAATGCCAATCTGCCATTGTCTTCTGTGTCTGTGTGTTCATGCCTACAGCTGTTGCCCTTGCAAGTAATGTGAGTTTTGGCAAACTAGCTCATTTGCTGCAGATCTGTCTGCATGGATCAGTGGCAACTTTTATGCAGTAGAACAAAAATGCTCTTTATAACAAACCAGTATTTCTGTATTAAAATTTCCTCTCTCCAGTTCTGAGACACTGATACCTTTACTGGGCCTATGGTTTACTTAAAGCTACTAAAATAGAAGGTTTTAACAGATAAGGTCATTGATGAACTGGTTAGCAAGTATTTGTCATAAGACCATGTTGTTTTGATTCTTTCTTTACTCTTTACACTTAGTTTTTCCCTGGTTGGCCAGTCTTTGGATTGTGGGGGTTTTTCCCGCTGTGTTTTTTTCGCCTGGTCATCTTAAACTGTGATTTGTGCTTCCCAAAATTCCCAAATCCCTCTTTTCTGTCTAACTTGGCTCTGCTTTGGTTTTCCTTAGCCTTCATTAATTATCTTAATTATCTTATTAATTCATGTTTTCTTCTCTCCCTAATTTAAAAGTGCTCCTGGTTATTATAATTGATAATTCTGACTCCTGCACGAGAAATACTTGAGCTCATAATTTATTGGAAGATTTTGAAGAACTGTGGTTTTACAACAAATGCATCTGGCCTGCAAGATGCACAGAAAGGGTTTCAGGTCCTTGCAGGAGTTGGCTGCTGTACATGAGATTGATCCCTGATCACACCCTGATCCCAATCCTGGTCATTGGTATAGGGGGAGTCATTATAGTAAGTTTATTGCAATAATAAGTAAATATACTAAGTTAAAACAGCAAGTCACAAGGATGAGTGATTTTAATTGAAACTAATAGTGCCTGTGTTATTAAACTTTCATGTCATCATGGAGGTGGACTGACATGGCCTGTATCAGTCATTGAATGCTATGTACAAGTTAATAGGAGCTAGCAAGCTCTGTAAAGTACAAATTATGGAGTACTTCAACTCTTTTTTTTTTCTCACTAAAATTCTAGCATTGCAGGCAAATAATTTCATTTGACAGCTGTCTGTTTGCTCAACTTCTACAAAGCGCTAAAGGGGCCATTTTGGGTCAATTTTAAACTCCTTCTGTGATATCTTGCTTTACCTTTTTGCTTGTTGTTTTGGTTTACTTTGTCTCCCTCATGTTTAAACTCCTCCTGTTGTCCAAAGTGAAGCCGTAACAGATTTTGTTTGTAGTTTCCTTTTCTCACGGACTGTTATTGGAAAGGTGGTTTATAATCGCTATTGAAAAGTGGCTTTTTTGCAGTCACAACCTGAAATATCATATAGCGGTGGCTGCCAAAGAGGCTCTTCTCTCTTGGGAAGTTTTTGGACCAGTGGTGGCTTTTATTTACAATCCAACACCCACTGCATTGCGTTAGAGCAGAGTCCTGCCTGCTCTTGCTTCTGTAACAAGGAAAGCCACACTAAAATTTTCATTTAAAACCTGGAACTCAGTTCATGCTGGTATTATTTTTACAGAGACTATTTTGTATATCTGTTACGGCTTCTGCATTTCACTTGTTTTCATCTCCTTTAATTTCTCAAGATTATTTCAACTTTAATAGCTGCACAATCCCACAGAGCTTGTTCCTCTGTACCCTGGAGCCCCTGAGTGCCAGCCAGGCACTTTCCCCAGTGTTTTTGCTGCCCCCCACTGCTCCGTGGGCTCGTTTGTATGCCTGAGTATTTCCTTGTTCTCAAAGCGAGATGGTTGGTTCTGTGTGCTGGTACTCAGTCATTCATAAAAGCTCTCTCTGTGACTCTGGTTTTTAGTCCACTTGTCATGTTGTTCTCATTCATATTCAGTCTTCTTAAAATGCCACTCTACTGTACTTGAACAGAGGTATCCTGGATTTCTAATTCGTCACCTCCTTGGGCACTTCTGTCAAGTTTGCTTGCTGCTCTTCCCATGGCTGGAGAGTTCTTTCCTTTTAGCCTGTCGTAGAAAATTAATTTACTGGGAATTTTCTTTCATGTTTCTCCCGAAGTAATAGTGGAGGGCTACCAGAAGGCATTAGGGGGGCTGAAACAAATGGGAAATAAGGGGAGCCGGAGTGCTGGGGCTGTTCAGCTTTCTGAAGAGAAGGCTGGGGACAGATCTGGTTGGCAGAACGTTCCATATGGCTCGTCTTAGGAGGCACACAGTAATAGGATGTGGTTGCGTTGCCAAAATATGGAAGTTTGTGGATGTATAGAGCTCAAGCCTGGCTTGTCTCAGTGGTTTCCAGGGACAGGACAAGAGGCAGTGGGCTCCAAGTGTAATGGAGAAAATGGCTTTTGATCTCTACTGAAGGTAATGAAGGAGAGCTAGATGTGTGAAGTGCTGGGCTCCTAAGTTATTCTTTGTGAAATTTTTCGGTAAGTTGGAGATATCTTATTAAACCAAACAAAATTTTCCAGTTGCTTAAACCAGAAGATTACAGCCTTCAATAGTGGGAGTGTAACTCATTTCTCTAAGTATCATATGTATTTTTTGTCATCCTTCATCTGTGGTGTTACCGAAGGGTAACTAAAAAAGCACAACCAGTGATTTTATTCAGAAAGCGATTTTCAAGATCCCAATGGAGTAATTTGGGTTCTTTGCTCCGACCTTCCCTTTCTTGTTGCTGTACTTGGTGTTTTTTTAGAAATTCAGTAGAAAATAAAATTTGACCAGGTAGATTAAAAAAGTGAGCAATTTTTTTTTTTTTTGCCTCAAAAGATTCTTTCAAGCAAGTGATCATTAAGTAAAACCCTGAGTGAGAACAAGGATGCATCCTGTCTGCAGGCAGGTGTGCAAAACTTTGCCTTAATTCCCTAGTTGTTTTTCTCTTCCAGACAAAAGCATTTCTCCCCTTATCCAATGTAGGCAAAGGAGGATTTTTGTGTGTTTAGTAAAAAATGCTACTTGGCCATGTGTTTGTGGAAAAGAGTATGCAACTCTGACCTGATCTGCAAAGGTCCAACTGGATAATCAGCAGCAGCTTTGAAGAAGAGCTGATCTGAAGAGCCAGCCTGTTCTCTCAGTTATGTGCTCTGCAGAGTACAGAGGTGGCCCAACACTGCAGTTGTTTGTTTAGCTCTTGGCTACTTCCTCCCTTCAGTTTTTGTTGTGTCCCATTTGCTGCTTCTAAAACCTTGAGTGTGAGACCATTACAGGATGAGTGGTTTCCATCTGTTACTGGATGAGGTTTAACCGAGTGTGAAAGAAAAAAAGTTGGCAGAATAAGAGTTTTAGAGAAGTATTTGTAGTTTGTTGGAACTGATGATGGCTGCTCTTATGTGGTGGGTGGGGAGGGGCTAGGGACAGAATTAATTCCTTCAGGGGCTGTTGGGGCTGCTTGCAGCCTGGCTGAATGCTCTCCCATTTACTAAACATGCAGTAAATCAGTCTTTCTAAGAATTACTGGGTAACTGTGAATTTACTCAATGATTAATAGTTGCATTTAAACAGAAAAAACCCAACAGTGCTTTTAACTGATTTACTGATCAGGAAAAATTGTTTTAACGGATTTACTGGTCAGTAAAAGTGGTGTCAAATCTTTGTTTTAAATATTTCTTGGTATTTGGAAATCATGTTCCAGCGATTTACACATTTTAGCCTCAGTCTAGTTTTACCTGCAGGTTTTTTAAAAACTGTCTCCTGTAATATTCAATTTAGCTTTCCTTCCTTAAAGGAAGAGAAGATATGACTCCTACAACTGTGTTGTTTCCATGTCTTAATAACAAACTAATGGGTCACTCCTAATTGTCCCTGGTGGGGTTGGTGTTTTGTTTTGTTTTTAAAAAATATTATTGTTGTGGCAATTACACAGACTTGACTTCTTCCAATGGCATTGTTTTTACACATCAGCTTTATGTATGAGTGGGTTTTTTAATTTTATGCAAGTCTTTGTTCTTTGATATAAAGCACCAGACTGACAGGATGTATCTTGAATTTGTGTAAGTCCTTTACCATGTTTAAAACTGAGGTTAGTCTCTGATCTGAAAATTGCATCTCGTGGCAGTAGACCCTAATCATTTCCACACCTGCAGGTTGTGGATAACTGATGAAGTCAAGAGTTTACTGTTTTGAAGAAGCCAGTGTAATTTGTTTTCAGTATTTGTTAACCATTTTTTGGGGGAGAATGTACTGAGAACATTGAGACAAATATTTGGAGGAAGACACTGGAATTCTTGACTGGAAAAGTGGCCAAGGCGGTCTCCAAGGGATGATGTCAAGGGATTAAAGATAGCAGGGATAAATATGATGTGCCTGATGCTCATAATTTCAAAAGTGCTTAGGATAGCGATAGAAGGGTTTAATATGCTGAATATCAGGTCAAAGATGAAGTGTCAGGTTTCAGGTGATAAAACTAGTTATAGTTAATGATGCTTTGATTTAAATGGACCAGAAGAGCAGAAGCCTGTTTCTTAGTGGTTACTACTCCTTAGTAGTTTTGTTTTTTAAACCAGTGAATATGATACTGAGAAGCATTATCAAAAGGTCTAAATTAGTTTGATTTGCTGTATTTTAAATTGGGTGTGTCAAAACCTGTAAAATGGCTTTTTAGTTTCCAGATGATAGCTGCAGAGCTGTGAGAGCTCACAGTTAAGGGAGTGCAGGGCTGCAACAGCAGGTAACTTGCTGTAGGTACAGATGGGCTGTGCTGGAGCAGGGGCTGCTTCCAGACCACTCCTCTGATCTGACAGCGGGGCTCAGACACCTGGTGAAAGAGTCCGTGCTCTGCACACTGACTGCCCTTTCTGTCTTGTGGCTCAATACAACCATCTGCGACCCCAGTCAAAGGTTTGACCCCTAATTGTTTGGAAAAACGAAATGCCAGGGTTGTGCCAGCAGGTGGGTGTGCATTAGTGTTGGAAAAACTGTGGCAAGAAATGCTAAGGTGCTGGAATGTGATAGCCTGCAGAAGTGGTTGTAATCCCTTCTTGTGAATAATGTGAGAATTCTGAGGGAGGCCACTCCGGGATTTCTGTGCAGCAGAATGAGACGTGCCCTGGAAGTGACTGGGGGTTTTCAGCTCAGGACAGGGGGGTGCAGGGAAAGGAAATTCTTGCTATGTTACAGTACCCTTGGCTTGCCCTCTGTGAGACACTGCTGGTTAGATTCACCCATGGGAGGAAGGGATGCACCATTTGTTAGAAGCTCAGCGTTTCAGAACATGTTCTTCCTGGGAATTTCTGACAGTTTCATGGACTCTGAGCTTCAGGTTGTAATGGATCCCTGACAGCAGATGGGATTTGCTCAAAGCCCTGGAGTGGAGGGAAGCTTGACCGGAGGCAGGCTGGCAATCTGGGCAGTCCTTGGGGAAAGGGTGATTCATGCTGGAGTTGAATTGGGGCCATATAGCTTTCCAAAGCACTGGAGTTGAGCTGGAGATTTGGGTTTCCACACCACAAGCCAAGAGTAAAACAATATCAATGGCTTTTTTTTCCCCCACACTCTTTTTTTTCCTGACTACAAAAGCTCCTTTATGAAACATGTGATGAGGACTTGTGAGATTTCAGGT
This sequence comes from Nesospiza acunhae, assembly GCA_013398715.1. NCBI lineage: Eukaryota > Metazoa > Chordata > Aves > Passeriformes > Thraupidae > Nesospiza > Nesospiza acunhae. The sequence goes on from VZSU01002788.1 coordinate 252,243, forward strand.
TTGTGATAAGTGCCTTGGATCTTTCATGTTACTCGTGGGAGGATTAACCACAATTGTTCCAACTTAGAGGAGAGGTTTTCTTGAGAAGATTTTATTCACGCTTTTATGGCTGTCCTTCAACAACTTCAGCAGATGAAAGGAACCTAAGGAGATTAGGAATTGCATGCTATCCACATTTTCAGTATTTCTGATAGCAGTATTGGTCTGTTTGCTGTAATTTCTAATGATTAAGATTTGAAGAATAGTTCTTGCCTGTTTATGATGTTTTTAAGTTGCCAAGTTGGAATAATTTAGGGGTTTCAAGAACTGTATTGCTGTTTGGTTAATACCTGCTTCTTATCAGGACCAGAGTAATTTATTGTTGCTTGGATGAGCCCAGCCTAGACCAATAAACTTCCATTTCAGTTTGCGTGTTTCTGTGCCTGTTCAGTGCTAATGCATGCAAATCCCTGATGATGCTACTGGAAGCTGGTTTGTTTTAATTAATTACCTTAGCTTTTGTACTGGAAACTGGTTTTCTCCCTTCTTGTAGTCAGAATATTTAATCCAATGATGCTTCTCAGCCACTTGGAAGTAAAATGTGTGTTTATCTTCTTGACAAAAGGGGAATTTTCTGTATTTATTCCAAGGATAGAGGAGAGCAATCAGAACAATTTTAATTACAAATGCTGTTTCCTCAGTTGATTTTCATTGTGGGGGAGCCAAATCAGCGGTGATGTGCATTAGAGTTACTTTTCCTATAGTGCTGAGCAACCTCAAATGCTCTCAGGGCTTCTTAATAGGCAGAGGTGTAGCAGTAGAATTTGTATTTCTGTTCCTGGTAACACTCCCTGCTACCTGGATAGAGACCCTGTGCAGGTCCTTGCATCTTTTTTCTCTGAGGTATTTTAGTGTTATAACCTTTGGGTGGGAACAGAGCATTACTCAGATCTTTGCTTTCCTCTTTGACCTTCCTGTTTCCAAGCAGGAATTCCTGTTTGAGAACTAGGACCTGAGAGGAAGAACCAAAGCAACCAGGACAGAGAGGGATGGAGGGAATTTGGAGTTCAGATTACATCAGAGTTATGATTAAATTCTAATAGCTGAATTGCTAAATGAAGTGTTAATTGAGCCCCTCCTCTTTGGAGAAGCATAAATAATTTATTTCCCATCTCCTTGCCACTTGTTTAGCAGATTCAATTATCACCTAGCCAGAGGGCAGGAACACCATTACACCTGGAGAGAGGGAGCAGTCACATCAATGGGATGGTGAAGAGTACCTGTGTAACTTGCTGGAGAGCTTCTGTGTGGGTGTATATATACAGAAATATTTTGTAGTGTAATGAAGGTGAACATGGACTGTTGAAGATTAAAGCATCCAGCTTAGGTGAGCTGAGCGATGCTTTGCTTCCCTCCCACATTTTACATAGCTGCTTTCACTCCTTTCTGATTGAGGCATTTAGCTTTCTTCAGTGGTTATTACTTTTGTTAATATAATGTCTTATTAAAAAGCAGTATTACACATGGATTTCAGTTGATTAGGTCTCTTTGTAATAAATTGCTACTATAGCTATTTGCTTTTATTGAAATAATGGATTTATAGTAACACTTTGTTTTTGGAACTACAGGGTATCTCTACAAAATATATTCTTTTATTTTTTAGATGAATAGCTGTTTAGGTTAAAAGGGAAATGAGTTCTCAGTTTCTTGGACTCCCTGGTAGTGTTTTTTCACTGGACACAACTGGATACTTTTAGGAGGCATGTGTGGAAAAGCAGTGGGATGGCAGACTGGAAAGAAGGTAATAGGCATAGCAAGGCAGTTGCTTCTGCTCCTGGGGTGCCCCACTCTAAATGAGATTACATTGGGATCTGCATTGCTCTGTTCCAGCTTCATGGTTTCTACAGAAAAAAAAAATCGCTTTGCAAGCCGATTGTTCACTGGGTTGAATCCCTAACATTTGGGCTCTGGGGACTGAATACCTGTGTGTTGCTGTGTTGCATTGGTGGATTGATTGCCTGCAGTATTAATCCAACTAGGTCCTGATCTCTAGTCTTTGAAATTCCGGCTTATGTAAGTCTTATAGCTATTTCCTGCAGGTCAGAGGAATAATTTCTCCTCCTACTTCATAGGTTAATTAGAATAAGTAAGAGAGTTAACATGTTGGATTACTAGTAATTTCTAAATGCCATTTCCCATAAATTCAAATGCTCTTCTTTCAAGTTCATGGAAAAAAAGATGATGCCAAGCGGTTGGTTTGTTTCTTCACTATCTGTTCAGTGAACTACAGTCGTTCTCCTTGTTTGTTACCGTCCTCTGGCCTGAAAGCTTATTTTATTTTTCCTTATCAAAATCAGAAGACTCCACACTGTAGCAAACCATTCAAACCACTGAAAAATGTTCTAGACTTTGTGTAATTCCCTTTATTTTACAGCAGCAGTGAAAGGGTAATTGTTGACAACCAATTTTCTTGAGGTTTGGGAAGAGCTGGGGTAGCCAATAGTTCCTTTGATGGGAGTCCGTCTATCCCGAATTAGCCTCGCTGCAAGGGGAGGACAAAACTGCATCTAGTTGGAAAGATGCAGCAGTGTGGTGGATTTGCACAGGGAGCTAATGATAGTTCAGTTTGCTTTTTTTTGCTCCTTTTTTAGTAATTGCTGATATTCATGTCTGGTTTTGCAGTCCTGGGTACTGGATTTATGTTTTCACAGCGCTGTCTACCCTGACCTTAACATCCTGTTCCTACATATTAGTGGCTGGCTTATTGCTCTCGAGCTAATTTTGTTTTCCCTTGTGCATCATTTTACAACAATCTGTCCTGAATTTCATCTGCCATTATCTCTCCTCATCCCTTGGCTGCAAGGTTTCTTTGCACTTTTTCAGTCAATTCCTATCTTTACTACCATGAATAACAGTAGCGCCCTGAAAGTTTGTCATCACACTCTCAGGTCCTTTTTCCAGATAAATTAAAAACATGCTGAACACCAGGATCTCTCATAAATCCTGGGAGACTCTGCTGAGTAGCTCTGTTTGGAGAGAGAAATGGCTTTTACGCTGACCTTCAGTATCTTCCTTTTTAATCAGCATTTTTATTCATGTGAGAACCTTCTTTATCACGAGTGACTGCTCAGCCTGTTTGGAAACGCTTTTAAGGGTTCTTGTGGGACGCCTTTTGGCAATCCATGTATGTATATTAACCGGACCTCTTAGACGTGTTGTTCTTGGCTACACAGGTGATCAACTTGTTGATAGAACTTGCATTTATATAATGCCTTGCATTTATATAAGCTGTGCTGATTGCTTAGTAATAGATCCTATTTGTTGTGGCTTGGCTAATTTGGTTTTTTTATTAGCTTCTAATGAATTCCTTGGACCAGATTTTAGAATAACTGGGTGAAATATTATCAATAAAAAATAGCGATATTAATTTGGGAGAAATTTTCCCTTAAGTATGTTTAAAAGTCTTTCTAGTCATCTCCTAGTGTTCTGCCAGCCAAGTGGTTTAGCGTGACATTGCATACCATGCATAAATAACGATTACTTCATTTTCAGTCCCTAAATGCAATCCCCCTGAATTTGGTGTCCTGATTGTTGTTTGTGTTGCCGTGGACTTTGGTTGTGACACTTGATGTGCTGCAGGTCCTGTGGCACAGGGCCTGTGGAAGGGAGCTTTGTCTTCTGGGAGTGTTTCTTCCCTGTTGTGGCTCCCAAGCAAACTTTACAAAAAAGAAAATGAAGCGTTCCAAACTGCCCAGCACAGAAAAAAAAGAAATCCTGCTCAATTTCCACTTGAGAGCAGATGTGACCTTGCTGGGTTTTGGACAGATCAGTAAACAGCCACAGTGTCCTCAGTCATTTAAGTTGCTTTCACAACAGCCTTCTGGGGAGTTAAATATGAAGTCACAGCCCTAGAATTATCTCACTTCATTATTCCTCCTTTCCAAGTTATCAATAAATAAAGAGTTATGCAGCTATGTGTCTGATTTGAAAAACAGAGTCACTTCTTGGAAGCTAATTTCTGGCAGGAGCTTGTTGCCTTCCTGTGTTTTGCCACATTTTTGAAGCCTTTGGGTCAGCTCTCACTGCACAGCACTGGAAATGCACTGCACTGAATCCTCGGTGTATTGGGCTTCCCTGGTTTGTCCTTTCTGGAATTCAGACAGGAAGCTGGTGTGGAACTAGAGCTGTTCAAACACCTGATCCTCAGCAGCTGATAGAGTGATGCAGTGTGAGATTGTAACTATTCATTTGGACTCTGTCAAGTCAAACTGAATTAGAGGAACCAAGTAACACAGTGTTCAGATATCCATTATTTTAAATTAAAAAGGGCTCTAAAACAGATGTGTTATTTGGTATTCAAGCAAGTTTCACCTCTCGCCTCCTACAAGGATAAACCAACTATTAGAACCTACGTGTGTACAGGACAATTTAAATTACAAAAAAACAATGAGAGCCCTTTCATCTTAAGAGAATCAAAGACTCAAGCTTCCATTGAGTACAGAGGAAAAACTCAGGTGCTCCAAAGGATGGATGGGTTCTGTTTTGAGGGTCTTATGCCTGGGAGCAAATTGCAATTCCCAGATATTTATATTTGCACTGCTTCACCTTTTTATGAAGCATATGTAACATGTAAGTAAATCTGAGCTGACACCCTGGTTGCAAATGCATTTTGCAGAACCAGAGCTGTGCCACAGGAAATTAAGTCAACAGTCATTGCAGCCATATAGCAAAGTAATGGGAAATGTTCTTGCTGCTAATTTACACATGCAAATTAGATCAGCTTCTTGTATCAATAAATCAATACAGCTTAATGATTTCCTTGGGTGGAATTCAAATGTGGGAAGCAGAGTTTGTTAGGAAGAAAATGGTCTGTACCTTAGTTTAGATGCTGTTTTCAAACCATGTCCTGAGACACTGTGGTCATTTTGGGGGGGGGGGGTTATCACCAAATTCACTTAGCTTTATAGTAATGGTAATACCAGCATTCTTACTGTTCCCTGTTCGTTTGACCTGAGCACTCCCATACTTTTCCCATGCTGTGCCTGTCTTGGCCAGCATAGGTGGCGTTTTCTGCAGGTGCCTGTACATTAAAATTCATTTTTGCTGCTTTACCCTTCTCTCCCTTCAGCACAAGCTCACCACTGGATGGCTGCGGGCAATGTGGACCTGTCACCCCTATCCTTTCCTTTTCTCTGCCTTCAGTGAGCTCAGGTTTACAAACCTGAATAATCATTCCTGTCTCAAGTCATTCTAATGGCAAAGGCTCAATGGAGGCCTAATTTTCTAGACTGCGAGAGAAATATTTGCTCAAACAATTTTAATCATCTTAGTTAACACAACCTCCCATGCTCCTTAGTGATCCACAGGAAAATATTTCAATATCTTAAATGTGGGTATGGATGCCTCAAGTTAGGTTGGTGCTTCAAAAACTTCTGCAGTGATCATTTCAAATATCAAGTGACACACTTGTGTTGTGAGTCATATTGACATTTATGCGGTTTATATAATAGAGTGCACTTGGAACAAATGGAGGAAATTTGTTCCTTTAGTGGGTAATAGTGTTCCTTTAGTGCTTGCTTTGTCTAGCTGCTTTTAAGGACACAAATTTCAGGTCATCTCAGCTGCTGTCCTTACAATAATGCATAACACATTCATCTACTTCTATAAAAAGAGATGTTTTATGCATTTCTTTGCAGAGAGGTGTTTTAGACGATTGGTTCTCTGAGTTAAAAGAATGATCATAAATTTTTTGAGCTCTTGGATTTTTTTCTCCACTGGAAATTGAAACTTATCCAAATGCTATTACCCTGAATGTTTTCCAAGTATGTGGCTATATAGATATTTAATTTGGATTGCTGGTCTGCTTTTTCATGGTTTTCAAGTTACCTCACAGGACCAGGAATCACAGTAATACAAATTGCACGTGGCTACAAGATAATGCACACATGTATGGTCATCTGAAATGGTTGGCTAAGGATTGTCTCTAAATAAGTCATTTGTTTAGTGTTTTGAGATGCATTTTGAAATTCAGCGCTTAATGCTATTTACCAGTTCTGGTTTGCTTTTTAAACACAGCATCACCATTCACCCTTGAAACCACCTTCACAGCTGTTCAAAGGTGCAAACTTGATCAGCATCATACTAAAATTGATTTTACAGACTGATATTCCTTAAGTTTTTTTTTTTTTAATGGCATGCAAAGACAGCCAGCATACCTTCTCAGGCTGGGAGATGAGGAAAGATAATGGTGCTTGGGCCACAAATGACAACACCTAAGAAAGATCACAGTGGTTTCTATAAAATCTCAAATGGAATCTTAACTAGCAGCTGACCTTGTGAAAAATGAGTGGTTTACTAATGTGGTCTTCAGTTCCAAGGGATGGAGATTCCTTTTTGGCACTCAATAATCAGTGTGTCAAGGACAAAGGATTGTTTTACTGAGAAGAGCTGTTGATAATCAACACTTCCAGATCACCCCAGAGTGAAAGGCATAATGAGGAGGGAAGCATTGAGTTAGAAATAGTAGTAAAGCCATCTAGATTTATGGAGGGAAATAAAAGTTCTGAATGACAAACCTTGCAGAAGATTTTTGTCTGTGTTATTGTACAAATGTTGCAGCTGTGAAAATGGCATATTTTGCCTCTTTTGAAGCATTCCTGTAAAAGATTTTGGGGTAAATCTAAAGAAGTACAGGAGGATTACTACCTAAGTTATCCAGGCACTCTATTATGGGTTGCCCAGAAAACTTGCGGCTGCCGCATCCCTGGGAGTGTCCAAGGCCAGGTTGGAGGGGGCGTGGAGCAACCTGGTTGAGTGGAAGTTGTCCCTGTCCATGGCAGGGGAGCGCAACAATATGGTGTTTAAGGTCCCTTCCAAACCCAAGTGTTCGGTGATTCAGAGGTCATAGTGAGCAGCTGGTTCCTCTCCTTAGGGAAATAGATGTTTTGCTTTTATTGAGGCATTGGAAGAGATGCAGCTCAAGAAGAAACAAACACATGCATACAAAACCCACCTCTCCTCAATATCTGTATCATAGACAGAAAAGCAGCAGGAGTTTATTTCCCTTTAGAAAAATAGCAGTCTCAAAAGAAAAGCATTTAAAGCACAGAACAGCTCTGGAGGTACTTGACCTCTCACCAGATGATGATGGTCCTGTCTTTAACTTACTGGCAGTATTCCAGGGACTTTTTGAAGGTTCTAAGGCATACCACAGGAGGATGAAGGTTAACTGTGTGAAACATAGGCAGAATAACGTGGGTTTGAACATGAGAATCTCACACCTGTCAGCCGCCTGAGGGCAGAACTGGGTCAGAGCTCTAACTCATGGTCCATTGGGGTTAAGGGCATGACAAATCCGTTATGTGCTGAATGTGTTCATTGCAAGTAGGACGTATACAGCAAGGAATTTTGCATGAGGACTGGTAACTGGGGTACCCTGCGTTTCCACCTGGGTCACTGCTGCGGTGTTCTCAGGATCCCTCTTTGCTCATTTTTAATAGACCTGTTTGTGTTGCTATAAAACTGCTGTAAGGGTTCTTGTGCTGTGACTGGGAAACCTGGCCCTTAAATCACAGAAGAAAAAGAAATAAGCCAACTTATAGTGGTAGAATAGAAGTTTGTGTTGCGTATGAGATTTTTATGGTTCTTTCTTCCTTTAACTGCTTTGGAGACGTAAGGAAAGGATGCAACTGTGCTCATATTTCCTTAAAATCAGAGGTATCAAGTCTAATTCATGCAGCAATGCACCATCATCTCCTTTGTGGTGCAAATATAGTGCATTGTCTTTTATGGTGACATAGTTCACAATATTAGCCAAGAATACAGTGAACTATTTTCAAGTGTTTATTCTGGGCTTTTTGGAAGGGTAGGTTTGAACAGAGGTACTTTAGATGAGTAAGATGTCTGCTCAGAATTATCATTACTAAATTCCTGGAAGATGAGGCAGACAGGTGTCCATCCATTGCTGCCAGCTATGGAAAAATGCAGTGAGATGCCATTAAAAGTACGTACCTGTATGTAGCAGGCATCCGTTAAATTCTGCTTAATTATATTTAAATGAGTGTCTCAAGAGCAAGTTGAGAAGGAAGAGACATGGTTAGGAAGCAGAAGGAAACAGCCTCACATGTTATAGATCCCCTGGATGCCCTTGCTTACCCCTGCATGCTATCAGAACTTTGGTTACAAAAAGAAAAAGGCAGCACAAAGGGGATTCAGCTATGTCTACGAAGCATCTTGATGAAATAGCCATGTGTTTGCACAGGCTTTATCGTATCCATGAGATTTTTAACGCTTTGCCCAAGTAATTTCAGCTCTGGGTTAATGTTGGGCAGATTCTGGGAAGGGGGATGGAACTGAAGGTTGCGCTGTGCCTTGACAGTCTTGAGCAAGGCTTAGGTTGTTTTTCTCCTCTATTCCCAGCTGGCTCCATGTGCATTCTCACTTAAGCAGCCTGCTTGATTATAGACTTTATGATTAAATGGCTGAGCCTTACTGTGAAGGTTATTTGGCATTTTTGTGGCTGTTTGAACTCTGCAGTAGCAAAGAGTCTGTCCCCTGCAGGGGCACTGAAGGCTGTGGTGTCATTTGAAATGCCTGAGGACAAATCCTGCAGTGCAACTCCACTGCAGAGAGAGCAGCAAAGCTGTGCAAACTCCGGGGCAGAGCGGCACGGGGGCAGCTCGCTCGTGTTCCCAACTTATCTGTGGGGAAGAATGTGGAGAACAGAGGGAAATGTCAGTGTGCTGATGCACAGGGCTGTGCCAGGATACACTTCTGGACTCCTGGGAGCTTTTCCCTGGGCAGTGCTAGAAACGCTCAAACATGAAATGCCTGCTTTTGGGGGGCATAGCCAAGCCCTGCTCATTGATAGCTCAGTAAGCCTTGGTGTGTGACAAAGCAGCAAATCCATTTCAGCTGCAATCTTTGGGAGGATGGAAACTGGGAGGAATGTAGTGTGGACCAAGAGGGAGGTGAGAATTGATGTACTGTGGTAGCAAGGAGGAAAGTGGCTGAAGTCTGCTGAGATTCCCTTGTGTATAACTAAGTACTAGGCAAGAGTTTTGGGTGAAAACCCAGTAGGGATTAAACAGGACAGAAAGGCCAGCTGGAATTCTTTCAACAGGGACTGAAAGGAGTTGAGGCACCTGAGGTCTTACAGTGGACTTGACTCTATGGATGTCCTTAATTGCTCTTCATGGCTGCTCTGTGGAGCTTTAGGTGAACAGAGAGACACATAAAAAAAATTAATAATCCAGTTGATTTGTTGCATCTTTGAAAGCATTCATTTTAATAATTTCACCCTAACAGAAGCACTCTAGCCCACATCTTAAATTGGTTTTAGCCTTTTATTTCAGCTCTCTCCTTACACATGAACAGCTTACATACCCTTTTTAACAAAAATGTACTGCTGTGCTCTAGCAAAACCCACAGAGTAACTCAGTAGATGCTGCTGATTAAGGGTTGTGTTCTTTGGTACTTATTTCAGTTCCTGCTCCTGACCAGAGGTAACATAAAACTCCCGTTTGAAGGTGCTCTTAACAGGAATCTATTCATTTGTATCTGTGTGTATTTTCCTCATTTTGACTCCATCCTTGAGCAGTGCTTGGATAGCTTAGCGGAGTATCCCTCCCCAAAAATATCAGATGAAGTAATGGGGAGGGATTTTTAAGGTAAGAGTTCACAAGGTGGGGTTTTAAGTGGATTCCCACAGATGCAACTGCTGTCAGAACCAACCAATGGTGATGTGGGTGGGAGGAAATGGGAAAAACCCTCTCTGAGACAGGAGTGGGGGGGGACAGGGTGAACTGCGTCGAAGTGTGCAAAACTTATTTCCACTGAGATGATAACAGGAATGTCACAGAAATAATAACAATAATATTGTGGCTGATATCAGGGTCAGGCTTCTTTTCGTTGGTCCGGAGGTCAGTGTTCTCCATCATATGAACCCAGACAAGGATTGAGGACATGGGGCATTTACATTTTCTCACTGGTTTTATGGCTTTATCTACATATTGTGTCTCTTGTTGTGCTCTTTTTAATTACAACAATTTTTTTTTATACAAGTGTGTGAATGAAAAATAAAATTACCCAAGAACAGAGTATTTCAACCCTTTAACAACAATATATTTTAAATAACCCCCCAAAAAATATCAAAGATGTTTTCAAGTATGTTTTGTAAATGGCACACAGGTAGCATTTGGAGAAAACACATTGGAGGGACTTAAGTCTGAGCTGTCATTTTTGGTTGCTGATAACGTCTACCCTTTCACTGTACCATTAAATATGAAGTGTAATTTTTTTATTTTAGCTCTTTCTTATTTTTTCCACTACTATCTGCTGTCTTTTCTTACGGTTATGACCACACAGATGACATTAAGCATTATAGCTATTTTTGGTTGGTTACCTGGCTGGCCAAAACTGAAGTTGAACCTCAAATCCCTGTTCTGGAAAGTATGGGACCACTAACACTGGATTTGTCTCTTGTGATCCAGCTATATACAAGCATAGTTTTCTTTATTAAAACTGTATGTATTTAATATAATGGGAGGGTAAACAGGAAATCTATCACCTTCCTTGTACAGCCTAGGTTCTGCTGCAAATAGAACAATTGCTACAGAGGCTGATTATCATTTTCTGTCATGAAAAAATCTAAGCCAGTGTCTCTTTGCTGTTGCTGCTGATAGAATAAAAACAGCTGGGTGAAGTACAGTCTCCATGAGGTGACCAAATATATTGGAGTGAGACGAAGACCAGCCAAGAAAAATGTAGTTAGCCTGGGGGAGAAGAACACTGCATGAAAGTCTAGGTAAAGGGAAAAAAAAACCCACTGAAAACTTGAAGGTTAGTAATTTTATTTCCATTTATAAAATATAGCCCCCAAATGTTTGCTTGTACCACAGACAAGAGATTTTTATCTTTTCTCAACCTGCAGTAAAATACAGAGGCAAAAAAATAGAATTGTGCTTTTGTCCTTGAGAGCTTTCATGACCACAGATAATAGTTGCTGTTTACATTGGGCATAAACTTTACATTGCGTATTATTTTTCCTTCTTTTTTTGAGCACAAGACTTAAGTCTATATACATGTATTTCTAGTTTGACCCTAAATTTTCATGTTTTATGCTGAGGACAGCAAGTACAATAAGAGTGTAAAAGAAGCAGACATGGAAAATGAATAGCAGAAAGACATATTCCTTTGAGGAAGCTCTGCTGGTCATGGAGCATGTGCTGCGTGATTTGCCTAATGAAGTGCTGAAAAGATATGAACTATGAAATTCACCATCTCAGACAGTTTGTGTTCTTTCTTCATCTATCTGTTCCTGTTGGGTCTTTAATTTCATCATTTTAAATGTTAAAAATGCATGAGTTTACATGGACAGTCAGCTAAAATTCTAATCATAGACTTCAGAGAGCAAGCTACTGTCAGAGCAGCAAAGCAAAAGAGGAAAAATAGGGCATGCGTATGAAACACCTTCTCTGTTTATTTTAAGTATATATTTATGGATTTCAACCACAGAATCACTCAGGTAGCTGTACAAAACAGAGCACTTGGGAAACAATACCATTAAAACTTTTACGGATATAGTGCCCAGCTGATCTACTTGTTCTGCTCTAGCCATCATCACTACTTATCTGGGATCTACCCATGACTTTTAGATGGTAGTGGTGGCTCTTTTTTTTCCTTTGGAGCTGTTTGAGCTTTACTAACAGTGTCTGTCACTGACACCTTCTTTCAAAGCATTTGCACCTTGTCATTTGCTGATGCTGCAGTACAACAGTCCTGGCTACTGTCACAAAGCCTGAGAAGAGATCTTAAAAATTACCCTGATGTTTATAGGTGTAATAAAATCATTTTGTCCTTTTACCTGCAGGAGGGGTGGGTGCATAGCAACCATGGCTGTTCATTATGGCTTTTATTTCAAACCTCTGATCCCCTCAGCACTTTGTACAGCATTGCAGGAGTTTGACCTACAAAGTAGCTTTGTTATTGTGAAGGAACATCCAGCCCTTGGCCTTTATTATTTATTTTGTCTCAGATGTTCTGCAGGAATTTAAAATACCTTTTATGCCTGGTATTGTTCTTATCTGAGCCAGGTGTTTCTGACCTAGCTAGGGACACCTGCCTGATATTCCCTGATGAAGCAGGCATGGAATGCATGGTCCTTGGAGAGGAGATCCACAATGAACAAGGTTGTTGTTTATTGCTGTGCAGAAGTTTTCCTTTTCTTTGAGTGGAGCAGCTTATAGGAATAAAAAAGCTGGAAGTGAAGCTATTTTGCAATGAAGCACAGAGCAGTGGTGAAAGCGCTTTTCTGGAGAAAGAAGTGTTGTGGCTGAACTGATTTATACTAATGACTAGATAGTTTTTAGTTCTGGGAAACCAGCTGAGCCATCTCAGAATCCTGGGCTTCAATCTGCTGCAGGAGTAGCACAGCAGCTCCTTGTCCAGGGGGTAGCTGTTGGCACTCCAGGGAGCTCACTTGCAGGTGGGAGCACTGCTGCTCTGGTTGGGCTGTCAGCCCAGGAGGGTTTTGTCCTGTGATGCTCCTCCGTGTTAGTGCCTTGTGCCCTCTCTCAGCAGATGCGCCTAGAAAGGGGCTCAGCAGCAGCCTCAGTAATTCAGTGTTGCTCACCAAACCCCTGCCATGGCTGACTTTGTGCTGTCTGACAATTGTATCAGCTGGGCTAAGAAAGTACATGACTCTTGCCTGCAGATCTTGTTGCAGTTGGAAAAGCAGCTGTTAAAAATACTGGGAGCAGAAGGGGTTTTTGTAGGACCCTTAATGGTCACAGCCAAATGCTTTGAGTTATTCTGCCAATAGGTTTTTTTTTAAAGCCATTGAACAATATATCTTGACAATAAGAAGTTTGTGCACAGGAGTACATATTTATTTGCAGATTTAACAAGATGTGAATATACACCTCTTGCTGCAGGCCAAAGTAAATTTTTAAGTTATATGAGATTTTGGTGGTGTGTGTATAAAATGATTGTTATTAACCATGAGACAATTTGCTTTCTCTTCTTGGCTGTAAAATCTCTTAACAGGAAAAAATGCAACATTAATAATACTACAACAGAGGGAGTCATATTTATGACTAGAGGAGAACACTGGCTGACTCCCTGGAAGGTAACATTTCACAGTTTATGTTGACAAGTAAATATTTATGACTGAGATCACAGAACACCAGCAAAATCATCAATAAGGGGTCCTATGATTTTGTGAAGGAAAAATTCTTCATAAACAACCTTTTGCAAACTTAGTTTAACTGGATGATGCCTTCTTAAATTTTGCAATGCGTGGTGACAGTGACATGAATAAGATATATTATGTTAGTCAAATGGAATGCATGTGCTGAATGCACAAGTTTAACCATCCATACCTGCACAATAAACCTAATTAAATGGTGTGTCATCAAAGATGATGGAAATGAAAAGATAATGAAGAAAATCACATGAAAAGTGTTCAACAAAATTTATTCTGAAAGGATAGGAAAGGTTATTATAATTAGAGAAGTAGTCCTTCATGTTAATCACCTTTTTAAATGTCTCATTAAGAGCACAAACTTGAGAAAAATCACAGCAAGTCAATTTTTGCCTTGCGGCAAAAGACAGGAATTTTTGTCACCTCCTTTAGCAGAAAGGGATATGTATTTTTACTGCTCAGTGCTGAGGGAAAGTTTCAGGTCTGCGTGGAAATAGATGGCTTATGGCTCTTTGTGTTTGTGTCTGACCAGGATCCTGGTTCTCTCCCCTGTGAAGGTTTCCAATAGAGTTTAGGGCAAGTACCTTGCAGATGGTGATATAATATTTACCAGTAATGAGAACAAAGGCATTTTTATTGAGACACCTGCCAATACCTCGTTCAGAGTAGCAACAAGCTGTGAAAGTAAAGGAAAGAAAAGGAAGAGACTTGCAGGGCTCTTCTGAGCCAGGAAGTTTTCTGTTTCTCACCCTTCCGTATGTTGTGTGCTCAGTGAAAGACACACGTGGCAGTGAAGGGACTATCACCAGGCTCTGTATTGCAGGTGTTTAATTGTCCAGGACTATGGCTTGTCTGTGAAAGCTGATGATAAGTGGCACTGGAGCTTTAGTCAGTTTCTCCAAAAGCAGAATAAAATGTATTATTAGTCCCCAAGATAGCTAAAAATGTTTTCTTCAGGGGAGTTTGCGACCTTCCCCTGTTGGAAGGTTACAATTAACCCATTCCTTGATGCTGTGGGAGGAGAACAGCCTACCAGCCGGTTGTTACCTGGATGGAACTCAAGTGACAGGCAGAGTACTGAGCCACAAGTTTCCAGGACCGGGGTTTGATGGCATCCACCTCTGCTCTGCATGTGCTTGAGGTATTTCCCATTTGTTCATTCCATGATTTGAAATAATCATTGTACCTTTTGCCTTGGAGCTCATTCCCAGATGTATCTGCTTTTTCCCCAGCCGAATTGCTCAGCACTTCTGCCTTTGCCAACACAAGCACGTGTTTTAGGCTGTTTGTCCAGTTCAGATTTATTTAACTTAGGTTTTTATTTCAGGCTCATCTCAACCTCACTGAGATGCTGCTGGTCTCTGTTATTGCTGCTCTGCAGCCACTGCCAGCAGCCAGCACAGCCAGACTGCCCTTAGAGCCTGATGTGCAAGTGGTGTCAGGGGCGCAACCAAGTAACTGTAGTGAAGGGAACCTATAGAGATACTTCAGTCATCATCAACCAGGTTACGGCAACAATTCTTGAGCAGCTCTAGCATGTAGAGCAGGATCTTGCAGTTAATATTAACTATTGATTGATACTTCCTGGAAAAGCCATCAATAGTTAAAAATGACATGATTTTTAACAAAGACTTCTATGGTGTTTATCCCTTCAGTGCATTCCTGGTTGAAGTGAGGCAGAGCAGGGCTGTTTAATGAGATCACAGCTGTGTCTGAAGTGTGACCCGTTGGCTGGCAGAAGGCACGTACTTAAGAACAAATCCTGGTAGGTGGTGTAGCTTTTAAAGTAAGGTTTCGTTTCCACAAAATTTGAGATCTATTGGCAGAGAAGGCAGGAGAGAGAGATTGCAGTGCACCCATCTGAAATTTAATCAAGTTCAAGTTAGTGTAACAAAAATGAAGCTTTAGCTATAGAGAAAGTACTGCTTTGAATGTACTTGGTGGAAATCAATAGGGAATGGCAAGCCCTATAGTCTTAACAATTTTGCATCAAAATCTTGTTAACATATCTATCTTAATACATTAATATGTAGTCAATAATTGCTCCATTAGAAGTGCTATAATGTGTCATTATTTCCAAGTAGAACTTCAAACTGAATTCCTCATAACTTTCTTTTTCTTAATTCATTTCATAATCACACACAATAAAGCAAAAAATCAAAGGGTTCTTTGTGGGCAGAGCATCTGAAGTAACTGCAGCCTCTAGATCTGATCTCTGCAGAAATGCTGCTACATTTTTCTTAAAGTGTCTTTGTTCCTGAGCAGAGATGCACACTGAAAATTTTAAAGCTTGGCTTTACTTGGGGTGTTTTTTTTTCCCTTTTAAAATGTTGTAGCTGTTTGAGGGTTTGGGTTTTTTTTAGAGGGCTGTCTTCTCAGAGTGTTGCATTAATTCCAAGTGATGTCTTCTGCCCAGGACATACTTGAATGATCCTAATGACATCTCCTGAGGTCTTAGTTTCTTAAATACGACCTTGAACAGATGATAGAACAACACAACCTTAGAATCTGCTTCTCCATTTCAGTTTGCTGGTAGCTGGCCCAGTATCAGAAGATGGCAGTACAGTGACCTTCTATTTACTGAGATGCCCAAATATTCTTGGAGGAGAAATACTTGCGGGAAAACATGTACACAAGAAACTAGGTGTCCATTGGCTTTGTGACAGCACCTGTGAAAGGTCAAGTCACTGTGCTAGGGAATTTCCTGTACCTTGGGGGAGATATTTTGGCTTTGTTTAGTGAACAGTGCAGGCTTCTAGGGCCTGTCCTCTTCTTGTTGCAATCAGTCTCCTTGTATTTGTGATCTTTTCCTGAGATGCAGTCAGACACATAAAACATGTTGCATCTTTTGCTCTGCAGTGTAAAGACAGATTTTATTGCAGTCAATATGCTTTCAAATTTGAAACTACTTGGGGTATACCAGTTTTTTGCTGTGTCTTTTAGAAAATAAAATTGCACACAAAACAGTTGAATTTGCACACATTACACGCGCAACCTCTTCTGCAGACAAATCTCCCTGGAGTTGTGTGCTCTGGCCAAAAGAAAATGACACTTATATTCCTTGGATATAGCTTTTAGATTTATGGTTAGAAACCAGTATTTTTACTGAAGAAATATTGACAAGATCTTGTGTTAGGCCCCTGAGGAACTGGGACAAAGCATCAAGATCAAGTTCAGTGAATGGGTCTCCCTGTGTGAGGTGAATCTGCTTTGCAGTCTGTGGTTAAAGGAAAGAGGAGCTGAATCCAAGGGGGGGGGATGTGAATAACTGTGCAAGCCAAATGACAGGATTCCATCTGCCCCATTTGGGCAACTCCCAAGATGAGGCAATGTTTCTTTTGCTTGTCTTTTACAAACAAAACATGGACATTTCCAAGGACACAAGTGGCTGAGACACTTTGTCCTTGTTCAGGCTGTCTGAGAGCTGGCGAGTCCTGGTGCCCAAATGCCCCGAACCACAGCCTGGGCGCCCTGGTTCAGCCCCGGAGTCAGGATGGAAGATGCCATCTGCTGAAGTACAGAGTCCGGTTTTCCTTCAGTTTGATCTCTTATCTGTCCTGGTAGGACTAAAAATAGAAGCCAGACTGTGATGTGCTACAGGCAACAGTAGCTCAGCTGGCAGATAAATCTGCCTAATCCAAGGAGAAAGGAGCTAGGTGCTTTTAGCATTGCTCTGCTACTTCTTTTCTCTTGAAGGCTCTTACTGTTGGTAAGTGTTACTTTGAGTTGCCTCCAACTACACCCAAGAGAGGAGGTAGGAGCTTTGGTAGAGGGTGTTCCAGTTTGTCCTTAAGATATGGCAAATAAAGAGAAAATAATGCATTCATGGATACATCCTTGATGCCAGGATTCCATTTGAGAGCATCTGGGAAACTTTGAAAGCTTTATTAGAGAGCGATGAGGTGTGTTACCTGAAACATGAAGAGTAGATAGTAAATTACCTTGTCAATTTTGATTTTTCTCCTTCCCTCTTCTCTGTTGCTTTTTTCTTTGTGTGATTTAAGCTGCCTGGTACGACCTCACACTTTTCCTTCAGAGGACAAGTGACTCCATCTGTCCTTTTCCTCTTGGTGCCGAGATGAATACTGCTCTGTCGACGTGTTGTGAACTTCCCCAGGCTGGTCCAGCCGTGTCTGCGAGGAAGGAAACTCACTCTGAGTTGTTTGTCAGGGCTTTAAAAAGCAATGGATGTGCTTGGTACAGGAGAGCAGAACCGTGGGACTGACATGGCTACAATTCCCCTGGGAATAACAGACAGAGTGGTGTTTTCCCAGTAGGAGTGTGTATTTTGTAGCCGAAATGGTGCTTTGAAAAACCCCAAATGCCTCTTTCGTTTTTGTTTGTTTTATGGTTTTTTGTGGGGTGGGGTTTACTTTTTGTGGTTTTTTTTAATTTTTGTTTTGTTTTTGTGGTGGGGTTTTTTTTTGGTTGTTGTTTTTTTGGTTATGTTTTGTTGGTTTTTTTTGTTACTTAGCAGCGTCATTGGGATGTAAAGCCACACCGTCGCTGGTCACTTGGATTAACTTGTTGCCTCTGTGGTTCCGTTTTTTTTTTTTTTTTTCTTTTGAAGTGAATTCATGGAAGAAGTCCGATCATATGGCTTCTGTTCACTGGGTTTACGTTTCTTCACTATGTGGAAACTTTGTTGAGGGCTGTGTATTATCAGAGGTGTCTTTATCGGTTATTTAGATGGAAAAGGGTCTCCGGGAGTGAGCTGCTCGGCTGTCAGAGCTGTGGCATGAGGGCAAAGCCGCTCTCCGCCGCGCCTCGGGCCCTCAGGCCGCCCTTAGGCAATTCCAGGCATTTCCCGCTCTCCCGCCGGGCGGAATTGGCGCCAAGCCGGAGCTGCCGCTCCTCGTCGCTCCGCCAGGGGGCGCTGCAGCCGCCACCGCCGTGAGGGTGTGCCGACGGCGCCATTTTGTGGCGGCGAGGCGCGAGGCGGCACGGTGGCGGCGCGGGCTCCTGAGGGGCCGGGGACGAGCGGGACGCGCTGTGCGCTGAGAGGGGCACGAAAGGGCGCTTCAGCTTGGGGGACGATTCAGGTGTAGTCTTGGCTTGCAAAAAGGGAAGAAATAGCTAAGAGGGTTGGTATCGGTTGGCCAGGGGTGAGCTGAGAGGAGGTGGTGAGTCTTTCTTGCCGCGCCTGACCCGTGAGGGGAGGCTGCAGCAACGGGGTGGGCTTTGGCCATTTCGGAAAGGCACGGCTGTGCTGTTCCTGAAAAAGCTGAGTGCGAATGCTGGGAGGTGGCGAAAGGTGCCCGTTTGTTTAATAAAATCTGCTCCCGAGGCACCGAAAAGGACATAAAGGCCGTGAGGGCTGCAGAGGGAGAAACAGGTTCTGGGGACTGCCTGATTAAGGGAAGGCATAATATGCTAACTCTGGTTGTGTTGCTTCTGAGGGGAGAATGGAGCTGCTTTTCCCACTCCGAGTGCTGTGGAAGGACAGGGCAGAACAGGAGGTGCCGGTGGAGGCAGCAGTGCAGTGAGCAGATTCCAAACGCTTTCCTGTCGAAAAAAATGAAGGTTAGTGACAATGACTGACGCATTACTGAGGGGTTTGTTGCTCCACAGCACCATGGCTGCATAACAAATATGTTTGGTTAATTCTATGAGTTTTACTACATAAGAGTGGGTTAAGACAAGGAAAACTTTAAAAAAACCCAAAAAGACAAGCTGAGACTTTGGGCTAGTTTATGAGAATATAGAAAATGTTTAGGAGAGAAAAAGCTTCTCATCTGTAGCTCTGGTGAAAGCTGTGGAACTCAGCCAGATTTATAACTGGGGAGAGATGGTTTTGGTTTTCCTTTGGAGTATCAATTAAGGGTTTTTTTGTCCGTGTTCATTGTCTGGGGTTTTATAAAGCATGACTAGTCTTCATTGTTCAATTAAGAATTCAAGTCAGGAATTTTGTGTTGCTTTCCCTTTGGGGCAGCAAGAACTAAGAATTTTGTTCTGACTTTAAGTTTATTGTAGTTGTAAAGGAGAATGCAAACAAATTCTAGCCCTAGATGTTCTAGAGTACTGTGCTGGGTAGCCCAAATATTTGAGGCAGAGTAGCAGAAATACTTACTGTGAGCTAAGTGCTCTGGCAGTTATTTGGACAAAATACTGCAAGAACAAAAATGTTTCACATCTTTTCAAGAGCAAATAACATTAATTTTTAGTGGTGTTCTTGTGCGTGGCAATCTCTAGTAAGATATGCACTGCCACTGTTTACTTGGGCAGCCCATGAGGCACACTATGTGCAGTCACTCCTATTTTTCATTGTATTAATTTAAACACTGAGAAATGCGATTGAGATTGCCATCAGTGTTCAAGAACGCTTAAAAAATTATGGGAACATACTTAGAACCAATAAACAACAGGAAGAAAGAAGATGAAGTCAGTCAGCTGACAACTTGTGAAGGTCAACATGTGCTGTAAACATGCAATAAAGATTTCTTCCACAAACGGTGTGGTTTTTTTACTTGTGTCATGCCTTTTGGTTTGGACTAAATTTGACAGGTGGGTACAGAGGGAAAAACGCAGGAGAAACAAATGTCAGGAAGCTGGATGCTTGGGATGGTAAGTGTTTATGGTAAGTATTGCAGAATCCTGCAGGGGTGTCACACAAGGTATTGCTCCTGAAGGTGAGTAATTGTCTGTCATGGACTGTTAAGTGGGCGTGTGAGTGTTTTGACTCAAGCAGACTTTGTTAAGCTGTGACCCAGACACTGGATGATGGAAGTTTTTTTGTTTTCAGGACAAATTGTGTTTCACAGGAGTTGGAGACTTTTAAAAAATTGGTTGCAGCTAAGATGATAAAATCTGTAACTGAATGATGGAATATTTATTTTACTTACGTGTGGATTTTACACAGCATTATTTTACTTGATAAAACTCATGTATTGCAGGGTTTGGTGAGCATCAGGTGAGGAGAGCAGGAAGCACAGTGTGAGTGTCCTGACCTCTTATTAGCAAGGGCCTGACTGGAGTATCAAATGAACACATTTATATCAATTCATTAATTTATTTTTTTAAGCAAAAGGTTTATGATCTCTTGATGGTTCCTTTGCACAGCTGACCCTGAATTGCACTGTCAGGGAATGGGAGAAGGCTGCTTTACTTCAGTGGGTCATGGGTATCTGCTAGAAAGGTGTTGAGAGCGTTTCTTGTGCTCAGACAAAAACTTTATTGGGTATGGTTTGTGCTTTTAGTTGTGTGGTTTGTGAGGGGCTTTTTATTTCTTTAGGTGGTTGAACACTGCTCACAATTTAATGTTGTGGTTTGTGCGTTTTGTGCCACTGTAATCATCACCTGCTGGGCACTCATCTGAAGTTTTAGTGCCAGAGCTCTTTCCTTGGAGAGTGGGAGGATGAAGAGTACTTTGTGCTTTAGAATTAAAAGTATTTCAGCAATGCAAGATTGCTTCCATTTAAACAATATAGAGAAAAAAGGTGCAACCTTGAATTACTTTTCCCTGTTTTTCCCAGCTTGGGGAAGAATGCTTTTATTTTTTATTGTAATGTTAGGCACATAGGGATAAATGGCTGGTTGTTACATCTTATTTATGTGTTTACTGCTAGCTTTCTGCAGATGTATGTTACCAGCACCTCTGACAGGCTGGTATTTGTTAAAATGGGTAATGTGGATCTTTAGTGTCTTTCGTGTGTGATTATCTAATTATTAGTCCAGCAGCACGACTTTGCTGCGCAAGTAATAATTTTAAAGCACTTTGCTTTATTTCTTGAGGAAACTCAGGTGTCAGTTCTGTCTAAGCAGTTTGTCTGACACAGACAAGTGGGCAGAAAGGACTTTTACCTAGACCTCATGGGAAATCTTGGTTTGGGTTTTTTTTCAGTTAGTGCAGTTTGAGCTGTGTGCTGTGGTGATGATTTGGAAGGTGTTGCTCCCTTCCCCCTTGTGACAGCACAGTGGCTGCCTGCTGTGACCTCGGTGAGCAGTTAAGGGTTTGGAATGTTTCTCCTTGCACCCAAAATCCCTGAGCCCTGCTCAGGCAGCTGAGCTTGTCTCGCTCCGTGTGTAGTGACACACTGAGGGGAGCTGGAAAGGTCATGAGGGGAACCGGGGATTTTAAGGGTGGTAGGTGAAAAACCAAAAGAAGTGATGGCAGCTACTGGAGAAAATGTCAATAGTGCATAGCTTGGATCCTGTTCAAATTACATTTGCCTGTTGTGCCAAAGAGAAGGAAAAGTGGGCAGCAGTGTTGAGAAGAAATCTGAATCCATTTCTACACAAACCAGAGCTGCATCCAGAAATTCAGTTTCAAGCTCTCTTAGAAGTAAAAACAGAAGTGAGAGGCGCAATCTCCTTGCTGTGAATTCCGATGTTTCTACTTGTGCTAGTCCGTGCTGATGTTGGTTGAGAGACTGTGAAAGGAATACTCCTCTTGTGTCTTCTGAAAAATGCAGTGGAAGTGGTTTTGGGTTCTTTTTGCCAAATGTTTTTCCACTGAAGGAGGTGGGAAACAGTTTGGGAGGAATGCAGATAGCAGGAGAGAGAACTTCCCTTTTGGCAGTGATGGTTGCAGGTTGTTCTCTTTTTCTCTTCCACTTTATTTTCCAGTGTTTCTACACAATTTGAGGTACAATACTTATGTGTTTTTGAAATATAAAATCAGCGGTTTCTAATCATAATCTAAGTTGAAATTTTAAAAGAAATTATGGATAACATTAAGGTTCTTGTTCTATGGGAATTTATCATAAACTGAGAAGAGTAAACTGAAACCTACATAACAGGTGGTTCTTCAGAGGTTGATAGCTCTGAAGGAAATGAGTTGATGCTGCAAAATGCATCAAGTTCAGTGTTGGTCCTGGTTTGTTTTGGTCAGACACAGGCTGAGCTTTCTCTGGGTTCTTTTGAGTGGAGCTGGAATAGTGTGTGCAGGTGTTGTCTGTTACCAGCATGTTCTCTTTCTCAGCAGTGTAGAGCTTTTATTGTTGGTCAGGCTTAGAAGACTGAGCCAAATCCATTGATCAAGAGCCTTTTTCCTGCACACTAGGATAAGGAAATTTTATTCTAGTATTTTCAACATGATGGGCAGTATTACAATGTATTTATTTGTAACTTAAGTGTATCTGTGGCTGGAGGAAATCCCGCCGCTGGCTGGCAGGTAGTGTTACTTTGTGGCAGCTTTCCAATGCATCCTGGGCTTCCCTGTCCAACCAGCAGCATCCCTGCTGCAGCCTGGGCTGCTCAAGTGTCTAACCCAGCTCACTTGCAGCTGTGTGAGCAGTTTTTGTCTGGCACTGTGCTGTCATCCGACTGTCATAGCTTGGGAGTTGTCACCTGGAGTAATTGTTTAGCATGCTGTCCCATGTCTTTTTTTCCTGAAATCCTGGTCGTTTTCCATATGCTGAGCTGAGTTTACTGATGACATTCCTGTTGACTGGTCATAAAAAAAAACAAGCCCAATCCCAATGTGTCAGTACTGACAGGAGCGCACAGAGCAGAGCACAAAATAGAAACATACTTGGCGGGTGTTTGCTTCTGTGATGGATATTGGAGCAAAAAGGAGTCTGCAAGGGAACGACTGGCAGGCTGTCCTGCCACAGGATGTGTGGGCCAGCTGCTCTGCACAGTGCTGACCTTGCTGGAGCATTAAATGTCCTAACAGCTGAGACCCACAGAGTATTTTGGTGTCTCCTTAATTCTCACTGCCTCAAACTATCTCCTTGCTGAAATGCAGTCTGTCCAAGTTGCTCTTCCTCCTTTTGAAACTTCTGGTATTTTTTGTGATCTGTACACACAAAATGAGCTCCTAATGTCAGTTCCTGCAGGAGCTGCTGTAAAGTAGAGCTGCTGTGGCAGTAGAGTGCCAGACAGGTCTGCAGGTGTCACTCTGTGGAAGTAGAGGAAGAGTTGGTCATCAGCTCCTGATGAACCACGTAGCTGCTGTTGATCTGTGGGTGACAGGTTATTTTACCTTGGATATCACTTTCATAGTTTCTGGAGTTCTTTCATGTGTTTTGAGGGGTTTTGCTGAGTTTTTTAATTATATATTTTTTTAACCTGATCTGAAATGTGTTGGATAGTGTGTGCAATGCTGAAGAGATTCAAGATTGTTAGGGTATTTAAGTTTTTTTTCCTCTTTCAGAATTTAAAAATGTGGTCAAACAAAAGGGTTGCAAATGTGGGCAGGACTGTCTTAGAAATAATGTTGTGTGGAGCAGTGTTTGTTTTATGACATGAAGTCGGGAAGTCTTGTGTCAGCAGTCAGGGAGCTGTTGGGGAAGCAGTAGTGTCCCAGTGACTTGTAATTCAGGTTCTCCTTCAGAGGCTCTGGGTCTTGAGACCAGTTTGGGTTGATGAGAGTACAGAGTTAGACTTCCTCTATGGCCCCCTCTTTAGGAGTGTCTGCCTTCAGTGTACTGGCAATTTGTCCCCTTGTGGTATTTCTTGTGATCTAGATGTACACTGGAAAGGAAATGTTCCCACTTTTCATAGGAGAAAGGTGACTGATGATTATAATAGTGAGGGATGGGAAAACCACAGCGGCCTCGTGCCTTGAGAAGTATTAGAGTAGATGTGAGTTCTGTGTTGGTTTGGAGTCTTGTTCCTGCATCCTAATTCTCAAAAATCTTACTTGTTTTCATAAATGGTGAGGTTCTCTGACTTTGACAATGGAAACTATGTTAAGAGTCTGTCCTTGGAAATGTTGGGGCTTACATGATGCTGTAGTGATGGGAAATTAAACCTCTGAATTTTAGATGCTTAAGAGCTGTGTCTAACATGATAACAGTCTAAAAGAGTTAGAGGCTAATGAATGTACTTTTTCAGGGCACCATAATTATAAGACCAGCTGTTTTGTGCCCTGATGTGCTGACGAGCTGTGAAAATGATGTTCAGTGCCTCTTGACACTTCTCATTTCTCCCCATGTGGAAGAATGATGGAGTAGCTGAAAGCAGACCTGTGGTTTAAAGTATGAATGGACAGGGATTGGAGAGCTTGGGGTGAGGGGGTTGTAATGCTGCCTGCAGTCAGGCACATCTGTGTGGTTTTAAATGTGAGGCCTTCTGCTTGTGCCTCTGCTTTTTACATGAAAATAAGGATTCATCAGTAAATCCTTGTGAGCAAGACACACTTAGCCAAATTGTTTGAACAATGCTCTAGTTCCTTATTAAACTAGATTATAATGGTCCATCTTCACATATAGCCTGTTTTATTTAGTAATATGTGACCCTTAGTCCAAAACAAATTAATATGAGTAGCAAAAACCCCCACTCTGAATCAAGTTAACTTTGAATAAAATTTTAGAAAAAAGTTAACATCAAACACTACTTTGAAGGGAAGGGATTTATTTTTCATATTAAAAAAGGTTACTAATAATCTGTTAGAAAAATATTTCTGGAGGGAGTGAAGAAGGCAATTTTTTGCTTCTTTGGCTTGTTTTCAGAGCAAAATGGCCCGTTTCTCATGGTCTGGACAGTTATGACTTGAGATTGTCTTTTTAACATCAGATTTTTTTAACTTCAGTCTTAGTGCAACAGTAATACCATCTGAAAGAGAAATATATTGGATAAGAGATGAATTATACGGACTACACAGATATTTTACTGAGCTCCCTCCAGAAGTTTTGCCTTTTCCATGCACAAGGACTGTGTTTTGAGTCTGGGACAAGTGACCCAGATCAGGTACCCGTAAATTCCAAGTAATTGATCACACAGCAGTTTCAGTGGTGTCAAAGACAAGACACCACATGAAATGGTGTATTTTTCAATGGTTCTATTATGTCATCATAGAAAGGGACCAAAATCCTGTTAGCTGAGTTCCTTCTGGCACAGCAAGTGTTTGGTTGTGTGGGGCACTGTGGGCTCTGAAATGATGTGCCTTTGAATCCCTCTTGAGTTGAGCAGAGGGAGGCACTGTGTTTGTATGAAGGGTGTTTTTTCCTTGTGGTGCTGCCTTTCAGCTGGATAAAATCCTCATGAAAGTAGGTGGTTGCTCATTCATGCCCTGGCTGTGCACATGGAGGGGAGTGGTGGTTGTTCTCTGTTCATTCCTGCAAGCGTGGAACAGTTTAGACCAGAGCATTTTCAGTGTCTGTGGTAGTATCGAAGATTCGTGCAGTGGTTCTTTTTGTCCATATCTCTTCCAGCTAGATAGCTGAGTTCATATTTCACCTGTATTTTCCCAAAGCATCCATAGATTATCCCCTCGGAGTTTTATCCATGGGACAGTTTATTGATGAGTTCTGTTAGGCACGAGGTCAACACTCTTTTCTGAGCCAATTGTGTTCTAATTTTAGTAAATATTTTTTTGTTTTTGTTTCCCCTGCCCCTCAGCATAAGGAGCTTGATATTCGATTTCCTTTGAATATTTTTGGGAACTGCCAGATGGCTTGATAACCTTGCTGTGTCCTCTGTCAGTTATTCCTGAGCCAAAATACCCATCAGGTATTTCTCAGCATTCTGGCAGTCCATGTTCCAGGGTCTTTGCTTTTTTACTCAACACAACCCAGAAGTGTTTGACAAGATCCTGATGCAGCTGATGTGTATCCAAGTCCCTCCAGGCTCTAAAGCTCATTTTAGAAACGATGGTAATCTGGATCTAAAGCATTTGTGCAAGTTCATTTTAAAGTCATCATTTGCATTTCTGTTATCATACTAATCAGTAAAATATAGACCAATATCTTTAATTTCAGTGTTAATTTTAATATGGGCTTTTCTTGTCTCATCCCAGATTCATGAGAAGTGTTTGTAATGCACCGGTCATCTGTCCTTCCTGTGCTTTTTCCTTCACAATTTGCAGTGATGTTCACCTTGAAACCTGCTGTTCACTGTCAGTTGTTTTGGGTTGCTGTTTATAACAGGAGCTGCCTGTACGAATACTTTTGAGGTTTGCTGATGTTTTCTGTGACTTCACCATGTGCTGATGTGTTCTGTGCTTGAGTTGCAAAGCAGTAACTGGTCTTGAACTGTGGTGTGGGCAGCCTTAGGATATTGCTGCTTGTGTAGGGTGCAAGGGAGCTTAATGAATTGTTTCTGCCCAGCTCATTTAATTACAAAAGGATGCCAGAGACTTTCTTTCACTATCCATCAGCCCAAGAGATGGAAGCAGCTCTGTTCTCGAGGGGTAGAGTTTTATAGCAGTGATGAACTTTGTTTGCTGTGCTGATCTCCACTGTTGGCCTGTGTGAAAGCAGTCATAGAGGCTGCCAGGACAGAGAACAAGGTGTTCTCTTCTGCATGTTGTATAATGAAGACCTAGCTGGCTATGTGTGAATTAAGGTGGAAGAAGAGAAATAATACACTATGGAGAAAGAGAAATCTGTGTATTATTGGGAAAATGGGGCATCATATGGTGGATCACAGCTAATATGTGGTAATAATGGCCATAGTATGCTTACCATTTTGGAACCCATTTTAGTTCCCATTTGGATTAAATTAAATGCATACATCATTGTAACAAACCTTTCCCAGCAGTTTGTGAACTTTGGAAGCGAAGAAGGGAATTAATGGCAATGTATTTCATATTGGCGTTCTTTTGTTCAGTGATTCAATTATTTCCCCATAAAGAATTTTTGGTTTCTGCACAACAGATGTTGGTCAGCTCGTGAACAGACATTGCTGCAGGAGGAGTGAAAAATGACCTTCAAATACAATAAACTCAACAGCTATTTTTTAGCTCATTGTCTGTGAGACGGGCGTAATAACCCATTGCTAAATGAGAAGGAAAGGGAACTAGGACACGGCTGAATTGGGGTGTCAGAGTGGTACCATCCTGAGCTGATCTGTGAAATCGGGGAAATGTGAGATAGCAAATCATGCGAGTTCATCACTTGGATGTGAGACTGAGGGAAGCAGTGATGGAAGGCAGCTGTCTTTAAACAAATAATCTAAATATAGGAAGGCAATAATGAAAAATCCATTCCTACTTGATTTTTGAATATCAAGTCAACTTCTAGGAAATTATCTAGTTGAGTAGCTTGGGAAATGAGCTCACAGAAGGGTCTTGTTTAAATAATTGCAAGTAAAACCACTTATGATATAGGAGTACAATTTGTGTGCTGAGGAACATATTCCTGAGATGACACCAGCCAAGTAACAAGTATTCACAGCCTTTTCTCTTGCCTTTATCTTTAGTGAGAGAAAAAGAAGAAAATCCTTTTTACGGTTAAATTCCATGGGGTTTGTCACAAAGTTTTTTGGAGGGCTTTAATTAGTCTTCCAGGGAGCTGTATTTGTTTTTTCATTATACATAATGTGTGAGCAGCCTTGAGTTCACTTGCCCAGGATGTTGCGGAGGGGCCAAAACTGGTGTTCTTACATGCTAAAAATCTTTTACTGAAGTTTGATAAAAAATTGTAGAGTAACAGTACAACCTACATGCCTGCCAAATTCATGTAAAGCAGAGCCAGAGTAAGTATGCTGTGTAAATCAGTACTGGAATTCATCCTTAAATATTTGGTTTGCACAGTTTTCATGCATGTAATTCCTGAGCTTGGCATGCACAAGCATAACTTGCTTTGTTTTAGATGAACTGTGTGGGTGTCAAGATGGCTGCTTAGTGAAGAGCTCTGCGTCTGCCCTATTAACAGAGGGGGCAAGCCAGGGGGAATTATCATGTTTTTATTTAGAAAGCATCTATGCCGAGCAAGTATTATGTTTGAGTGTTGTTCACCAACTTTGATGTACTTGGTTGAAGATGTTGTCAATCAAGTATTGCTAATGATGTTTACAGGGTAATAAATGTGGGCAAGTATTGTAAGAGTAGCAGGGGACAATGGGGTTTTTGCCAAGTTTTTCCCTAGTCCTTAGCAAGTATTAAAAACAATTTCCAAACTGAATGTAACCTTGCAAACTGTGGGGAAAAGTAAATTAGGAATAGCCACTTGGTTTATTTCTTACTTAGGCAGAGGTTCTGTAGCATGGTGGGTAAGGACCAGACTCCAGAACTGTTTCAGGCTACGTTACTTGGACTGCAACTCCTACTGTCAGCCTGGGAGAAAAGGAAATGGTTTCTGTTGGTGTTGGGTCTGGCAGGCACTGAGGAGCAGGGCCAAGGCCCCCTTGGGGGGTGTCCGTGTTTGGAGCAGTTCTCTGAGCTTGGTGGAGTTCAGGCTGTAGCCCAGGAGGTGTTGCAGACACAAAGATACAGCAAGCACCTGGTCAATATTAACAGAGCAGGCTGAGGTGGGGTGAGAAACAATAACCACGTAACAAAAACAGCAGCAGAGGATCGGTAAGGGAACCCTTCTGTGTCTGTGCGTTTTCCTCTGCTTCAATCTCTTTTGGCTTGTCTCAAGACCTGTCTTCTTGCCAGATGTTTTACAGTTTAATGCAGTTGTGAACAGGCAATAGAGATGGAGTCCTCAGTGAAAAGCAAAGCAGCAAACACTT
This sequence comes from Nesospiza acunhae, assembly GCA_013398715.1. Taxonomy (NCBI): domain Eukaryota; kingdom Metazoa; phylum Chordata; class Aves; order Passeriformes; family Thraupidae; genus Nesospiza; species Nesospiza acunhae. The sequence goes on from VZSU01002788.1 coordinate 280,765, forward strand.
TGGGGTGTTTTTGGTCTTAACAGGTAGTGGAAGTTTGTCGTAGTTAACAAAATGTTATGTGCACAGTAAATATTCATTTGTGTTTAGTTTGCTCTTGGTAATTATATCAAATAAAATGTGCACTCTTAGGGCTCGAATATGTACAGGAATGTCCAAGATGTGGCTTAAAGTGTTCCAGTGTGTGGAGCTGTGCTGCTGTAGGACTGTTTGTGTGGCTGAGTTCTGGTCTTGTCCCTCAGTCCTTCACTGGCAAACTGTCCAGTATGTGTTTAAACAGCTGTCACCACGAAGATTTTCACTTGACACACACCTAGTGGTTCTCATCTCCCAACTTTTACATACCACTTCATAATACAGCAATGTGTAAGAAGTTCATAGTGCCAGTCCCTTAATTAAATGCAGCTAGACTTTTCTCAAATTCATGTTTTCCAGCTGTCAGCTACCAGAACAAATTTTGTTGATCATAACTTGGTCAGGCTCTGATGTTTTTCAAGAGCTCGGTGCTGTTGAGCTAAGACGTTACTTACATCAGTGTAGTAATATTGACTTGGAATCTTGCTTGTTCTCAATTAGAATAATCAAGTGATTAGCAGTACTCTTCCAGACCTGCTCTGAGGGAATAGCTCTGTGTTTACCCACATTTAAGCCACAAACAGAAAGGCCTGACTTGAAGAATGATGAATGTCAAGGACTTGAATTTGTCATTCCCTTTAACAGCCTGCGAGTTCTTGTGGTTAGAACATTTTTGTGAATAATGCTTGGAATGGAACTGTTACCACTTGGTGTTTGCATATCAGAGCAAAGCAATACTCTTGTTACTTGTAAATTATTCCTCTGTTGGATTCAGAGGCAAAAGGCAGGATTCAGTTGTCTACCTGCTGTGCGGTGTGATTGACAGGCCTGTAAACTGATAGAAGGTGTTGTGCTTTCTGAGTTCCAACAGGTGGATTTTGCAGGAAGAGAAGTGTATTTATTTTGTGAGACCCTGCTGGGGAGTACTGAAAAATCTTAAAGGTTTCTAAGGAAGTTTATTGAAGTTGGTTATAGATGACAAGCTCAATGGGAGCTGTCTTCATCAGCTACCAATTGCTGTCTTATGCTTTTTTCCCCCTCTGTAGCTTCCAGCTCACTTGACAGCCTGTGTTGTAATAATGCCTTGTATTTGATTATAAAAATGTAAAGTGCTGACGTTCTTTACCATTGAAGCTTTCTCATTCAACTGTGTTGGTGCACTGAGAGGGACTGAGGACTGGAATGCATTTGGATGTTAGGCTGGAGGTTTGGAGGGTGGGACAGACCTGACACTGTTCTGAGATTGAGTTGTTTTCAAGGCATTAGGAGAAATATCTCAGTGATCTGGCTTGGAAAATAGATTGGGATGAGGCCTGTATTTACATCCAGGAGCACAGGCTTGTATTTAAGTTATGCGAGTGGGAACGCAGTATAACAATTCCATTTCCTGTCAGTGCTGTGTTTTTTCTTTTAAAAGGTAATAATTATTACTCTGAGTTTAATGTTTGCAATGTGTCAGGGAAGCTGAAAGCCTCTTGACACTTTGTTCACTTGGCTATGCATTTCTTTGTTGCAGCCAAATGGCCCTAGCAGTAGAACCAAGGAAAGGAGGAGAGGCTGAGCTGGCAGTTTTTAATTGCAGTTGAAGTTAGACTTTTCTCGTTCTTGAATTTACTTGTCTGATTGAAGAATCTTTTTTTGAGGTAGTATGTGTTTCCGAAGTTTCCTACTGTGATTTTATAATTTCTTTCTACATAGGCAAGGTTTGCACTAAGAACATTAGTCTGTTGTGCAGTTTTAAAATACGCTACCTATAATTTGCTGGCATAATCTGCTCCTGTGGAGCTTTTGGCCTGTCTCCCCATGTGTGGACCAGAGTTGGGTTTGAGATCACTTCCGGCCTGTTGAGTTTGGGTCATTGAGCTAGGGAGTAAGAACAGCAGGTGAGGGAAGCTGACATAATATTAAGACACAAGTTTGAAATTAATTATGTTTTATTGCAGAGAGTGCCGTAATTTTCTGATGCAATTGTAGCAAGTCACCTGGTATGTTTTTGCTTAGTCTTCCTAAAGAGGAAGATGATAATGATCTTCTGTTTCATTTATGAACCAGTGGAAGAAATGGAGTCATACAAATGCTTGGAGAATCATGGTATCGTTAAACAAACTTATGCTGTAGGAAATAAATACAACATACAGCTTGACTGATCTTCAAGCATCTCTTCTGACCCACTGAATTATTCTTGGAGAGAAAAATGGGGGGTTTTTGAAAGTAAGTGACAGGGAACTAAAATTTTTAAAAACCACCCGTATTTGTAATGGGTCACTGGAAGTGTCTTGTCCAGCGTGAGGGGGAAGGCGTTGCAAAGCAGGTAGGTCTCAATCCTGTCTCCACTGACAAGTGCTGCAGTTTGCCCAGAGTTAGCTCAGGTGTCAGTTCTGGGTGAAGCTGCACTGCCTGATGGCTGCGGCAGTGGAACAACCGAAAGGGGTGACAGCTTCTGCCGTGTCAGTGACACATATTGGTTAATGGCCTTGGTGGAAAGGAATTCGTGAGGAAGGTGGCGGAGGGACATGGAAGTCATTCTTCTTGTCAGCAGTAAATTCTGCGTGCTGTTCTGTGGCCTTGTCAGTTTTTGTAGTCTCTGGTTCTTGTAATCAACCCAGTTGTCTTCCATGTCACTGGTGTAGGCACATAAAAAGGGTGTTCCTTGTGACCTGAAACATATGAAAGATAAAACAAAAAACCAAGCTAGATGGTGAAACTCAAATTGAGCAGGCTGAAATGTTAACTGTGGTTACTGGTGATTTTCTGAATGAAGTTAGGGGGCTGTGGCTTTTGGTTTGTGTTCCTCAAATGAAAAAACTGGGGAGGAGCTGGGGGGGATTTTCTGTGGAGCCTGTTCCTTTTTATTTTGGGGTTTGCTGTTGGATTTTGTTTTGAGAGAAAAAGGCTTACAGGGGTGTTTTTTGCCAGGATGGGGTTATTTGTTACCTTTTGCAAACTGGTTTGGTTTTACATGATGCTGTTTGTGTGGCAAATAGATCACTTTGTATCATGGTCGAGTGTATTTGCAGACCTTAATAGGTGCAGTTTGTGTAATGGTATCAATTGTCTTGGAACAAACAAGATGGGTAAATAGAATTTGTTTTACTTTTCTGTTTATCATATATTAATTAATCCACTGTTGATTAGAAGAGGAATACTAGGAAGAGGATGTTGTTTCAATGTCCCAGACTGCAGAGTTTATGAAACCTAATTGGAATTTATGGTATTTTAGTAAATGCCAGCAGGGGACTAAAATGAACAGCTCAGCAATTACAGCAGCATATATTCTGCTTATTACAGTAAAAAGACTTAAGAATTCTTTTCAGCTCATGACTTCACTGCTGAGTGAGATGACTTTCTGTTGTTCTCTGGAAATCATTATTTGTAGGCACAATAGTAGTGGCTATGCAGTGGGTTTGACGTGACAGCAAATTACCTCAGAGGCTCGCTTGTAAACAGAGGACAAACTCGGACTTTAGTTCTGCTAAATCTGTCTTGTGTGTGCGTTTCTGTATTTGGTATGAGTGTGTTTCTTCTGAAGTTTGGTGCTGTGTTTTCTTAGTGCCCAAGTCTGCCCATCTGTTCAGCATCTCTGTACTGGAAGTGTCCCTTGCGAAGCTTGAAGGACATTGCTGATCATGAGCAGATTGTCTAAGGATGGGTGTGATCAGTGGATGTAGATAAGCGCAGCTCCCTTTCTCTCCTTTGCAGTCCCTTTACTCAAATAGTTGTCAGTTTCCTTCTTGGTGAGGTATCATCATAGTGATAAGCTCCTAACTGAGCACCTCATTATTTTCCAGGGATGTGCTAAATAGCTTGGTCCTATGACTGAAACAGAGATATACAAGCTTTTATTGCTGTTCATTGCCAGTGATGCTTGATACAGCCAAGAGTTTGTTGCCTGGTAGTTGTGCATCAGAGTTTACAGTGGATTGGGTATCACAGCGTATGTGCCATCTCTGCTGATGTGATGAAGGCAGTGTCTGTGCCAGCATCGTTCACAGCTGTGGCTGTTCTGTAACTGTGACTGTACAGAGGCAGCACAGAGATGGCAGGTGGAAAGCCATGTTGTCTTTTCTTGAGCAGTTGCTCCTCTGAGTATGGGATTTGTGTTCTACTAGTTGCTAAAGCTGTCCTTTCCCAATAAGTGTTGGATGGGGCAGAGCCAGTTTGTTTAAGGATGGTTTATGTTTGCATATCATATTCCTATCTGAGATGGATCTTGAGAAGCACAGAGAAGCTCTCCTCCTGTCTTTCAGGATGCTGTTTTAGAGACACATATTGCTTGTTCCGGCTGTAGTAGGTGCTGGTAGAAAGGCAGGAGGACTGGGAAGTGCTCCCTGCTTAACCTTGGCTGTTTTTCACCAGAAAAACAGCAAAATGTAGACCTGACCACTAAGCTGCCAAGTGCCTTTACTTGTTGCATTTTTGGGGCCATGCAATACCAGATTCAAAGACTTAAAGGTAACCACAACAGAGAGGACGTTAGCTGCAAGTCATTCACTTGTCTCTGTTTTTTGTTGACTGATTTTTTTTTTTTGTCACGTGGGCAGAAGGATAAGTTTTGGCAGAGATAACTGAAAGGATTATTTTGTTGAGTTTTAAACCTGCACTGCTGTCACTGCCCTTAAGCAGTGAATGGTTTTATCTTTTTGTCTTGGTGCGTCTGAATAACCATACTGCGTTATATGAAGTTATCTTGGAGCAACAGGGTGGTTGTGAAATAGGGGCTGTTTCTGAAAGAATGTAGTTAAACATACAGAGATAGCATGTTTGGAAACCTAAACAGGAAATCCTTTCTAAGTTTCAATGGTATCAAGTCTTTAAAATTGCCATTTGGTTCAGGAAAACACATAGTAGTTGTAATTCCTGGTTTTTTCATTGGAAGATAGTCAAAATGGCAAACTCTTGAAATACTGGCAGGTGTTACTTGTGAAAGCAAAGCAGCATCGTAGAGGCAACTGGGTGGAGGAGCGTGTCAGATAACATCAGTTTTTAAGCACGGCTTGTTATTTACTGGGTGCCTTGTGTTGTTGGGTAGTTAATGCCAGAGCTGGCTGGATGCTTTTGAATTTAGGGCAGAAAAGCCTCTACTCAAGCTTGTGTGAGCTTGAGTTGTTTGTTTAATGGAAGTTGGGACACTTTTTGGCCGGAAAAACTGTGTTGTGTGTATAACAGTGTCATGGAACATTTTGGATTTTCATGGGGTGTCTGGCCCCATATATGTTCATATAGAAAGGCTTTAATGCCTGTAGTTGGTTTCATTGCCCATGGTAGTTGTCTCTCTTCAAATGTAAAAGAAAGAAGAGTCTGTTTTGTTTCCCTTAGCCATTGTCTAACTGCTAGTCTGTGGTTTAGTTCTTCATAATAATTATAATCCTATTTGTAGGCAAGGGATGGTATAAAGTAATTATATGCGGTGTTAGGGTTTGTACTTAAGGAAATCACAAGATAATGGGAAATATTTAGGAAGAAGCTAATAAGCATGGGGGAGCCTTGGAACTAGTTTTATTCCCGGCCAAGGTATTTTTGCTCAGAGCATTAATGGATTAAATTTTAAAAAGAATGACATCAGAGTCTGCTGATGAAAGGAGTTCAGGGGGAAGCTGTAGAGAAGGACTCAAGTTCATGCTAAGTGTGAGTCTTGCTTGAGTGTTGGCAAAAAGCAGAGCACATGTGGCCACTTCCCGTTCCAGCACAGCACCAAGCTGAGGTCACCTGGTCTTCAGGAGGCACCAGGAAGGGATGCATCTGTGCCAAAGGCAGGTGGGGAGGTGACCCCAAGGGAATCATTACAAGAGCAGAGGGTGTTTTTGCAGCCAGCTGCCTCAGCTGAAAGCTCCCATTTGAAACTGAACAGAAGCTGCTTGTGAGAATGGTCATGCACATGTAGAGACTGCACAGTGTGTATGTAATGATGTGTAATATCCTGATGCATACTGTGACTGCGCTGCTGTTAGCTTAGAGTGTACTGTACAGACACATGCATATTGCATATACAAAGGGAAGCACTGGGCAGTAATGATCTAGTTTATTTTCCTAATATTTTAAATCAAGAATGCTCAGTCTATAAATCCAAGTTGAGCATCTGCAAAAAAGTTTCTGTGAGCGAATTTGTTGAAGAGTTGCCACATGTTACTCTGGATTTAGGACCTTACCAAATGCAGCTCCCCTACCCACCTGTAAGAAAGAAATTTCAAGTCATTAAGCAAGCATCTGGCACCAAGGAGGCTGAAATTCTCACACAAGCTGCTGGTGCCACATTGCAGTGTCTGTTCCTGATGGAGCAGCTCTGTGTTCAGTGTGCATTAGAGCCCCACCTGTGCCCTGCAGCTGTGGAATGCATGGCTGACACTGCTTTAGACTGCATGGTTTGAAATGCTCTTGTCTGAATGAGAGAGGTCTGTGCAATTTATTGTGGACAAAGGTATCTGCTTGCTGGTCTCTTCTCTTTGGTGTTGCTTTTTAGGATCTTGAGTTTCTGGATATGCTTACAAGCGTGGAGGTTTTGTGCATCTGTGCTGATGTGTGCTAGTGTTCTGTGTTGATTTCTTATTTGTTTGGAACATGCTCTTTGGTGTATTTTGCTTTAATTGATAAAATTAAATTGCCTCAGTTTTTATGGATAACTTAGAGACTGGAGTTTTTGGAACATGATGTATTTATATTTCTCCTCAAGACTTCATGTTGTCTTGATTCCTGCTTGGGGTTGTTAAAAGCTGACACAAGGCATGAACAGCTAGTTCAGTGCTAACTTCTGCATTGAAGGTACATGGATACTGGGTAGCAGAATACTGAAAGAACGTGCCTCTCGCAAATCACAGCTTGTACTTTGTTTTAAAAGTGAATGAGGGCTTGATTTTGGCTTCCATCTGCAGGTCCCAGCTGTACCTCTCCTCTTGTTGTCTAATAGGGTATGACTTAGGCTCAGAAAGTTGAGGAGATTGAGCAGTAACCAAATGGAGAATTGAAGCCATTATGCCAAAAAGCATAATTGTTTTTGCTTATTACAAGATCATGGAATATCATTATTATGCTTACTGTAAAATTTCAATTGAGAGCTTATTAACTTGTTAGTCTGATTTTTGACATGAAGATTCTTTGATGGGGTTGTGCATAGGTTGTAATTGCTGTATTGTCCTTTACTTGCTTTAGAGCTGAACAGATGTTATAGCAAACGAGATTGGTTCATCTTTGTGTCAGGCTTTTATTCTGTGCTAAGTTACCTTCAGGAAAAGGTAATCCCTCCTTAAATGCAAAAATCCTACTGTTTTTTAGGTCATTTGAGGGCAAGAAGCAACCAAATCCAGTCTCTGGTGGCACCAGCATTCAGCTGATGTGGGTTGCTGCAGTACGTGTCCTTTCTACACAGGCTCAAGCCCTAAAATTGGGACGTGATGAATAACCTTAATTGAGAAGACCACAGAGCAATCCTCAATAATAGTTTATAAAGTACATGACTGATTTAAAGGAGGCATTTGTATTTTATCGATGAGTTTTACTTGGCAGAAGGAAGTAACATTTTAGCCATTTAGAAATAGACATGTATTTCCAGCCTGACCTTTACTTTAGCAACTATAATATTCCATAAGGAAAAAACATCAAGGTCATACTCGAAATTGCTGCTCTTTGTTCATTGTGAGTAACCCTGCTCATTTTTTATGCAGAATCAGCTGTTACTTAGGTGGAAGTCATGGTGCTCAGGGTATTGGAAACACCATGTGCTGTCAGTGCAATCTTTTAAATGTGGTCTGTAGAGTAAAATGGACAGTGCTGTATCACTTTCACTAACAAGCAAAGACCAGTTTGAAACAAGTTTTTATAGTCCTTGATATGAATCCTGGAGAGCCAACATCAGACACTTTGTTTCACTGGAAAAACAGTTTTTCATGTCGCTCACCCAGGGAATATACAGGTCACATTGCTAGGCAATAAGAAAAGAAATGAAACAAAATGTGTCATCTGTCAGAATCTCTGTAAAGAGGTTCTAATTGTATCAATAATGCTTTTAAAAACATGAGGTACTTATTGACTTGGGAAAGCCTGTGAACATAACAGCTGGCTTTGATTTCCCAAACACTTGGTTATTGACGATCTGCAGGAAGACTGGAGCAGTTTTGAAGGGTGATGCACATAGAGGAATGCACTGAATCAGAAATAGAGCAAAGAGATTGAGGTGGAAACAGGGATGGTCTGTGGTTCCCAATGCTTTGACAAGTAATCACTGTATTTTCAGAATTTTAAGTACAGCACTTGTGGGGGAAAAAAAAATTCTTCTCCACTAAAGTAGTCCAAAGGTTGCTTTATTGATCAATGTGCTTTACAAGTACTGTGGCCACATCTGCCAGTGTTTCTCTGTACTGTGCAGAGATTGACCTGTCAATGAAGAAGATGGCAGAGACAGAAACTTTTAATTTGCCCTGAGTCCCTCAGTTAATGGCAGGGGGAGGAATGGGATAAGTAATTTCAAATCTCTCTGTCATGATAGTGTAGGCACAATAGAATTTCATTCAATAGAATGCCTCTGATTTATAGAACTTTTACCTCATGAGAAGTTGATACACCTGTTTCTGAAGGGATTTTAGGAAAACTGTTTTTGGCACAAGTCCCTCCTTTTGGGCAGAGGAGTGACATCATTTAGGCTTTAAGTTGCAGTTAAGACAATGAACAGATCTGGAAGCAACTGCAGTGGAGTGCTGCCGCCTAATTGTGGAACACTTAGGATGCCTGGTAACAAATATTCTCTCTCCTATCAACTGCAGAGTAAATTATGGTATTTCTTGGAAATTCAAGGATGGTAAATATTCACATGCATAACTTCCATGGGGGTCTCCAGTTAATCTTTTCTTCTGGCTGTTTTGCAATATGCTATATGTTTAGGTTTTCAGGATGTGAGAGGGGACACACTCCTGCTCCGTACTGAGAACCTTAGTGTAGAAAAGATGCATTTCTGTTCTGGCTGTCTCCTGCAAAGGTTCTTTGCTGAGACCCTTTCTTTGCTGCTGTGTTTACTGTTTAGCTGACCACAGTAGTTTTGCCATTAGGAAGAGCTGTTGTAGATGAAATACTACTGATTGGTATGCTTTGAGGTGCATTCACAAATGTATAGTTTCTTCTAGAATATTATAGTTTCTTCTGGTAGGAATAGTGGTGTTAATTCTCAAAGCATCATGCAGTGTTTTAGATGTCATCTGAAAACTTCCAGGTTCTGATGTGTTCTTTGCATCACAAGTCTTTTAATGATCCAGTTGTCTTCAGAACTGACACTTGGTCATTTGTAGGCTTGATGCACAGATGTTCTTGTATTGCTGTGGGTCCAGATAATTTTCCTCCATTTATTCCTAGTTGCTGTAGTTACTGTCAATGTGGAAAGTTGTACTATTCAATAGGTGATGGGTATTTTAAAAGTATAGAAAAGTGTTTTCTTCCATTTCCCCCTTGTGCAATCTTGCACATAAACCCTAGTGGAGTTTTGTCACTGCTGGTCTGCAACTTGAAATTTTTCTTCCTCTTCCATTTAGTACCCTCATACTACAGTTCACACTCTTCCCAATTTTCCCTTTGTTTCCATATCACCAGGCTGCTTTTCTGTGTTCTTTTTTTCCCTACTTTGAGGTGGCAGGTGGTAATGTTTTATCAGACAAGAGTGACTCCCAGCTGTGCATTAGTTTACTTGCTTAAGTACCAACAGGTGCCTCTGCATTCTCGAGGGGGATTCACATTCCTTTCCTCTGAAGTCTTTGTACTTTCCATCAATGCTGACCTGCTGTCCAAATTCTCTGCCAGCAAATTCTGCTTTCCTTCCTTTCAGATGTAATAAATCCCTCAGCCTCCAAGTAATAAGCTCTCTGTTGTGTAGCCTTTCTTCTTTTCTTTACATGTATCTGCTTAAACATAGTCATGTTCTTAAATTTTTCTCTGATATTTACCGTTAACATTATGAAATTTTTTTTCTAGGTATTTTTGAAACTGGGCTGTTGTAGAAATTTGTGCAACATTAGCTCCTGCACATCAAGTTTATATGTCTTCTGTTGAGTGTCATAGTATTGTAAGACCTTCACTGATGCTTTCCTTGCATTTGTTATCCTGATCTACCTTAAGTTTGGATTTTCTTATTAAAACAAGCCAAATTGGCCCACAGTGTTTGCTTGCTGTAGTGGATAAAATGATATTTGCATTTCTTTTGTGCTTTAAGATATCTGGCAGCCTCAAAGTATTAGATCCAGAGATTCAAGTTGGAACAAAGTCTCCTAGAAGGACCCCTTAGGATCTTTCCTTCTCGCAGCTTTTTCAGAAAGATTGCTACTGAGTGTCAAGTCAGCTGCTATGAAGGCAGGTGGGGACTTCTCATTCGGTTGTGTTTAATCCACAACAAATCCTTCCAGGTGAGACTCATCAGGAGAGAAAGAGTTGAGAGTGTGAATTACACACTGTGCTATTCCAGTTAAGCAGCAGACTCAGTAAGGATCATAAAACTCTCTATGAGAGAAATTAGGGGAGAGTCATTTAGGCTTTCTCCAAGGCTTTTTTGGTTTCTAGGAAGGAATCACAGGTGTATCTGAGGTTGTGTAACTGCAGCACAGGAAGGAACCAACAAACAGGGACTCCTTCAGCAAGCAGCTGCCTCCGTGGTCTGGTCTGAGCCAAGTACAGTGCTGTAATGGCTAAAAACTTAGATAAGGACTAAGTTGGTGGAAGAAGATTTATTCAGCCACAGCACCAACAAAAGTGTTTAACCTAAATTAACTGGCAATAATATGGGGCTAAGCAATTGTAGATTAATATTGTTCATTGCAATAGTGGCTGTGAGGTTAGAATTTAATTAATTTGTATATGCATTCAACTTTTATTAGTTTTCTATAACACCTTTTTTAAACACTTGATAGCTTTTGATTAGGAGAACATTGCAGTAAGTTTAAATGCAGTTCAACCAAGAATAGGAGTGTTATTTTTAAACAAAGCATTCTGTTCCAAAAATCTTGCAATTCGTTGCCACCCTTCTTGTAATGGAGCTATGATGCTTTTCTGTGATAGCTAATAAATGTTCATAAGTGTGAAAAATCATTCTGTGCTTTCCTACAATATAAAAAAGCTAAACCAGGAGTATTGTTGGAGCGAGGCCCTTTGTATCTCACATATTAACACTCCTGTGAGCACCTGAAACTTCATTCAAAGATTCAAAAGGATGGAGACTGGAAAATTGTCCTCTTACCCGTCATACTTGCTTTTGGTTCAGAGGGAAAATAAACTGCCCCCCAGCCAGACTGAGGGAAACAAGGTCATTTCTCATTCTCTCCAGTAGAGAGATGTGGTTATCAGTAATAGTCCTATCTGCTGTGATGCTGGGAGTGCAGGATTTTGGGAGATGGTCAGATGGCACAGTGTCTGAAACACAGAATAACTGACTGAAGTCCAAGATTATTACCGTTTTAAATGTGCATAATGTGTTGCACTGGGTTATCAGTAGATCAAAATAAACATTGACTTTTGGGGATGTTTTCCATTGACATTTCTCCATGTACTTGAGTGAACTAGAGAAGTCAAGTCCTGGAAACTTTGGCCTTTGGCTACACAGGAGATCAGAGGGGCTCATCTGTAAGGATTAGGCCGTACTTAAGTAGGGAAGATGAAATGTTACCAGACACCAGATTTTTTTGTGAGCCTTTTATACCCATTCTAAATATTTGGGTTTCAGGTTCATTGAGCCTCATTTGCCATTGCTAATACCTTTATTATGGTATTAATAGCCCTTACTGTAATCTATATGCAGTTAAGGTTGTGTAACTACAATGACTGTACACAATAACCATCCTTTGATAATAAATGGAGTTGCAGCTGATGCTGACTGGAGCCATATCTGCACATAGAAGTCTGGTTTTAACCAATCTGTCTTTGGTTCTGTAAGATCTTTTAAGAAACTCCTGGATGGGGAGACCACTGGTCCATATCCTGTCATAATTCTGCCAAAACTGATAGTCAGTTCATTGATTAGTTGGTAAGAAAGCACATTGCAAATCAATTCTGTGAAAGTATTTCTAGTGCCCAGTTGGCTTTGAAAGCTTAAAGATGTGAACTGGTTGTGCGAACTCAAACCTGCATAAATATTGGGTTTGAGTTAGACCCTGCAACATTGCAACATCCATAGGCAAAGCCCAAATGAATTATTTTCTGCTTAGCAGCCACTCAATCCTTATATTTTAAGTTAAAATGTACCTTCTGAAATATATTTAACTGCTCAACTTGGGGAAAAATATAGGCATTCTCAGAAAAATACCTGAATGGTATCTTGCTGGTCTGATAGCCAACCAACAGTTTGTGCAAATCACAACTGGTTCTTATGAGCTACAATGTGGTTTTATATTATTGAGGATAAATATTTTTAATGTTCATTTTCTATGCCTTAAATTAACAGTAGTCTTCATGAAGTTTGGAGATGGCAGGATAAGCTAACACATTTTAATGTGTTGTATTTTCTGTCTTTGAGAAAGCTTGTTTAATTGTCAAAACAGACTATTAGTATTAATCTGGTGAAAAAAAGTTAATGCAGACAGCTCATCATATGAAGTGATTCATATGCAGAAGACAGTATCTCTGTAATCTAGTAAAATACAGAAGTTAATTTAAAGAGTTTTAGGAAAGAGGATTTACATCAAGTGTAATTTAAACTAATTGGGACTGATTTCAAAAAGTTTTGAGTGGAGACCTGTACAGACTTCTCAGCATTATGAAATGTTCTTTTTTTAATTTACCTGAGGTGCAGCTAGGTAGCTTAGTTTCCATATGGCCCAAATTTGATCCGTTCTCTTGCTTTCAGTAATTTGCTGCAATTCCTCCATTTTTTTTTTCCTTTCTTAGCATACCTGTCATTCATACAGATCTCAGTACACAGGAAAAGACAGTATTACTGCTGATGAAGTCTTGAATTTTTCCATAGTAAGATATGGTTTTGAGTGGGAGCTTTTGGGCTGTTGTGTGTTGTGCTGCTCCTGTGTTTTCTGTACTTTTTTGTTTTAGTTTCACTAGGCTTAATTCTTGGCTTTCTTCCATCAATGGCACTGAAATTGGTGTTCTTAATAGAGTGTAATGCGTTTACCTCCATAGCAGTACTTGGGTGTCATACTATGGATAAGCCAAGCAAGTAATGGTAAAATTGCTGTCCAGTTAGTTTAGTTGTTGCTCATTAATTTTTTTGGCAAGTGATAGACCAACCACTACAAAAATGATGATTAATGAAAAGTAACAAGACCTCTGTAAATTGCATTGCATACCTGAAAAGCGTTCTTAGTCTTTCAGGCTATAAATAGGTGATAGCCCAGTCATTTCAGAGTTGTAAAGTTGCTACTGTTTCTTCAGAGTTTTAGAAAAATTTGTGTTATTTTCAGCATGTATTTTACTTTAGGGGAAGTAAGTTTTTGTCAGAAATGGTGCTAGAACTATGCAGGTGAAACATAATTTGCATTCAGTCCACCATAGGAGTTAAGTGGGTAAAGCATAACAAGTATGAGCAAGACGCGGCGAACGGTGTTAAAAGTGATAACCTTTGGTTCTATTGATTAAATAGTTGAATAATTAGGGAAAATTTGAGCGTTTTCTTTTTTCACTTAACATGGGAAAGAGGCGTTACTGTTGGTTATAGTTGCCAGGCAGTTCTGGTGTTTTTGGAAAAGCTGGAGTAGAGTTAAAAGTTAGTTTTGAAAGCTGTCGACAGCGCGTGTAGAACTTAGTGTTAGGGAAGAATATATTGAGAAATAATGTTTGTGTTGGAACTCTGTGATAAATCCTCTGTATCACTTAAGTGGTCCCTGGTTGGTTGGTGTATTGCCGTGTGGTGTAGGTTTTCACTACCTTTGTTTGTTTTTTGCAGTGTGGTGCTTGTTTTTGCAGTGTGGTGTAGGTTTTCATTATCTTTTTTTACCTCATTCAGTTCCTTATCTTTTCTTAGTTTTTATCCCAGTTCAATTAAAATAAAGCTTTCAAACATGTCAAGGTTTATTTTTCATTCAATCAGAATTTAAAAATTTTTGTTCATCTCTGAGAAAACTGTTCAGTCACAGACTACTTGAAATATATGGAATTGTGCTTATTAGGCATGTTCCATGCAAAACAGAATCCAGGAAATCTTATACCAAAACACATGAAGGTTTCCAGGTTTTTGTTCATGAGAAACCAGGAATAGAATTCAGTTTCATCTTTCCATTTTTAGTAACATTTAATTGCCTACATAAAAAGCAGTAATTATGAGCTTTGTATTTGGGAGGAAGGACTAGATTCTTCTGGGATACAATTTATCCAAATTATTTTCTTTCTCTGCTTTAAAGAAAACAGTCTTCTGGAAACGTGTGTTTCTCTCTGAAGTTAAAGGACATCTGTGTAGTTGAGATTTCCACTGGAAAGAGAAGAATCCTACTCTGGATGAGCTGCAGACAGTGCAGCACAGAACAGACAGGAATGGGGAGCATGTAAGGAAAGGACTGCAGCTACCCCAGCAAGGCTCTGTTCCAGCCCCTGGACAGCTCTGCCTACAGGCAGCACTGTTATTTAGAGTGTTCCTTTCCAACATATGGAACACAGCTCAAAGTGTGACACAGCCCGCTGACATGGACAGCAGGA